>WNWK01002269.1:0-80000 GCA_009830355.1 Cherax destructor
TCTTGAACGATTCCTTAGTGAGGTATTGGAACGCTATTTTTAAGTTTGCCAGACGCCCGTATGCTGCAGCAGTTATCTGATTGATGTGTGCCTCAGGAGATGTGCTCGGTATTATGCTCACCCCAAGATCTTTTTCCTTGAGTGAGGTTTGCAGTTTTTGGCCACCTAGATTATACTCTGTCTGCGGTCTTCTTTGCCCTTCCCCGATCTTCATGACTTCACATTTGGCAGGGTTAAATTCAAGGAGCCAGTTACTGGACCAGGCTTGTAGCCTGTCTAGGTCTCTTTGTAGTCCTGCCTGATCCTCGACTGATTTAATTCTGCTCATTAACTTCACATCATCTGCAAACAGGGACACTTCTGAGTCTATCCCTTCCGTTATGTCATTCACATGTACGAAAAACAGTACAGGTCCTAGGACTGACCCCTGTGGAACCCCACTCGTCACAGGTGCCCACTCTGACACCTCGTCACTTACCATGACTCGCTGTTGCCTCCCTGTCAGATATTCTCTGATCCATTGCAGTGTTTTTCCTGTTACGTGTGCCTGATCCTCTAGCTTTTGCATTAACCTCTGTGAGGAACTGTGTCGAACGCCTTCTTGCAGTCCAAGAAAATACAGTCTATCTACCCTGTGTGTGTGTGTGTGTGTGTGTGTGTGTGTGTGTACTCACCTAGTTGTGGTTGTGGTTGCAGGGGTCGAGTCATAGCTCCTGGCCACGAGTGTGTGTGTGTTAGTTAGTTAGTTACCATTTTGTCCTAGGCACATGTCAATTAGACACTAGGCCTGTTGTATGTATGTGTGTGTATGTGTGTGTAAGGAAACACTTCGAAATGTTTCTGCCCCACCGGGAATTGAACCCGGCCCCTCCGTGCGTGAAGCAAGAGCTTTACCACTGGGCCACCACCACTGTGTGTGTGTGTGTGTGTGAGTGTGTGTGTGTACTAACCTAGCACAACTCACCTGGTTGTGGTTGCAGGGATAAATTCATAGCTCCTGGCTCCGCCTCTTCACTGATCGATACTAGGTCACTCTCTCCCTGCTTTCTGAGCTTTATCAAACCTCGTCTTAAAATTATGTATGGTTCCTGCCTCCACTACGTCACTTTCCAGACTATTCCACTTCCTGACAACACTATGACTGAAGAAATACTTCCTAACATAACTTTGACTCATCTGAATCTTCAATTTCCAATTGTGACCCCTTGTTTCTGTGTCCCATCTTTGGAATATCCTGTCTTTGTCCACCTTGTCAATTCCTCACAGTATTTTATATTTCGTTATCATGTCTACCCTAACCCTCCTGTCCTCCAGTGTCGTCAGGCCGATTTCCCTTAACCTTTCTTCGTATGACATTTATCTTAGCACTGGGACTAGTTTTGTTCTAACCCTTTGCACTTTCTCTAATTTCTTGACGTGCTTGACCTGGTGTAGGTTCCAAACTAGTTCTGCATACTCCAATATGGGCCTGACGTACACGGTGTACAGAGTCTTGAACGATTCCTTGCTGAGGTGTCGGAACGCTATTCTTAGGGTTGCCAGGCACCCATATGCTGCAGCAGTTGTCTGGTTGATGTTCGCATCAGGAGATGTGCTCGGTATTATGTTCACCCCTAGATCATTTTCCTTGAGTGAGGTTTGCAGCCTTTGGCCACCTAGCCTATTCTCTCTCTGTGGTCTTCTTTACATTTGGCGGGATTAAATTCGAGGAGCCAGTTGCTGGACCAGGCTTCCAGCCTGTCCAGGTCTTTTTGTAGTCCTGCCTTGATCCTCATCCGATTTAATTCTCCTCATTAACTTCACATAATCTGCAAACAGGGATACTTCCGTCATGTCATTCACATACACCAAAAACAGCACTGGTCCTAGGACAGACCCCTGTGTAATCCCGCTCGTCACAGGCGCCCACTCTGACACCTCGTCACGTACTATGACTCGTTGTTGCCTCCCTGTCAGGTATTCTCTGATCCATTGCAGTGCCTTTCCTGTTATGCGTGCCTGATCCTCTTAGCTTTTGCACTAACTTCTTGTAAGGAACTTGTCGAACGCCTTCTTGCAGTCCAAGAAGATGCAGTCTACCCACCTCTCTCTCGTGTCTTACTTCCGTTACCTTGTCATAAAACTCCAGTAAGTTTGTGACACAGGATTTTCCCCTGAAACCGTGCTGGTTGTCGTTTATAAGCTTGTTCCTTTCTAGGTGTTCCACCATTCTCCTCTTGATAATCTTCTCCATGATTTTGCATACTATACACGTCAGTGACACTGGTCTGTAGTTTAATGTCTCGTGTATGTCTCCTTTCTTAAAAATTGGGACTACATTTGCTGTTTTCCATACCTCAGGTAGTTGCCCAGTTTTAATGGATGTGTTGAAGATTTTTGTTAGTTGTACACACAACATCTCTGCTCCCTCTCTTACCTAGTTGTGTAAATGAATGGTTCAGAGAACCGACAAGTTGATAAATTAGACACATATGCAACACTTGGGTATCTTTATTGAGGAAGCGTTTCGCCACACAGTGGCTTCATCAGTCCATACAAAGGAGAATCGTGAAGATCAGGAGGAGTTTGAGGTAATCAGTCCGTCGGCCTTGAGTCGATGTGGTCAGTCCATCAATCTTGAAAAGAATACAGCATATGTGCGAAGGAGAAGCTTATATACCGTAAGCAGGAGAGGTGCAGCAGTCGTAGGTTGTGTCACATTTGTCCAATATGGAAGTAGGTCATGCCCAAGGGTTAGGCAAGTGAAGAATTCCCTGTATTAAGATACCAAGATGTCGCTCTGTCAGACAGGATGTAAATGAATGGTTCAGAGAACCGACAAGTTGATAAATTAGACACTGTGTGGCGAAACGTTTCCTCAATAAAGATACCCAAGTGTTGCATATGTGTCTAATTTATCAACTTGTTGGTTCTCTGAACCATTCATTTACATCCTGTCTGACAGAGCGACATCTTGGTATCTTAATACAGGGAATTCTTCACTTGCCTAACCCTTGGGCATGACCTACTTCCATATTGGACAAATGTGACACAACCTACGACTGCTGCACCTCTCCTCCACAGCTACCGACTTTAGGTGCCTGTCCAGTGCCTGCTTGAAGACAGCCAGGGGTTTGTTGGTAATCCCTCTGATGTATGCTGGGAGGCAGTTGAACAATCTTGGGCCCCTGACACTTATTGTGTTGTAGGGTAACTAAAGCAATATTCTTGGAACAACCCATTCAAATATTCCTGGAATGTCTTCGATACCTTCCATAAGCCTGTACTGCTTGGCATCAAACTTTCAATGCCTTTCAGAGAACAGCTCTGAATGACATTAATCTTTATTAGTTAACGTATCCCTGAAATGGACGAAACGTTGTTTGGGTCTCTGTATAAATGCACATTTTGTTGGATTCTGTGTAATAACTGGAGAATGCATCTACTGGTCGACTTCAAACTTATAGTGCTGACGTGTTCTTCTCAAATAAAGCGTCGCAATTTTATTAAGTAAATTAGTTTCGGTGAAATAAAAGGAGAATGTTTCTTCTGATCAAAAATAAGTCACAGTGTTGGACTTTATTACACTTTTATGTGACCTTAACATCTGTTTTTTTTTTTTTTAAATCTTGCATGATATGCATCCAAAACTTTCCTTATTCAAGTCCAACTTTTGGGAGCCCAAGTCCAACGTTTGGGCATCCATACTCAAGTATTACGTATCCATATCCAAGTAATAACCATCCATGCCCAAGTAGCTAGAGTAGCTTCAAATATAAATTAGATAAATACATGAGTGAGAGGGAGTGGACTTGAGTGGGACTTGCACATGAGCTAATAGAGTTGTGAAACTTATTCCTTGGCTAACATTAAAAATGGGTTGGGCAAATATTTTGGGTAGTGGGTTTGGGTTTGAGAAGAACCCGCCTAGTATGGGTCAGTAGGCCTCATGCAGCGTGTTCCTCCTTTCTTATGTAAGAACTGGCCTTAAAAATAAAACTTCAGGATCCCCCTCACTGAATCTTGAGGGGCTGGAGTTAGGCAGTTCAGGAATCTCTTTCTCCGATCAAGCGGCTAGAATTATCTCTGTAATAATTTTGGTAGAATTACCGTCAATATGTTAGGTAAAAGGACACAAACGCAACTATTGTGACATTTTATTGTGGCAACGTTTCGCTCTCCGGCTTGACAAAGATCCTTTCACCTAACATATTGTCAGTAACATATTAATTAACATATTTTCGGTGATTCTACCAACATTATTACAGAAATTATTCTTCCCACTTTTAAATTTCACGGAAAGAGCTAAGCCCGTAAGGAACGAAGGGCACCCTTGGAATGGAGTTATTAAACAAGTCCGAGTGGAGTCAGTGGAGGGTGTGGCGCCTCCAGTTTCTTGGATCTAGAGAGCTTGACCAATACCAGGAGCCAGCAGAGGCAACACTCCCTTCACTCACTCCAACATATAGTACACGTGTACAATGTTGTTGTTGTTGTTCTTGTTTGCTTTGTTTTGTTCATTTTTTGCTGTTTTGTAGTTATTGTTTTTGCTTTCCCTGTGTTTGTTGTTCTTGTTTTTCTTTTTCTAGTTGTTGTTGTTTTATTTGTTGCTGTTGCTTTTCTAGTTGCAGTTTTAGTTGTTGTAGATGTTGTTGTTGTAGTACAACACTTGGAAAATGGGAGGCAATCAGGACTGATCAGAAGGAGAGGGGGGGAGGGGGAGCTCCAGTTCATTGAATGTAGAGCCTTCACCTCCGTCAGAACCTTAACTGTGAAGGAAGAACACGAAGAAACACTAAAAGGAGATGAATGCGGGAGGTATCGTTCTGGACACCTGCCTGGACACTGGACACCTGCCTGGCCACTGGACACCTGCCTGGCCACTGGACACCTGCCTGGCCACTGGGCACCTGCCTGGGCACTGGACACCTGCCTGGGCACTGGGCACCTGCTTGGACAATGGACACCTGCCTGGACACTGGACACCTGCCTGGCCACTGGACACCTGCCTGGACACTGGGCACCTGCCTGGACACTGGACACCTGCCTGGACACTGGACACCTGCCTGGGCACTGGACACCTGCCTGGACACTGGACACCTGCCTGGACACTGGACACCTGCCTGGACACTGGACACCTGCCTGGGCACTGGACAGACAGGCCGCATTAGACTACATTTCAGTAGATCTCTCATGTTGAAGACTGAGACACTTGTGCAATATCAGGGAATATTAACTGGCTTCTTCAGTCCAATACAGAGAAGAACGGTAGGAGATGAGGAGTTTTAGGTAATCAGTCCCTCAGCCTGGAGTCGATGTGGTCAGTCCATCAAGATTGATGGACTGATTAACTCAAGCTCCTCCACATCTTCCACCATTTCTCTGCATTAAACTGAAGAAGCTACTGGCGGGCGAAACGTTTCCAGGATAAAGATTCCCAAATATTGCACAAGTGTCATATTCTTGAGCTTGTCGGTGTTCATAACTATTTACATCACATATCTTAAATATATTATTAAGTGAAGATGAAAGAAACCTGATGAGAGAAGGTTCACAGGAACCTGATGAGTGAAGGTTTACAGGAACCTGATGAACGAAGGTTCACAGGAACCTGATGAGTGAAGGTTCACAGGAACCTGATGAGTGAAGGTTCACAGGAACCTGATGAACGAAGGTTCACAGGAATCTGATGAGTGAAGGTTCACAGGAACCTGATGAGTGAAGGTTCACAGGAATCTGATGAGTGAAGGTTCACAGGAACCTGATGAACGAAGGTTTACAGGAACCTGATGAGTGAGGGTTCACAGGAATCTGATGAGTGAAGGTTCACAGGAATCTGATGAGTGAAGGTTCACAGGAATCTGATGAGTGAAGGTTCACAGGAACCTGATGAACGAAGGTTCACAGGAACCTGATGAACGAAGGTTCACAGGAACCTGATGAACGAAGGTTCACAGGAACCTGATGAGTGAAGGTTCACAGGAATCTGATGAGTGAAGGTTCACAGGAATCTGATGAGTGAAGGTTCACAGGAACCTGATGAGTGAAGGTTCACAGGAATCTGATGAGTGAAGGTTCACAGGAACCTGATGAGTGAAGGTTCACAGGAACCTGATGAGTGAAGGTTCACAGGAACCTGATGAGTGAAGGTTCACAGGAATCTGATGAGTGAAGGTTCACAGGAACCTGATGAGTGAAGGTTCACAGGAACCTGATGAGTGAAGGTTCACAGGAACCTGATGAGTGAAGGTTCACAGGAACCTGATGAGTGAAGGTTCACAGGAACCTAATGAGTGAAGGTTCACAGGAATCTGATGAGTGAAGGTTCACAGGAACCTGATGAGTGAAGGTTCACAGGAACCTGATGAACGAAGGTTCACAGGAAGCTGATGAACGAAGGTTCACAGGAATCTGATGAGTGAAGGTTCACAGGAATCTGATGAGTGAAGGTTCACAGGAACCTGATGAACGAAGGTTCACAGGAACCTGATGAGTGAAGGTTCACAGGAATCTGATGAGTGAAGGTTCACAGGAACCTGATGAGTGAAGGTTCACAGGAACCTGATGAGTGAAGGTTCACAGGAACCTGATGAGTGAAGGTTCACAGGAACCTAATGAGTGAAGGTTCACAGGAACCTGATGAGTGAAGGTTCACAGGAACCTGATGAGTGAAGGTTCACAGAACCTGATGAGTGAAGGTTCACAGGAACTGATGAGTGAAGGTTCACAGGAACTGATGAGTGAAGGTTCACAGGAACCTGATGAGTGAAGGTTCACAGGAACCTGATGAGAAGGTTCACAGGAACCTGATGAGTGAAGGTTCACAGGAATCTGATGAGTGAAGGTTCACAGGAACCTGATGAGTGAAGGTTCACAGGAACCTGATGAGTGAAGGTTCCAGGAACCTGATAGTGAAGGTTCACAGGAACCTGATGAGTGAAGGTTCACAGGAACCTGATGAGTGAAGGTTCACAGAACCTATGAGTGAAGGTTCACAGAACCTGATGAGTGAAGGTTCACAGGAACCTGATGAGTGAAGGTTCACAGGAACCTGATGAGTGAAGGTTCACAGGAACCTGATGAGTGAAGTTCACAGGAACCTGATGAGTGAAGGTTCACAGGAACCTGATGAGTGAAGGTTCACAGGAACCTGATGAGTGAAGGTTCACAGGAACCTGATGAGTGAAGGTTCACAGGAACCTGATGAGTGAAGGTTCACAGGAACTGATGAGTGAAGGTTCACAGGAACCTGATGAGTGAAGGTTCACAGGAACCTGATGAGTGAAGGTTCACAGGAACCTGATGAGTGAAGGTTCACAGGAACCTGATGAGTGAAGGTTCACAGGAACCTGATGAGTGAAGGTTCACAGGAACTGATGAGTGAAGGTTCACAGGAACCTGATGAGTGAAGGTTCACAGGAACCTGATGAGTGAAGGTTCACAGGAACCTGATGAGTGAAGGTTCACAGGAACCTGATGAGTGAAGGTTCACAGGAACCTGATGAGTGAAGGTTCACAGGAACCTGATGAGTGAAGGTTCACAGGAATCTGATGAGTGAAGGTTCACAGGAACCTGATGAGTGAAGGTTCACAGGAACCTGATGAGTGAAGGTTCACAGGAACCTGATGAGTGAAGGTTCACAGGAACCTGATGAGTGAAGGTTCACAGGAACCTGATGAGTGAAGGTTCACAGGAATCTGATGAGTGAAGGTTCACAGGAACCTGATGAGTGAAGGTTCACAGGAACCTGATGAGTGAAGGTTCACAGGAACTGATGAGTGAAGGTTCACAGGAACCTGATGAGTGAAGGTTCACAGGAACCTGATGAGTGAAGGTTCACAGGAACCTGATGAGTGAAGGTTCACAGGAACCTGATGAGTGAAGGTTCACAGGAACCTGATGAGTGAAGGTTCACAGGAACCTGATGAGTGAAGGTTCACAGGAACCTGATGAGTGAAGGTTCACAGGAACCTGATGAGTGAAGGTTCACAGGAACCTGATGAGTGAAGGTTCACAGGAACTGATGAGGAAGGTTCACAGGAACCTGATGAGTGAAGGTTCACAGGAACCTGATAGTGAAGGTTCACAGGAACCTGATGAGTGAAGGTTCACAGGAACCTGATGAGTGAAGGTTCACAGGAACCTGATGAGTGAAGGTTCACAGGAACATAATGAGTGAAGGTTCACAGGAATCTGATGAGTGAAGGTTCACAGGAACCTGATGAGTGAAGGTTCACAGGAACCTGATGAGTGAAGGTTCACAGGAACCTGATGAGTGAAGGTTCACAGGAACCTGATGAGTGAAGGTTCACAGGAACCTGATGAGTGAAGGTTCACAGGAACCTGATGAGTGAAGGTTCACAGGAATCTGATGAGTGAAGGTTCACAGGAACCTGATGAGTGAAGGTTCACAGGAACCTGATGAGTGAAGGTTCACAGGAACCTGATGAGTGAAGGTTCACAGGAACCTGATGAGTGAAGGTTCACAGGAACTGATGAGTGAAGGTTCACAGGAACATGAGTGAAGGTTCACGAACCTGATGAGTGAAGGTTCAAGGAACCTGATGAGTGAAGGTTCACAGGAACCTGATGAGTGAAGGTTCACAGGAACCTGATGAGTGAAGGTTCACAGGAACCTGATGAGTTCGGAAAGGTTCACAGGAACCTGATGAGTGAAGGTTCACAGGAACCTGATGAGTGAAGGTTCACAGAACCTGATGAGTGAAGGTTCACAGAACCTGATGAGTGAAGGTTCACAGGAACCTGATGAGTGAAGGTTCACAGGAACCTGATGAGTGAAGGTTCACAGGAACCTGATGAGTGAAGGTTCACAGGAACCTGATGAGTGAAGGTTCACAGGAACCTGATGAGTGAAGGTTCACAGGAACCTGATGAGTGAAGGTTCACAGGAACTGATGAAAGTCGAACCTGATGAGTGAAGGTTCACAGGAACCTGATGAGTGAAGGTTCACAGGAACCTGATAGTGAGGTTCACAGGAACTAGAGTAGTTCACATAACCTGATGAGTGAAGGTTCACATAACCTGATGAGTGAAGGTTCACATAACCTGATGAGTGAAGGTTCACAGGAACCTAATGAGTGAAGGTTCACAGGAACCTGATGAGTGAAGGTTCACAGGAACCTGATGAGTGAAGGTTCACAGGAACCTGATGAGTGAAGGTTCACAGGAACCTGATGAGTGAAGGTTCACAGGAACCTGATGAGTGAAGGTTCACAGGAACCTGATGAGTGAAGGTTCACAGGAACTGATGAGTGAAGGTTCACAGGAACCTGATGAGTGAAGGTTCACAGGAACCTGATGAGTGAAGGTTCACAGAACCTGATGAGTGAAGGTTCACAGGAACCTGATGAGTGAAGGTTCACAGGAACCTGATGAGTGAAGGTTCACAGGAACCTGATGAGTGAAGGTTCCTAACTGTAGTGAAGGTTCAACCTGATGAGTGAAGGTTCACAGGAACCTGATGAGTGAAGGTTCACAGGAACCTGATGAGTGAAGGTTCACACTAACCTGATGAGTGAAGGTTCACACTAACCTGATGAGTGAAGGTTCACAGGAACCTGATGAGTGAAGGTTCACAGGAACCTGATGAGTGAAGGTTCACAGGAACCTGATGAGTGAAGGTTCACAGGAACCTGATGAGTGAAGGTTCACAGGAACCTGATGAACGAAGGTTCACAGGAACCTGATGAGTGAAGGTTCACAGGAACCTGATGAGTGAAGGTTCACAGGAACCTGATGAACGAAGGTTCACAGGAACCTGATGAGTGAAGGTTCACAGGAACCTGATGAGTGAAGGTTCACAGGAACCTGATGAGTGAAGGTTCACAGGAACCTAATGAGTGAAGGTTCACAGGAACGTAATGAGTGAAGGTTCACAGGAACCTGATGAGTGAAGGTTCCCAGGAACCTGATGAGTGAAGGTTCACAGGAACCTGATGAACGAAGGTTCACTGGAACCTGATGAGTGAAGGTTCACAGGAACCTGATGAGTGAAGGTTCACAGGAAGGAGATCAATTTTCACTATTCTAAAACATATCTTGGACAGAAAGGGAAGAGTCTGTAGGCTGTGTTGTCCTGAATTGAAGGAAATGATTTATTACGAAGCCACACAGGCGACTAGGATAGAAAACATACAAACTGGGATGTCAAGGACAGTACTCCTCTGGATACAGGAGTACCTAAAGAGAGGGAAGAAACTCGTATAGAAAGAGGAGAAAATATCTTGCCGGATGTGTGTGGGGGAAGGAAGAAACCGGCAGTTCTCCATGGTTAATTCCTCAACCCACTACTGGTCTTGATACATATCGACGACATGCCTGGGAAGATCAAATTATACACGTCTGTGTTTGCAGATGACAGGAATCCCACGAGGAAAATAAAAATGATTGACGACTGCAAAAACCTGGAGGGTGTCATGGTCCAGTAAGTGGCTATCTGAATTCTGGCCAACAAGCTCAGGCTGATGAGGATAGGGAAAGAAGAAAGGAGGCAAGAATACTCTTCTTTTTCTGAGAGAGAGAGAGAGAGAGGTAGCTACTGGGGACAGAGATGAATTCTGAATGGTGCAAAGCTATCGGTCATGTTTCCTGCAGGAGTGAAGATGACAAACTTGAGAAGGGTGGGAGAGTAGCAGTGAGTGCTACTCTGGGTGGGAGAGTAGCAGTGAGTGCTACTCTGGGTGGGAGAGTAGCTCTGTGAACGGTTGTCTCTCTCGTGTGGTGATAAATACGTTCACGTGTGCCTAGCTATATATGTACTTTTTGTATGTGCATGGATAAATATATGCCTGTGTATGTGCGTGCGTGGGCCACATTTGCAGCTGGTTAATGATTGGTTAACGGGGTTTAAAGTCTATCGACTACACGAGGGTCTTAATGACCCTCGTGTAACCTGTTCACCGCCAGACAAGAATACTTCATTACCTTAAATTGGGATTAAAGTAAATTGTATACGCACTGAGAGACACACCTATGTGTATATACATGCCTGACCGTTACTACTCACCCACCACCCGCCTGCGTAGCCCCTATATGCTAGGCCTAAGCAAAACAGCAGCACCTTCCAACCCCTTCCATGGTCTACCTCTCCGTGCTGATCAAAGTGGGAGATCGTCCTTACGGTACCTTGTAATATAGCCTTGTCTTCCCATCACCCACAGACTCGGACAGTCCCGCATTCTTATATAATTGGCTCTTGGGATTAAATTCGGCATTATGCTGCTTTAATGGGGAGATGAAGGGGCTGAGGAACGCTAACCTGGCTTCCGTGGGCCGGCTGTGACCATCCTGTTATTTCTCTCTCAAGTCACTCTTTGTTTTTGTACTGTATGCTATACGAAGAGTTTGGTTGATGTTGTACAATTCTCACATTGGAAAATAATAATCGGAACAAAAAAAATGAGCAGAGAAAAGAGCAAAGCGATGAATGATGTCTAGGGAATGAGAGACTGGACGCCAGATTGGATGACTGGAATAAGGAGGCAGTAAATACATTCAGATATCTGGGAGTGCATGTGCCCTGTGGGCAGACGAAGGAAAGAAAACAACGAGGTTACAGGAGTCTTGGTGGTAGACTCTGATAGGAAATTATTATTAAATCATTACATTCTTGGGGAAGCACTGGACCCCTAGAGGGTCATACCTCCCCTCTCCCTACTCTTGGACCTTTGAAAGGTGTGAACAAATAATAAGTGAGTCAGTGAGTACAAAAAAAAAGGTGATGTCAGCATTTCGTACGAGTGTCTTGGCGAGGAAACTGGAGGCAGTGGATGAGTGCAGTGTGAATATTATGCGTAGAGATTAAGGACTGAAGGATTTAGATGGTGTACTGGTATGAAAGTTATGATTACTGGAGATTGTTTTTTTCTTTAGAGAGACGGAGTGATTACTAAGAAAGAATGGCGCTGGAAAAACTTAAGTGTTAAAAAGACAGGGCTCAGCAGAAGCTTTAAATGAAGCAACATTTCACTCTGTGTGGAGCTTTATCAAGTCTTGACAAAGCTCTACACAAAGACACGTTGTCCCCGTGCTCCTTTTCTTCGTATTGTAGACAGTACAATCTTAGTATTGTAGGCAGTACAATCTTAGTATTGTAGGTAGTACGTCTTCACAATAGCATACTATTGTGAAGACGTTTCGTCTACTAGGGACTTTAATTAATTCACGGGAGTGAATTGATAGTTATGGTCGAAACATCTTAATAAATTTACATAACCCGCATTGTGTCTTCTTTGCAACCCAAGTGGGATATGGGAGTCTTAATTCAATAGCAAAAATTTTTGCTAACCTCGGTATCATAACTCTGGAGTGCGATATCATAACTCTGGAGTGCGATATCATAACTCTGGAGTGCGATATCATAACTCTGGAGTGCGATATCATAACTCTGGAGTGCGGTATCATAACTCTGGAGTGCGATATCATAACTCTGGAGTGCGATATCATAACTCTGGAGTGCGGTATCATAACTCTGGAGTGCGGTATCATAACTCTGGAGTGCGATATCATAACTCTGGAGTGCATACACTCAATGCACCTCTTCCAGAAACTTTTCACTTGTCCTTGTTTTCTTGGGTGAGTAAAATTGTGAAAGGTTCTAAAAATTATAAGAAAAATTCATTGCGTTGGGTTACTTTAGATTAGCCTAGTAAGGTTAGGTTAGGCGATATAGGCCTATAAAAATATATTGAACCACAAATACGTAAATACACATGAAAACTGCAGTGAAACATCAGGCAGTGCAGTGCCTGGGCAATACCAAGAAACACTTTACACCTAGAATGAGGATAAATTGCCTACCATGACGCAAGAATATTTCCTGGTGACAGTGTTTGCTGGCAGTTCCCAAGTCACTATAGTGGTGCCTCTCAGAGTGAGTAGCTCAACAATAGGCAATCAAGAAGCAATATATCTCACAAGTTCAATACACCAAGAGACGAGGGGCAGGGGGGTATCTCTCAGTGTATTTACACTGAGTTTGTACTTTAATCCCTACATCAGGGATTAAAGTATCTTTGATTGGTGGAGAGCAGGCTGCACGCAGGCTGCACGCAGGCTGCACGCAGGCTGCACGCAGGCTTAGTTAACCCTTGAGCAGTAGACATATTTTAAACTCAGTAAATCAAGCAACCGACCCTCATGTAGACGGGTTTAAACCCGATAAACCATCCAGAAATCTGACGTATCTGAATTGTGCAACTATATGGTGCATCTCAGCAATCAAAACCGTAAATAGGTAAGCAGAACAATATGATTAACGTGTTTTACAAGATTTAGCATATAATAAAAAATCCTAGATTTTATTTTAAATATCAGTCGTTGTCCACGAGTGTGGCTTAGCTCCCACCGTGATGCTGTGTGCCCCGCCAGGAAGCAACGTGGCTTGCAAGCAGGCTACCTAGCTTTTTGAGGCATCTGTAGCTGAGTGGTTTAAGGCGTCACGTGGGGAACTAAGCCACATTTGTGGACAAGGTCCAAGCCTGGGTTCGAATCCTGCTAGCTGATCTCTCTCTCTCTCTCTCTCTCTCTCTCTCTCTCTCTCTCTCTCTCTCTCTCTCTCTCTCTCTCTCTCTCTCTCTCTCTCTCTCTCTCTCTCTCTCTCTCTCTCTCTCTCTCTCTCTCTCTCTCTCTCTCTCTCTCTCTCTCTCTCTCTCTCTCTCTCTCTCTATATATATATATATATATATATATAGGAAAATTTGCGTATGCAATAATTTCCCAAAAATCATTCTGATCTCTAACGAAAAATATATATTTCATTGTGTTTCTTTATTATTAAATTATTGTAAACTTATCTAAAATATATTTAGTTGGATAAGGCTAAATTAACCTGTACTTGTTATAATAAGGTTAGGCAAGATTTCTAAGGTTCTGTTGGTATAAAATTGTTAATTTTTACATTAACATAAATAAAAAATATATATTTAAACGTATAAGAGAAATTTTTAGAAAGGACCTAATTTTAAATGAGTTCTTGCTAACTGACCAGTTTTAACTATTCGGCACGACATACATATATATATATATATATATATATATATATATATATATATATATATATATATATATATATATATATATATATATATATATATATATATATATATATATATATGATGGGGTCCACCTCTGGTACAAACTGTGGGACCCATAGCCTCGGAGAAGTGGATAAAAGGCTTCAAGGAAGAAAATTTGGATTTCTTCCTGATGCCATTTGAATATTCCACTTCCCTACTACCCCATCTTTTTTTTTTTACCAATAGGTATATTTTATTACATAATATGGTACAAAAGATTTAAGAGATACATTGTTGATATAAAGATGGCATATACAGTACACGAGGTGAGAGATACATGTCTAGTACATATTGTTACATGTTTGTCACCGATTATATATATATATATATATATATATATATATATATATATATATATATATATATATATATATATATATATATATATATATATATATGTGTGTGTGTGCGTGTGTATACATACAGTATTGCTGACCGCTGAGATCATCTACGTGTCAAAAACGAAATGAAGAGCTTGGCGCTGCCGTGTCCAGATGTCAGATGGGGAATGCGATACCTGTGGCAATCTCATTACGTTCTGGCGGATGAACCTGACTGTTGCGGGACACACTTGGCATGTCCTCGGTCATGGCGAGTGAACGCCCGCTGTGACGTACCGGGCAGCGGACGTCAACCTGAGATATAACTAAGACTTGAGGATTATACGTTGCCTGTTAAGTAATGTTTGGTAACGTTAGGATAGGTTAGGTTAGGGGAGTTTCTGTGACGTCAGTGTAAGCATGTGTCAGGTGATTTCAAATTAGGCAAATGACTTTAGCAGAAATTAGCACTTGGATAAGTTAATTATGTCTTCAAGCTAATTAACAAGTGGAAAAATTCATTAGTAAGTGAGCAAGGGAGTAAATAACAAAAAGACACATTACCGTGACTGGAACAAATCACAAATAACCTTCACATAGGAAAGGGGAACTTACGATGACGTTCAGGTCTGACTTTGACCTTTCACAAAGTCACACTTTGTAAATGGTCCAAGTCGGACCGAAACGTCGTCGTAAGCTCCCATCTCCTATGTACGGATTATTTGTTTATTGGGCAAGGGAATGAGCACACAGACATGGTTACTAACAATAGGACTAGCATTTAGCACAAGGGCGAATTATGTAGTAAGTGAGCAAGGTGTTAAGTTATTTTGCAAGTCCCTACTCTCCTTATGCACGGTACAAATATGAGCCATGTTTATAGAAGTTAAGAACACTACTTGTGGGACCCCACGCATCACTTCTGCCCATCCTGATACCTCCTCCCTGACTTCCATTCCTTATCCTCACCGTTTACCTCCCTTAAGTTTTCTGCGATCTCTTGAGTCCCTTTTCCTCCTCATCCCTCACTGTACTTCAGGTGTGTGGAGAAGTCTCAGGTACACACAGTATCAAAGACCTTTTTGCACTCCGTTAATGCAAATCCGCTCGCTTCTGTCTGAAGAAATAATACGTTGTAGAAGAAGCTTTTATTGGGACAACGTTTCGCTCTGTGTAGAGCTTTATCAAGTCATTGACTTGATTAAGCTCTACACAGATTCACACGTTTTTCCGAATAAAAGCTACTTTTACAACTTATGTCTTCAGAATTATCAGCAGAACGGCGTTCCTGTCGCTCCCTCGTAGACAGGATTTTCCCCTCTTTAAACTTAAGCTAATTTTTATTTTATGAATCTACTGTTTTCTAGGTGTCCACAATTCTCATTCTGATTACCATCTCAATTACCCTAGGAAACATTGAAGTCAAAAATAACCTATAGCTGAGAACAGTCTCAGTAAGGGAACTACAACCTGAGTAGGGAACTACAATCTGAGTAAGGGAACTACAATCTGAGTAAGGGAACTACAATCTGAGTAAGGGAACTTCAATCTGAGTAAGGGAACTACAATCTGAGTAAGGGAACTACAGTCTGAGTAAGGGAACTACAATCTGAGTAAGGGAACTACAATCTGAGTAAGGGAACTTCAATCTGAGTAAGGGAACTACAATCTGAGTAAGGGAACTACAATCTGAGTAAGGGAACTTCAATCTGAGTAAGGGGAAATACAATCTGAGTAAGGAACTTCAATCTGAGTAAGGGAACTACAATCTGAGTAAGGGAACTACAGTCTGAGTAAGGGAACTACAATCTGAGTAAGGGAACTTCAATCTGAGTAAGGGAACTACAATCTGAGTAAGGGAACTTCAATCTGAGTAAAAGAACTACAATATGAGTAAGGGAACTACAGTCTGAGTAAGGGAACTACAATCTGAGTAAGGGAACTACAATCTGAGTAAGGGAACTACAGTCTGAGTAAGGGAACTTCAATCTGAGTAAAAGAACTACAATATGAGTAAGGGAACTACAGTCTGAGTAAGGGAACTACAATCTGAGTAAGGGAACTACAATCTGAGTAAGGGAACTACAATCTGAGTAAGGGAACTACAATCTGAGTAAGGGAACTACAATCTGAGTAAGGTAACTACAATCTGAGTAAGGGAACTACAATCTGTGTAAGGGAACTACAATCTGAGTAAGGGAACTACAATCTGAGTAAGGGAACTACAATCTGAGTAAGGGAACTACAGTCTGAGTAAGGGAACTACAATCTGAGTAAGGGAACTACAATCTGAGTAAGGGAACTACAATCTGAGTAAGGGAACTTCAATCTGAGTAAGGGAACTACAATCTGAGTAAGGGAACTACAATCTGAGTAAGGGAACTACAATCTGAGTAAGGGAACTTCAATCTGAGTAAGGGAACTACAATATGAGTAAGGGAACTACAGTCTGAGTAAGGGAACTACAATCTGAGTAAGGGAACTACAATCTGAGTAAGGGAACTTCAATCTGAGTAAGGGAACTACAATCTGAGTAAGGGAACTTCAATCTGAGTAAGGGAACTACAATCTGAGTAAGGGAACTACAATCTGAGTAAGGGAACTACAATCTGAGTAAGGGAACTACAATCTGAGTAAGGGAACTACAATCTGAGTAAGGGAACTACAATATGAGTAAGGGAACTACAGTCTGAGTAAGGGAACTTCAATCTGAGTAAGGGAACTACAATCTGAGTAAGGGAACTTCAATCTGAGTAAGGGAACTACAATCTGAGTAAGGAACTTCAATCTGAGTAAGGGAACTACAATCTGAGTAAGGGAACTACAATCTGAGTAAGGGAACTACAATCTGAGTAAGGGAACTTCAATCTGAGTAAGGGAACTACAATATGAGTAAGGGAACTACAGTCTGAGTAAGGGAACTACAATCTGAGTAAGGGAACTACAATCTGAGTAGGGAACTTCAATCTGAGTAAGGGAACTACAATCTGAGTAAGGGAACTTCAATCTGAGTAAGGGAACTACAATCTGAGTAAGGGAACTACAGTCTGAGTAAGGGAACTACAATCTGAGTAAGGGAACTTCAATCTGAGTAAGGGAACTACAATCTGAGTAAGGGAACTACAGTCTGAGTAAGGGAACTACAATCTGAGTAAGGGAACTACAATCTGAGTAAGGGAACTACAATCTGAGTAAGGGAACTACAATCTGAGTAAGGGAACTACAATCTGAGTAAGGGAACTACAATCTGAGTAAGGGAACTACAATCTGAGTAGGGGAACTACAATCTGAGTAAGGGAACTACAATCTGAGTAAGGGAACTACAATCTGAGTAAGGAACTACAATCTGAGTAAGGAACTACAATCTGAGTAAGGGGAACTTCAATCTGAGTAAGGAACTACAATCTGAGTAAGGAACTACAATCTGAGTAAGGGAACTACAATCTTAGTAAGGGAACTACAATCTGAGTAAGGGAACTACAATCTGAGTAAGGGAACTACAATCTGAGTAAGGGAATTACAGTCTGAGTAAGGGAACAACAATCTGAGTAAGGGAACTACAATCTGAGTAAGGGAACTACAATCTGAGTAAGGGAACAACAATCTGAGTAAGGGAACTACAATCTGAGTAAGGGAACTACAATCTGAGTAAGGGAACTACAATCTGAGTAAGGGAACTACAATCTGAGTAAGGGAACTACAATCCTTGTTTTCTGCCTAGTGGCAGGTGCCTTATTTCCAGTGACTTGTCGAATTCTTTCGCTAGCCGTTCGTACAGTCCTTGTCTTTTTTGTTTTAGAACAATGCTATATTACCAGATCTTGCTGTTGTTGAGGTGCCCGGTTCATTCAGTAGCTATTTTTTTTTTTTTAATTTCCCATGTTTAGTGAATTTTTGTTCAATTTATGTTAGGCTTCGCTATCTCTTCGTCTCGCCGATGTTTCCTGATTCCAAAAAACACACCTTGTATCGTCTGTTCAGTTTCTTACAGACGTCGTTGTTTCTTGTAGACGTCGTTGTTTCTTGCAGACGTCGTTGTTTCTTGCAGACGTCGTTGTTTCTTGCAGACGTCGTTGTTTCTTGTAGACGTCGTTGTTTCTTGCAGACGTCGTTGTTTCTTGCAGACGTCGTTGTTTCTTGTAGACGTCGTTGTTTCTTGCAGACGTCGTTGTTCTTGCAGACGTCGTTGTTTCTTGCAGACGTCGTTGTTTCTTGTAGACGTCGTTGTTTCTTGTAGACGTCGTTGTTTCTTGCAGACGTCGTTGTTCTTGCAGACGTCGTTGTTCCTTGCAGACGTCGTTGTTCTTGCAGACGACGTTGTTCTTGCAGACGTCGTTGTTCTTACAGACGTCGTTGTTCTTACAGACGACATTGTCTTTTACTGGAAACTCTTTTTTCTTCCCTCATCGGCATTAGTGTCGTCTGTTTTTTTCCTCATGTATCCGCGTAGCAACATTAATTCTGGTTTGACCTTTGGCATTTATCATTCTCAAGTTCTCTCCACTTCTCTGTTTTAACTCCCCCCCCCCACTCCCATTTTTTTTTCTGTGCTCTGAAGTGTTCAACTTCGCCTCTCTCCTTTTTGGCCAATTCTTTCCTTTCTTTGGTTTGTATTATTTCTCAGTTTCCTTGCACTATTGAGCTAGGTATTCCATCATCTCATTTGTTTTTCTGTATTTTTTTTGTATTTCTCTTTCTTAATGTACTGTGTTCATGACTACTCTTATGGCTGTGTAATACTTAGTTTGGTGTTGTTCTCTTCTGTGCTCTCCCAAAGACTCACTCCCATCAGGTACTCAGGGATCAGGACGTGTGGTCGCTGACGTACAGAGACTCCCTAAAGTATACTTCCCGTGTCTGATGCACTCGAAGTAAAAATCAGGTCTGATCTTGCTGGTTTCTCTCTCTCTCTCTCTCTCTCTCTCTCTCTCTCTCTCTCTCTCTCTCTCTCTCTCTCTCTCTCTCTCTCTCTCTCTCTCTCTCTCTCTCTACTGCAGTGGTAGTTCTGCACTACCGCTGCAGTAGGCTTAGTTCTACACATGTGAGGTAATACACGCAGTTCCTCCCAGTCTATTGTTGTTGTATTAATGTTGGTAGAATTACCGACAATATGTCAGGTAAAAGGACACAAGTGCAACTAATGTGACATTTTATTGTGGCAACGTTTCGCTCTCCAGGAGCTTCATTAAGCCGTTACCTTGACAAAGCTCCTGGAGAGCGAAACGTTGCCACAATAAAATGTCACATTAGTTGCACTTGTGTCCTTTTACCTAACACATTGTCTTGTTGAAGTCTCCCATGATATGTAGTCGTGGTGTGGCTTAGGACTGTCTCCATGCCACTCCCTCCATGTCGTTCATCATGCTCATGTTGTCGTCGTATTCTCTGCCTCAGTCTCCTGCTGTTTTGTGGTGGGTCACAGAACACACCTGCTGCTATCTTGGGTTCCTGGTCGTGATTGCACCTGTGTGTGTGTGTGTGTGTGTGTGTGTGTGTGTGTGTGTGTGTGTGCGTGCGTGTGCGTGCGTGTGCGCGTGAGCAACAACATCCCTCTCCAGCATTTGACTTGAGCGTCAGGGCAGGAAATTATCCGCTGCGTCCTGTCGAGTGTGTAATGTTCCTGCGGTTTTGTCTCTGGTTTCCAACGAGCAGTTAATCTTGAGGTATGTGTGATCACCTACGTGGTGCGGTGGCTTCAGGCAGCAGCCCAGGGAGACGCCTATATATATATATATATATATATATATATATATATATATATATATATATATATATATATATATATATATATATATATATATATATATAGAGAGAGAGAGAGAGAGAGAGAGAGAGAGAGAAGAAAGTTGCTCTCACTTTGCTGGGGGTGACAAACATTGGTTATCCTTCAGGGAACATCTCCACACACACGCGGTACTTTTGATATAAGATAACCCTAGCAGTAATAAGACAGCTGTGTCTAAGGGATACACTTAAAAGTTGAGTACCCGTTGGGGTGTAGTGTGGACCCCGGCAGCAGCGACCGCTAGCGTGCCCTAGCTACTGGAGTCGCTGGTCTGAATGATGGAAGAGGTGCGAGGTGTTAAACTGAGGTTTGCAAGTGTGGTCTAGAGGAGTCGAGGTGTGAAGGGAAGGTGTGAGGGGTTGGAGGTGCGGTGTAGAGGTGAGGTGTAGAAGTGGTGAGGCTTGGAAATGAGTCGTGGTGGAGGGGGGGGGCAAGTGAAGTGTGAGAGTGGTAATGTGACAAGTGATGTCACATAAAAAAAATTCGTATAAAATGAAATCGCATATGTGCAGATTTAATAATTTCTCAGTATAGTTCAGTCACTCGAGCAGGAAATATAAGTCAGCCTAGAATTAAATGCAAACGAATTTGTTTTTGTTACATTGATGAATTACGTCGAAATTATCTGAATAACCATCATGGTGTCATATATTTTTAACATACCTTAATATTAACTACGAGAGACTGGTATTTTCGTTAGTTATAGAAAACAAAAGTCCTTTTCACCGCACATGTAGTATTTCGTACCGGTAGACTAGAGTATACTGACAGTATGTAAATAAAGCGCATGATGCGGGCTATGGCATTTTAGAGAGGCTTATTCTCCCAATACCTGATACCGAGATCATCTAACCTCACTTATCCGGCTGTCTTCATGGCCTCATTCTTTCACCTCCAACTTCCAATAAATATCCATGTATTGTTCTCTGTGTGGATTAATTAAGTCCCTGGTGGACGAAACATCTTCACAATAAAATGACATAACCGGCATTGTGTGTCTTATTTACATTCATAGTGTTCGTGCGTGAGTTATCCAAACAAGGTAAGGAGGAGCTTGCATTCAGTACGTGTCATCTGTTGAGTATTCCAGACTGGTTTTTTTACTGGTGTATTGCTTTGCATCACAGTTCGTCTTGCAATTGCATTTCATCACATTAAATAGTACTTCTGGAGTTGCTGGTAACTCTGATCTGTGGTTCAGGTCTACCTTTGACCAATATCCATCAATAGACTTCTAAATTCAATAGAAATCTCATCCACTTCTGATCTTGGAAATCAAATCTGGTACTGTGATATCGTGCTGCTGCTGCTGCAGCTGTTAGCGGCAGAATGGGAACCAGCACAGAAGAAGAGCTTGGAGAAATTTTCTCACGCCGGTGAGGCAGTGTATCCAGTCGTTCACCTGGGGTACCAGACAAGAGCTTCTTCTCCAGCTGAGGTGATCTTGGAGTATTATTATTGCTTTCGCCATAAAAGAATACTTAATTAATATTGCTTCGCTTCATACAACAGCACCCTTGAATGCAAGAGCGTTTGACGCTGTATAATAGCGCAGACCAGATTTCTGAATTAAACAGTATCGAATAGATCGAAAAAGTTAGTCTCTGGACCAGATAATATCAGCCGTCGTGACTCTCTGATGACGGTTGTTGCGCAGGTGGAAGCAAATTTTACCGCTCTTGCATAATTAATAAACCTGAATCACCTGCCTGAACAATCTTGCGTCGACTCTCTTGCAGGCTTCTCACTGAGCATGATATTAAACCTCTGTCTTGTAGACCAAGAAGAATTCCAGTTTCATTTCGACGGTCATCTTCCCCACAACGTTCACTTGGAGACCGGTAGTGCTTCATGCTCGACAAAGATGTATTACAACCTTCGTGGATAGAATAGCTCTGTATCCATCAAAAGCAATTATGGGATATTGGTACATTCTATAACATGGGTAACACAGATCCTGGAGATGCAATGTGTAGCATCACGGCAGTCGTTGGAGTAGTGAGATGCCAGTAACGAAGTACCTGCATCGTTTCTTCCTGGGAAGGTAGAGGCTTGTCAGCGCCTCTACCTGAAGTCCACATTGCCTAAGCAAGCACTGGTTTCTTGGCATCTGGAAGTTCCACTGATTCAAATCGTATAAGTGGTTGTACAGTTCATATTTGAATATATCTATTCTATTGTCTGTGACATCAGTATCTGTTGTCTCCAAATACCGAAAAGAAAAATTAGTCTCCGCTATGACAGCAGGCTCTTCTTTAGTGTACAGTCCACAACGTTGTTAGTCACCACTAATTAAAAGATTTTACAATTAACTTTGGCTATATCTTAGTTTACAGTTGTCAGGTACAACACCAGTGGTGAAGGTTACGCAGATTCGCATCTGTACAGAATAGATTTCTGTTCAAAAGAAACTCGAAGAGACAAGTTGTACCGTTGTTGCCTCTTGTCTACCTTACCCTTGTGTCTTTCTGTTGCTCACCTGTTGGATACAGAGTATCCGACAGGTGAGTACCTGACACAACTGTAAACGAGGATAAAGCAAAAGTGAATTGTAAAATTGTAAAATCCGTTAAAATCACAAGAGCCATTGTGTCCTTCGGTACACCACCACCACCATCCCCTGGGATAAATGATATAAACTACCGACACGCTGGAAAAAATGGACACAAATTCAGTATGATGCAATCCTTTATTGACTACGTTTCGCCCACACAGGGAGCTTTATCAAGTCACAAACACATCTCTCTGGGTAAAGAGTACATGAGCATATACAGGGTGAAGAGTCAGGTGGAAAATGTTGTGGAGGTTGGATTGTAGAGGAACCTGCACGGGATGAACAAGTAGTCATGTTGTTATGTAGGATAACCATGAAGAAGTTTCCTGAACACGACAGATGAATTACAGGTTCTGGAGATATCACTGGATCGAACATGTAAATAAGACGCAACGTGCGGTTCATGGCATTTATTGAGAAGATGATTCGTCGACCAGGAAGTTTATCAGTCCATGGATTGATAAAGTCCCTGGTGGTCGAAACGTTTTTTTTTTTCAGTTAACGCCATAGAGCGCATGACGTCTATTATTCGCACACTTGTCGGGATATTTACCAGATTCGAACATTTTTATTTACTACTTCAATCGTGCCCAAGTTTGGATTTGTTGCTCTCTCATGTGCTTATGTTTAGATTTGTGCACTCATGTGCTCATGTTTGGATATGTTGTGTACTCATTTGGATTTGTTGTGTACTCATGTGCTCATGTTTGGATATGTTGTGTACTCATGTGCTCATGTTTGGATTTGTTGTGTAGTTTGTTACACTGAGCAGATGACCAAAAACTAAAAATAATTTGTTTGGGAAATTTAAAGCTTAGTCCGGCAAAAATCTTGAACAAGAGATTCTAAGCTGAACTGCATAACACATCCAAAGTGAACATGACTGAAGCAACGATGAAGGGAAAGTGAACATGACAGAAGCAACGATGAAGGGAAAATAAACATGACTGAAGTAATAATGAAAGATAAACGAGCATGACTCAATGTAAAAAATAAAGAAAACATTGAAATCCGCAATCTTCCTTTAAAGATAAAATACAAATAAACTGTCCCATCGCCCAAGTACATCTCCATAAATTGTCGGGTATTGCTTATGGAATATGACATCACAGAAATAATTTCTCTTGCAAACTTGTTTCATCTTGAATCACAGATTGACTGGGCTGGGTAATCTTAACCACAAGATGGAGACTCGCTGATTACATGACCCGAGACAGAGATACAGCACTGCTTGCCAAAAAAAAAAAAAAAAAAAAGTTACAATTTCTGTTTCTCATTCTGGAAACCGAAATTATTAAATCAGAATATAATTGTCAGTTCCCGTTTTCTATTACTTCAGCTGCCACAATACTCTTCAACAATAATGAAATAAAACGAAATTCAGCTACATCTGTGCCCCCCCCCAGCTCTTCCGTCCACGAGGGGGGGGGTTGTCATAGGTTTCTTCCGTCCACGAAGGGGGTGTTGTCATAGGTTTCTTCCGTCCACGAGGGAGGGGGGTGTTGTCATAGGTTTCTTCCTCCGACAATTCCGAATTTACAGTGATGAATATCTTATAGGAAGACAAGCATACATTCAGGAGGTAGTCACCAGCTTTAATTTCCCAAAACACTCCTGAAAAAAACACTATCTTACCCATGCACAGCACACCCAAGGATACCAACATCGATAGATGACTGGCCCTCCCCCCTACTGGGCAGACTGCTATCACTATCGCCCCGATTCTCGGAAAAGACAACGTGGACGTAGCAGTTCTTATTACCAACACTATCAAAGAAATCACCAGAAGCCCTACACCCAAAACTACTTGCACAGGAGTATACAGCATTCCGTTTGTACTCCACAACCTCCTTAACTACTGCTGGTCCGTCCCTTGGGTATGACCTGCTTCCACCTACCAGTGACAATGTCTACGCCTGCTGCCCCTCCCTCACCACCTGACGCTAGTATATATGCGCCAATCAGACTCCTCAAGACTATGGTACTTTTCACTAACTCCAAGGCTGACGGACTGATTGCCTCACCTTTTCTATATAGTTCCACTGTCTTCCCATTATATCCTTGAATTTGTATTGATAATGGCACTGGATGCCGAAACGTCTACAATAAAGATGCCCAGACTCACACGTGTCTAATTCTTCATCTTGTCGATATTGGGTACCATACACGTACAACATTTAGTGTGGTGATAAGGATCAATTTTGTGTGAGAGAGACTGGCCGAGGCCTTCAGACTCGCCTTCAAGAACATAATCATGGCTGCAGGAGGGATGAAACTAGCACATGCGCAGTCCATCATACTATGAAGTGGGGACGAACACAGTAACACCAGGAGAAAGACAGAGCCTGACGCAGAATTTTGTAAGCATCAGTGGTCCACCTAACCCAGAAAACATTGAGTAACAACAGTACAATGTACATGTTCATTGCGTTTACTGCCCACATTGTCCATGATTCATATAATAGAATAAAATAAATTATCGGATATCCGCATCCGCATCCGCGGAACATCCGCACAATTTCTTACATCCGCATTCGCATTTTACTGTAAACAGATATCCGCATACGCATCCACATCCGAAATCCGCGGAACATCCGCACAATTTCTTACATCCGCATCCGCAAAATAAGTAAGACATCCTCATACACATCCGCATCCGCGGATATCTTAATTTTCACATCCGAAACATCTCTAGAACAAATTCGTCAACTTAGCTCCATGCCTTACTCTCCAACACCTGACCCCGCTTGCACCTCGCCTGCACCCCACCTGCACTTCGCCTGCACCTCGCCTGCACTTCGCCTGCACCTCACCTGCACTTCGCCTGCACCTCGCCTCACAGTCTTGCAGTTCCATAACCTCATATGTGACGTGTCCTTTTCGGAGCATGACCACAAGGGGCTTGTTTGCCCTATAAGGTGGTGTATTAGTTTATTCCTGTAGTATACCCGATAAAGCCAAGCCTTGGGCGAAATGTTGTTTTAAAAAGGATCTCTGCTAACGACTTTTGGTCATGTCTACCCACTCTGAGGATATAACCAAATACTGTTACCAAAAAAAACTGATGACAGGAGAATACAGATAACATATACTAAAACAGAGTGTTGGTCTAGAAAGTGATATGCGATATTTTTTAACCCACGTGACAAGGAAGCCTCTGGGGGAGGAAAGTGTTTATGTAGTTGGTTGTGAACCTGTTTATGTAGCTGGTTGTGAACCTGTTTATGTGGCTGGTTGTGAACCTGTTTATGTGGCTGGTTGTGAACCTGTTTATATAGCTGGTTGTGAACCTGTTTATGTAGCTGGTTGTGAACCTGTTTATGTGGCTGGTTGTGAACCTGTTTATATAGCTGGTTGTGAACCTGTTTATGTAGCTGGTTGTGAACCTGTTTTTGTAGTTGGTTTCAACTGGTTTATGTAGCTGTTTATATAGCAAATCCAAGAGAGGGAAGACCTGAAGGAGGAAGTGTTGATGTTGCCAGGGAAGTGGAGCCGCCCTTCCCAGTCTTGGATCAGTCGTGGCTGCCTTCCATCTTCCAGGCGCCGCGTGACCCCTGCTGGTTTGGCGCTTTTTCCCCCATGGTTATAATAATTTTGAAAGAGAGGAAGGCAGCGTAAATTGTGTGGGTAATTACACTGATGAGGGAGCACTAAATCCGTAAGAGTCATACAAAGCCTGGGGGAGGGATGAGGGCCAGCAACTTCGATCTAAGGAGAAGGAGAGAAGCTCAAATTCCCTGGATTAAGAGCCTTTCAACAGGGTATTATACACCCCCTCCCTCCCTCCCTAGGAAGGGTATAGTGTGTGTGTGTATGGATAGGAAGATATAGAATACAGAATAAATAAATATAGAAACAATAACGATAAATTGGAGAAAAATTACAAAATGCAGACAAGAGGACGTTTCACTGGAAACGTTTCGGTCGTGGGACCTTAGTCACTCCAAATGTAAATGCAACAAAAATATTAATTGACATTCATAAGATTAACATTAACATTAACGAACTATCTAAGCACGTGGCAACTAAAGGCAGCAGCAAAAAAAATATATTCAGAATTCACAGGCATTAGATAACGATAAATTGTAACAATGATAACTAATGTTTGAATGTTGTGAGAGTGCGCCTCAGTTAATTCAATACCAATTCATCCCAATAAGTCGTCAAGAAGTGATGTCTACGGTAAAAATGATGAATCTAATAAACTGAATATACGACAGGTCAATATCGGGACAGAAATTTGGAGTGAGCAATTTTACTGTTTGTGAAGATAGATATGTAAGTTGTAGAGTAAGCTTTTATTAGCGACAACATTTCATTCTGTAGAACTGTAAAGCTCTACATACAATTTTTTTTTCGTAGCTTATTTTGTTCCATCGTTTAATTGCTCGGTATTAGGCCTTAAAATTCACCAGTTATTCATCCACCGTCTCCAGTATTTATTCACTGAGTTGGATTGGAAAAAAACAATAATTAGCGAAACACCTCATCAGTAAAGATATGCAGGTGTTGCACATGTTTTATTCATCAACAGCTCGCCATTTTCCATGAACTTGCATGTTACTCTACTTCAGGGTCATGAAAGAGTAGAATCTGGCTAGGTGGTCCATCTCTTTGAACCCCCGTCCCCTCCCCGTCTTCCCACATGAACACAGCGGGAGGATACCAACGCTCTGGACACACACACATAAATGCAGGGTAAAGAAATTCTCTTTAGTTCCTGTCGTGTTGATATTTTAAACCATTTCTTTCCACCACGGGTCTTAGAAACTATGATACGTCTCTTCTCTTTACTTCCTGATTAGCTCTCAGTTTTAAGTATGCTTCACATCATATTTTTGAAAACTCTGCGCATCTGCAGCCCAGAGTTCTTAAATGGGGAAATATTGAAGATTTATGAAACAAATTAATTTACGCTATGCTAACCTTACGTAGACTAACACATATATTGTGTAGATCGAGCAGAAATCCAGCTTAGATTACGGGCTGCTGTAAGATAGAATCAGTTTCCCCCCCCCCCCTTTATTTAATGGTCTTCCGTTGCCTCTAGCATGTATTACTCTCAGTTTTCCTAAGCTGTACACTTTCTGTTCCACTTAATCTTTCTCCTTACTAACTCTTTTTAATCTTGTGGTGATGGATTTGTCTACCCTACCGTCACCGACTCTCTTCTCTCCTTTTAAGAACATAAGAACATAAGAAAAAAAGAACACTGCAGCAGGCCTACTGACCCATGCGAGGCAAGTCCATCACTCCCCGGCTAAGACCCAACCACCTGGAGTTAATCCTCTCCAGGTAGGAGAGGAATTAGTACGGCATCTGACCTAGTAGCACAAGCTAGTCAGGTCCAACTCACACCCACCTATTTTTAAAACTACACAACGTCTTAGCCATATGACGGTACTCGGGAGTTTGTTTCACTCATCCACAACTCTATTACCAAACCAGTGCTTTCCTATATCCTTCCTGAATCTGAATGTTTCCAACTTGAAACCATTGCTGCGAGTCCTGTCTTGGCTGGATATTTTCAGCACGCTATTTACATCCCCTTTATTTATTTCTGTTTTCCATTTATACACCTCAATCCTATCCTCCCTAATTCTACGCCTTTCTAGGGAAGATTTCTAGGGAAGATTTCTAGGGAAGATTTCTAGGGAAGATTTCTGATACTTGGGATCAACTTTCTCATCCTCCTCTGTACGTTTTCCAATGCATTTATATTCATTCTGTAATACGGTGACCAAAACTGTGCAGCATAATCTAGATGAGGCCTAACCAAAGATATATAGAGTTTAAGAACAACCTGAGGACTTCTATTATTTATACTTCTTGATATGAAGCCAAGGATTCTGTTAGCTTTATTGCGAACACTTATGCACTGCTGTCTTGGTTTCAGATTACTGCTAACCAGAACTCCTAAATCCTTCTCGCAATCACAAGTATTAAGATCTACATTATTCAGTTTATATGTGGCATGGTTATTGTCCTGCCCAACATTTAGAACTTTGCATTTGTCTACATTAAACTGCATCTGCCACTTCTCCGACCACTGCATCAGTCTATTCAAATCATCCTAGATAGAATGAGGGTCCACCCTCCGTCAATCTTTGTCTTGAAGAACCACAAGAGTTCAGAGATTTACGGGAAATAATAATAATAATAATAATAATGATAATAATAATGATAATAATAATAATAATAATAATAATAATAATAATAATAATAATAATAATAATAATAATAATAATTATAATAATAATAATAATAATAATAATAATAATAATAATAACAACGCTTGGTATTAACTATTATTGCTTTCTGCTCTTCCTCCTTTTCCTTCACCCCTCGTCATCGTCCTCCTCCTCATCTACCACACCCACCATTACCACCATCACCACCAACACCACCACTATTACCACCATCACCACCACCCCACCACCATTACCACCATCATCACCACCATTACCACCATCACCACCACCACCATTACTATCACCACCATCACCACAACCACCATCACCACCACCCCACCACCATTACCACCATCACCACCACAACCACCCCACTGCCACCACCACTATCACCACCATCACCATCACCACACACCACCACCACCATTACCACCATCACCAATCACCACCACCGCCACCACCACCGCCACCACCACCATCACCACCCCTATCACCACCACCCCGCCACCACCACCACTACTATCACCACCATCACCACCATCACCACCATCACCACCATCACCACTACCATCACCACTCACCACCACCACCACCACCACCACCTAACCACCACCACTACTGTCACCACCATCACCACAATCACCACTCACCACCACCACCACCTCCACTACCACCACCATCACCACCACCATCACCATCCATCACCACCACCAACATCACCACCCATCACAACTATCATCACCCCCTCTACTACCACCATCACCATCCCCATCACCACCACCATCACCACCACCACCACCATCCTCAACATCACTACCCCCACCAATATCACCACCACCACCTTCACCATCCCCATCACCACCACCACCATCATCACCACCAACATCATCACCAACCCCACCATAATCATCACCACCACCATCACCACCCACCACCACCATCACCACCCCGCCAAAACCACCACCACCATCCCCATCACCACCACCATAAAAACCATTACCACCATCACCACCACCCCACCACCACCCCACCACCACCCCACCACCACCCCACCACCACTATCACTACCATCACCACCACCCCACCACCATTACCACCATCACCACCACCACCACCCCACCACCATTACCACCATCACCACCACTCCACCACCACCATTACTACTATCACCACCATCACCACCACCCCACCACCATTATCACCATCACTACCACCACCAGAACCCCACCACCACCCCACCACCACCACCACCACTACTATCACCACCATCACCAGTCACCACCACCATCACCACCCCCATCACCACCACCCCGCCACCACCACCACTACTATCACCACTACCATCACCACTCACCACCACCACCACCACTACTATCACCACCATTACCACCATTACCACCATCACCACCACCACCACAACCCCACCACCACCACAACCACTACTATCACCACCATCACCACTCACCACCACCATCACCACCCCCATCACCACCACCCCGCCACCACAACCACTACTATCACCACCATCACCACTACCATCACCACTCACCACCAGTACCACCACCACCACCCCACCACCACCACACCACCACAACACCACCACCCCACCACCACCATACCACCACCACCACTACTGTCACCACCATCACCACTACCATCACTACCATCACTACTCACCACCACCACCACTACTACTATTACCCCCACCACCACCAACATCACCACCATCGCCACCCACCACCACCATCATCTTCCCCGCTACCACCACCATTACCACCCCCACAATTATCACCACCACCATCACCACCATTATCTTCACCATCACCACCCCCACCATTATCACCACCACCACCATCACCACCCACTACCACCATCACCACCCCACCACCATCACCACCACCACCAGCACCATCATCACCATCACCACCCCACCATTACCACCACCACCATCACCACCACCACTACCGCCACCTCCACAAATGAGTTAAGCACCTTACCCTTCTCCATGATTTTTCTACTAAGAACACATCATAACTTACAATCACTGATGATTTATGTCAACAGTATCGTAAACAAGGAGGCCGGAGGCTACTTCCTTCCTTAGATTACTCCCACGAAGCTGCCTCTTCCTGCATTACCTACTCAAGTCACCTGATTTATTAGTTCTAAATGCAGTAGGTGATGTTCGAGACTGACCACACACTTTATGGTGCCAAGGTAATAACCCACAACCTAACCACTCGACACCGGCTATCAGAGAGATTATTTAGCAGCTGTGTTTGTCCAGGGAGATACAAAGGCGCGTTGCCGACAGTGATGAAGAAGAGACACAGGTATACACGGGAGTACACGGGAAAGGTAGACAGCAGAGGACTTGGGAGTACACACCGATTCTGTCTGCTGAGAGGAACTGTCTGCTTCCTCTTACCTAGATTAAGAAGTATCGTGAAAGTCGAGGATAGAAAAGCAGAAGGTGCAGAAACAAGGTTTTTGTCGTGACATCGTTTCGCTCTGTGTGGTGTTTCGGAAGCTTTACACTAAGTGAAACATCATCACAAGAACAGCCTGTTTTACACCTGTGTCTTTTCTTTCTAGATGTTTTACGTAAGTTGTTTTTTTAGAACACGTCGGCTGTTGCTTATCTTGGGAGGATGATACAAATGAAGACTTTGACGATGTTTCTCAACATCAGTTCGCTTAGCAGGGAAGACGTACCCAGGTGTTACTGTAGCCTTTTGTAGTGTGGGTTGCATCCTGGGAATGAATGAGAGACAGCGTACTGTACACATAGATGGGCTCCTAGCCTGTAAATTCAACGGTGTAAATAGAAATAAATCGCCGTCAGTCTTACCCTCGCTGTCTTACTCGACGGGCACAGACACGATGATCCATAGATGATCCACCAAAATAAAACATGTTCAACCGATTTGTAAAGCGCCACCAAAATAGGCTACCTGATTTCTCTGAATCCTTTCACAGATAATTCTGGGTCTCACACTCCAACAGCAGGTCAAAGATCAAACACATACCCTAAGCCCATACCTCACAGTGCCTTCCTTACAGCTTACTTTCAACACCACTATTATTTAAAAAAAAACAAATATAATGAAAACTCTCGTGGAAAAATAAAATCATCTCAGGGAAGAATGTTGGCAACAGCTGCTGTTCGTAATGCCCAAACGTATATAATAATCGCCACAATGCATCAAGTTAATCATTTATTGGAATTTTTCTTTAAGGAGTAAGACACAGGTTAGCACCATTAATGACGGGCTAATGCTAGGTCTTGCCCACTCCGGCTGCTGAACCTCCCTTCTAGTTTTTACACCTCGTAACTGATCACCTTTATCTAAAAAGGCACTTAACAGCAAATTAAGTTTTATCCTTCATACTCCTCCTCTTTGGGAAGCAAAATAACAAAAATAAAGTAGGGTTATGCAAAGACAATTATAGAATGACGCCATTATTAAGACGACGTTTCGCTCAAAGATGACTTGGAAAAGTTCCCTTTCTATTACATTGTTGTCGCAATAGAGACTTGCTTTGCTATTAGTGTATGTGTATAACCCCCACCTCGTTGTCTTCTCACCTGTGAACCTCCTTGGGGTGTACTGACTTAGTAATCACCTCGTCCATCACACTTGAACGCCAACTGGCAAAGAAATGACAGCTTAAGGAGAATTCGTCTGCCTTAAGAATGCCAGAGAAGAAGCTAATGCTCTATTTCAGGTTTTCATCTAAACAAGTAAGCGTCTACACTCACAAACACAATGAAATCTCACACTGTTGTAAAGTGATAACGGAGGAATCATGCGGGATCTAACTGCTGTAATCCTTGTTACACTTTAAGAATAATGTACTAACCTGATCTTAAATGCTGGAAAAAAAATTAAATTAGTAAAAAAGAAATTGGTTTATTTCTGAATTTTCTTTTTTAATTAACGTGCTGAAAATCAGGGGAGGGGGGTGCACAATTTTTTATTGATAATTTAGCAAATTGTCATTTGAAATATAAGAGAGATTCTTGTGAAGTGAATTTTGCTTATAGGTAAAGAACCTTGCTGTTCTAGATCATGTTGGTGCACTACAGTACTTATATCCTTTGATTTGTTACTTAAACATGGATGAAAATTAGCATTTCCTAGATTGAAAGAACTTTACAATGTATTGTGCACTGCACTCCATAGGCATCCCGTGGACGGTAGTGCAGGGGCACTTGTATAAACAGATTGCCTAGAAATTAGACCCCAAAGGGGTTAAAGTGAGTTCATTTTACTATCCAGAATAACAGAGAAAGTGCAGAAAATTGTAAGAGACGTGGACATTAAGACTTGACTAATATCACCTTGAAAGAGTCAGCGACAAACTGAGCTGAAGGCAGTACAATAAGTTAGCCACATGAGTGACGAGCGAGCATTATTAAACAGAGTTTCCATCCTGAAAGAATCGGACACAAATAAAACCAAGATTATCCTTATTAACCAACAACCCCACAGTGCTGAAAAGTGAGACTTGGAACAAGAATGACAGGAAGAAACTAGACCACAGGAGAGGAGACGGTTCATTAAGGAGAGACTCTATCTGGAGAACAATGAGAAAGGAGAATACTGGGAAGCCACAGGAAGATTCATATCAGTGAGGAGGACCGGACACGCAGAATACAAAGGGAATTCGTGGTTTAGCCAGAGCTGCAATGAGGCCACAACAAAGAGCAAGATGCCTTGTAGAAAGTGCAAAATACAATTGAAAGTAGAGGATGAAGGGAAAAAATTATAAAACTTGAAGGGCACCTTGACCAAAATGTTATTCGCTATATAAGCTAAAAAAAAATGTCAATCACATAAACATTCAGGAAGAAATAAATACCCTTGCATCTTTTTCTCTGGTCAGCACACAGCAGGGCAAAGAAAAAAATGCAGAAGAGCCAAGAACTCATCTGGTAAGAAGATAAACAAAACTGTAATTCTAAAACGATATAATAGTTAAGGTCAAAACAGAAAGTTACTGTACAGCCACATAAGAAGAATGAGGACAGCGAGGGTCAGGTAGTAACCCTGGAAGACAGAGGAATCACTCACAGTTCATGACACACAGGTACGTAAGCAACTAAATAGAAGATTCCAAGAGTAAGAAGAAGAAGAGCAGGTACAAGAAAACTCTTAAAGGGTACGAAAGCTTGACAACATACCATCCACATAAGGAAGAAGAAACTGATTGTGACCCAACCGTGAAAATCTCCGACAAATATATGAGTCCAAGCCAAGAGCTAAGACTCGACCCCGTAACCACAAACAGGTGAGTACACTCGAAAAAATTTGGTTAAGTATATTCCGCGGTAAAAAAAAAAAAAAACTAAGTAAGCCTATAAATTTTTAATTGAAAGGAATTCAGACATTAAATTTCTGCTTTCCTTTTAATTATCAAAAAAAATAGTGTAAAGGTTTTGTGTCATTTCTTCAGGATATGAATACAGTGACGTCGCTCCTAGTCTTTAAACACCAGTCATGTCAACAGTCTTTAAACACCAGTCATGTCAACAGTCTTTAAACACCAGTCATGTCAACAGTCTTTAAACACCAGTCATGTCAACAGTCTTCAAACACCAGTCATGTCAACAGTCTTCAAACACCAGTCATGTCAACAGTCTTTAAACACCAGTCATGTCAACAGTCTTCAAACACCAGTCATGACATGATGATGTACACCACCATCACACCACCACCACCCACAATCAGGCCACCACCACACCACCACCACCCACCATCACACTACCGCCCAAACAACCATAATTGTCGTCAATGACGGGGACAACCACGATCTTCGTCACTAACACACAAACCACAATCACCACACAAACCATTATCACCACACAACTGACTATCACCACCACAAACAACTATCACCACCACAAACAACTATCACCACCACAAACAACTATCACCACCACAAGCAACTATCACCACCACCTGCACATAAACTGACATACTTGAGACAGAATCTCTGAAATTAGATGATACGGTTTATAAGAAACTCGAGACAGGATTTGTGTATCGCATTCCTAGAGAGAGAGAGAGAGAGAGAGAGAGAGAGAGAGAGAGAGAGAGAGAGAGAGAGAGAGAGATCACATTTTACTAATATTAAAGAATGTTGATAGTTTAGGAAAAATAATGGGAAGAAGTTCATAGAATGAGGGAGGGGGTAGAATGATTTTGGGTATGATAGAATGGTGGTACGTTGGTAAAATGGTTTGCGGTGGAGGAGGGAGGGGTAAAGGCCGGTAGGCAGAATGAGGGGGGTGAGTTGAAGTGTATTGGGCGGTTGTTAGAATGATAGGGGAAGGGTTACCGAATGATCCTGGGATAAGAAAAATGATGGAGATAGGGAAGAAGTTAAGTCCAAATTTAAACACTTTCTACTGTGGGTCCAGACTTCTGGAACACCCTGTATTGTGAATCCAGACTTCTGGAACACCCTGTACTGTGTGTCAAGACTTCTGGAACACCCTGTACTGTGAGTCCAGACTACTGGAACACCCTGTACTGTGTGTCCAGACTTCTGGAACACCCTGTACTGTGAGTCCAGACTTCTCGAACACCCGTACTGTACTGTGAGTCCACACTTCTGGAACACCCTGTACTGTGAGTCCAAACTTCTGGAACACTCTGTACTGTGAGTCCAGACTTCTGGAACACCCTGTACTGTGAGTCCAAACTTCTGGAACCCTCTGTACTGTGAGTCCAAACTTCTGGAACACTTTGTACTGTGAGTCCAGACTTCTGAAACACTCTGTACTGTGAGTCCAGACTTCTGGAACACTCTGTTCTGTGAGTCCAGAATTCTGGACTCACAGTACAGTGTTCCTTGTAGAACACAGTGTTCCTTGGAACACACAGTATTCCTTGGAACACACAGTGTACCTTGGAGCACAGAGTGTACCTTGAAACACACAGTGTACCTTGGAACATATAGTGTATCTTGGAACAACCAGTGTACCTTAGAACACACAGTGTACCTTGGAGTACAGTGTACCTTGGAACACATAGTGTACCGTGGAACACACAGTGTACATTGGAACACACAATGTACCTTGGAACACACAGTGTACCTTGGAACACACAGTGTACCTTGGAACACACAGTGTACATTGCAGCAACCTTGGAACACACAGTGTATCTTGGAACAACCTGTGTACCATGGAACACACAGTGTGCCTTAGAACATACAGTGTACCTTGGAACACACAGTGTACATTGGAACACACAGTGTACCTTGGAACACACAGTATACCTTGGATCACACAGTGTACCTTGGAACACACAGTGTACCTTGGAACAACCAGTGTACCATTTAGCACACACTGTACCGTGGAGCACATAGTGTACCTTGGAACAACCAGTGTACCATGGAACACACAGTGTACCTTGGAACACGCAGTGTACCATGAAGCACACAGTGTACCTTGGAACACACAGTGTACCATGGAGCACACAGTGTACCATGGAACACAGTGTACCTTGGAACAACCAATGTACCATGGAGCACACAGTGTACCTTGGAGCAACAAGTGTACCATGGAGCACACAGTGTACCTTGAAGCAACCAGTGTACCTTGGAACAACCAATGTACCATGGAGCACACAGTGTACCTTGGAGCAACCAGTGTACCATGGAGCCAACAGTGTACCTGGAACACACAGTGTACCTGGAACACACAGTGTATCTTGCAACAATCAGTGTACCATGGAGCACACAGTGTACTTTGGAACACAGTGCATTAGTCACTGAAGTAAATATTTCGAGAACCTTCGTTGCTTTTCAATATGAAGAGCTAAACCCGTGTGGATCATACAGCACATGAAATAATTGAGGCTCTATCCTCCGTCCGATAAGAAAGAAGCAGATTTGCCGCCATTCGCTATACACTAACCTGAAAGGCTGAAAATAAGATTTACTCATGATGGGGAAAGGTCGGTCGTGAGTAGGACTCACCCTCTTTTCTCCAGGTTTAATATTCAGTTCAGCTGGGTAAATGATTTACAAAACTGACACTGTGGTAGACAAGACACTTGTGTAACACCTGGGAATCTTTATCCTGGAAACGTGTCGCCAGCCAGTGGACTATTTAGTCCAGTGCAGAGAAACGGTGCGAGATGAGGAGGAGTTTGAGGTGATCAGTCCCTCAGTCTGGAGTCAGTGTGTGCAGCTACTGAGACTGATGGACTAAACACATCGACTCCAGGCTGAGGGAGTGACTGATTATCTCAAACTCCTCCTCATCTCCCACCGTTCGTCTCTGTATTGGACAGAAGAGCCACTGGCCGGCGATGCGTTTCCAGAATAAAGTTTCCCGAGAGAGTCGTTCCCCAGCCTTGGTGGTGAACGGACGTGCGTACAGAGCTCCCTGGTGGAGGAGTCAGAGAACTTTGATTTTCTACAAGATGGCGGATGGATACCGGCGACGAGTACATACTGTGTGCATTGATTTGCTGCAGGGAGCCGTGTATCCCAGCAATGCCGACGTTCTCTTGCCTTTAATTTTGAGAGATACGTACAAGATATCTACAGAGGACATATACGGGATATCCCTGAATGGATCTGCCAGGGTTTTTGTCAAGTTTGCATCCGGCAGTGTCTACAATAGAATCGTCGACAGGTATCAGGAGAAGAACATCGTAATCAACACAAACTTGGAGGTACGTCTTCGGGATGCGTCGGCGCACTACTTGTGGATACGGATCAAGAATATTCCTTTCGAGGCCGACGAGGTAGACATCAGACAGGTATTTTGCCAGTATGGGGTCATCCATGCTGCCACCGTAGGGAGATGGGCCCATGGGCCATATGCAGGAATGCCAGAGGGGTCGTTCTCCCTTAAAATGACCCTGAGGCGGCAAATACCGTCTTTTGTTGTGATGGAGGTGTTCCGTACCCAGGTGTACGTGACGTATGCAGGACAACAGAGGACGTGTCGACTATGCGGCGGCACTGGGCATATGGCAGCAACGTGTGATCGGCGACGGGGCCCATACAATGGGACTACTCGAGGTGAGGACGACGTGCGAACAGAACCAGGTGCCCGAGAGGAACAGGTGCTGTTAACGACACCTGTGGTAGAAGATATAATGGCGAATGCTGCGGGAATTGATAAATGGAGTGATGCTGTTGAAGCGAGTGAGGAGGCCGTGTTGACGTTGACCCAGGAGTCTCCGAGTGAGACAATGGAGGCGGCTGGGGTCACCCCTGAAAGAAGTCCACTGGAGGATGGGACTGAGTTCCCAGACCCCAGTCTTGAGGACCTGAGGAGGATTCTGGATAGTCCATTGCCAGGGGAGTTGCAGAGTACAGTAGTGGAATCGGATGGAGATGTGGAGAGTCAGGGGGGTGTGGGTGTTGATGGTGCTGAAGTGGTCAACTGCAGGTCAGTGGTTGTTGCAGAAGTGGAGGTGCATAGGTCTCCAGGGGAGGGGGTCATGGAGTTTGAGAGTGAGTCACGTAAGAGGCCAAGTGGTGAGGCTGACGATGATGTGATTACACCAGGACAGAGGTCCAGTAAAAAGACCTGGGTGGACATAGCTAAGGGAGGGATAGGGGGAGCCAAGGGAAAAGGTGGAGGTAGAAATGGGAAGGAGAGCCGAGGGTTTGGTGGTACTTTCAAGACTGTGGAGCCAGGATCCGTGAGGCCGAGAGGAAAACCCCCATTGCAGAATTCAAGTGTTTGAATATGAATGTCAATGGCCTCCGAGCGGAGGTTAAGAGGAAATGGGTGGAGGCAACACTGAGACATATGAATGTAGACGTATGCTTCCTACAGGAGCATAATTATAGGTGTGGAAGGGAATTAATGTTGAAAGGTTATAGGTTATATACAGGAGGTTCTGGGCATTTAAAGGGAGGGGTGATGGTGGGGGTACGGGAGACCAGCCCTTTTCATCTGAGGACATGGGAGGAGGGGGGAGGGGGTAGAATTGTTAGGGTAGAAGGTGAGGGGGATATTCAGGTGTGTTTAGTTGGGGTGTACATGCCGGCGTGCAATGATCGTAGGGTTAAGGAGGATTTTGTTCGTAATGATTTAGTCTATGCCTTAAGGGGCCTTCCTATGGTTACTATTGTAGCAGGTGATTGGAATTGTATAATTAGAGGGAAGGATGTCGAGCCTAGAGGGGCGGGATGTATGTTGGATGCCTTAAGGGAGGTTTTGGGGGCAGTGGGGTGGTGGATGTGGTACAGGGTGGGGGTGGAACGTGGAACACACCTTTATACGGAGAGGATACGCAGCACGGCTTGATCGGGTTTATGTAACGCGGGATATACAGGTGGGCAGTGTAACCTGTGTGGAGATGGGTTTTTCAGATCATAGAGGTGTTTTGGTTGAGTTAGGATGGGAGGGTGCAGTTAAGATTTATCCTAGTTATTGGAAATTGAATGTGCGTTTGCTGCAGGGTGAGGGACATCGTGAGGTTTTTGAGGAATGGTGGGGAAGATTGTGGGGTGGGGGTAATGGTATCGAGGATGTTGTGAAATGGTGGGATACACGAGCAAAGGTGGCAATAAGGGATTTTACATGCGGATGGGGTCTGAGGATGGGAAGTTGAGGTATGGGAAGCAGAGGTATTTGGAGGAGCAGTTGCGGGAGTGTTATAAGGGGTGGGGGAGGTACCCGCAGGATGAGATCGATGAACTGCGGGGCCAATTAAGGGAGATTCAAAATGAAAATTTTCATGCCATTAGGGTTAGAGGGGGATTGGAGGATGTTTTATGGGGGGATAAACCCTCAGCTATGGTATTGCGTAAATTTCGGGAACGACTTAAGGGCATGACGATTATGTCCTTAACAGTGGACGAGGATTTAGCTGGGTATAGGAGTGGTCAGGTGATACTTAACACTGAGGGCATGAGTTGCTATACGGATAAATGGTTTCAGAGAAAGTTGCAGAAGGGATTATATAATCAGGAGGCATGTGGTTTCGTTTTAGGTAGCATCTTAGAGAGGATTAGTCAGGAGGACAGGAAAGGTTTGGAGGGACGCATTACTGAGGAAGAGGTATGGCAGGCGGTGCAGGGACAGAAACTTGGGAAGACACCGGGTTTGGACGGGATTTCGGGCGACTTCTATGTGACTCATTGGGAGGTTTTGCGAGAGGTATTGGTGAGGGTTTTCAATGGTATGAAGTCAATGGGAAGTATGAGTGAAGAGCAGCGAACAGGGATAGTGGTTTTAATACCCAACGGCCGGGGTTGCGGGACATTAAAGGGATATAGAGCGATAACCTTACTCTGTGCTGACTATAAGATTTTTGCGCGTATATTGGTGAATCGTATGAAGAAAGTATTAAATAATATTTTAGAGGGAGGGCAGTACGGAGTTCCTGGACGTAGTATGAGGGAAGGGCACCGTAGAATAAAAGGGTTTGTTGAAGGTAGGGAGGGGGAGTCGTGGGGTTGGATTGGGAAACTGCCTATGACAGCGTAAATAGGGAGATGTTGCAGGGCATATTATTGAAACAGGGGTTTGGGGAGGAGGTAGTGAGGTGGGTGGGGACGCTTTATGGCAGGGCACAGGTGAGAGTGCAGGTGAACGGGAGGGTGGGGACTGTAGTGGGCATGGGACGGGGGCTGCGGCAGGGGTGTCCCTTGTCGCAGCTCCTGTTCGCATGTCTGCAGGATCCCTTCTATAGATTGGTGCAGGAGGGTGTGAGAGAGGGGAGGGACCCGGAATGTGCCCGGGTATCGTCGGGTATGTAGATGACACCACTATCTTGGTGGGAAGCTTAGAGGGGCTGGGCACTGTTAATAAGATGATAGAGATTTTTGGGTTGGCTACTGGGATGAGTGCAAATAGGGCAAAATCGAAATTGTTAGAGGTGGGAACTTGGGTGGGGTGGGGGCGTTGGGTCAGAGGTTTGGATGGAATACAGTGGATAGGATAAAAATTTGTGGTGTTGTTTTTTGTAATGTGCCGCAAGTTGCACGGGAGTTTAATTCTTCTGCGGTGATAGAGGCAGCTGTGGGTAGGATGGCAGGATGGAGGCCGGGGGAGATAACTCTTTTGCAAAGGGTCATTGTGGTAAATGCTTTGGTTTACAGTAAGTTGTGGTTCGTAGCTGCGGTTTATCCTCTCATGGAAGAGGATATTCGGCGGCTGCAAAAGAGGGTTTTGCGTTTTATTTGGGGTTTTGGAAGACATTGGTTGCGAGAAGAAGTGGTTATGACTAGTGTGGCAAGAGGAGGTATGGGATTGATACCTCTGAGGAGGCGATTGATGGGGATTTATGTGAGGCAGGAATTTTTGGAGAGGGAAGGGAGGGGAGGGGTGAGAGTGGACAGGGTTATGAGGGAGAGCAGGCGGTGGTGGCATGGTAAGGATCTTCAGGTTTGTGAGGCACTCTTGCGACATCTCATAGTAGTCTCGGAACCACGGAAAATGCGGGTTAAGGTGCTTGATAGGGTTGGAACTGGTGAGTTGGAGATACAGGGGGCGGCATCTTATCCAAAGTATGATTGGGGGGCTACGTGGTTTTGGTTAAAAAGGTTAAAATTGCCGGCCAGGGTGCGGGAAACGGGGTTTAGGTTTCTGCATAATATATTGGCATCCAGAGCTCAACTTTTCGTAATGGGTCTAATAAAGGACGGGCTATGCCAGCGCTGTGGGATTTTGGAAACGGCTTTTCATGTTATATATTTTGCGAGGATTTGGCTAGGGTTCGAGAGTGGTTCGGTGGGATAATCAGGGAGGTGGGGGAGGAGGGTTGTCTGTGCTGCAGTTTTAAGTTTAGATGTTGCGGGTAGTCCTGAGGGTATTAGGCGTGCGGTTATGTATCTGGTTTTGGATTATATTTTTGTAACTTGGGGTATGAGGAGGTTCGGGCGAGGGAGAATCCGGGCTCTTGCAGCACGGTTCTTTAGAACAAAATGCAGGAATCAAGGACTTTACGGTCAGGCATGGGAGCGGGGGTTTTCGGTGGGGTATAGGCAGTTGACAATGGGGACTTTATTGGGGGGAGGGATGGGAATGGTACGAAAGGGGTTGGTCTCCCGGGGGGAGGTTTAGTTTAGAGTATGTGTTGATTAGGAGGTATGCATGAGTATGAGAGGGGGGAGGGAGAGGCGGGGGGGGTTATGGGGCTTTCGGAGAATGTATCGGTGACCTTGATGGGGGAGTGAATGGTAGGAAGGTGTCAGGGGCAAGCAATGGGGGTTTGTCTGGCACAGGGGTACCTGGTAAGGGCTGGCATACGTAAGTGTATGTGAGGACTTATATATGCATTTAGTTGTATACACCTGATGTTTCACCTATAATAGTTTGGTTATAGTCTGTTTTTCCCGTTTATTATATATATATACAAAGGAAAAATCATGATTCTGGTTATATGTATTCATGTCATTCCCTCAGTATATTGATCACGTTGTATGTTTCAGTATACATTATTGTTCATATATTATGTATATTAATGGTCAAGGTTGTGTACAGACGAAATAATGGCCAATTTGGTTCGACATTTGTCATAATTGTTCCCAATGTTTTGTGTCAGTCACAATGAGATAGTGAGGTGGTGAGAGTGTGGGTTTCAATGTTCACATTAGGTTATAATAATATACATTATTAAAATTATTTTACCAAACGTTTCCTCATGATGAATGTAATAGTAAAATGGTAATGTGTAGGTCTCTTTAGGGAGATGGGATTGTAGGGAAGGGGGTCAAGTTTTTATGGATTTCCATTGTGTTATTAAATACATAACGTGTTTGTGCTTTTTGGCAGTAAGTACCGTACGAGGTGCCTAAATATGTAAGTTATATATTGTTAAGTGCTTATTGTCAGAACGATGCATTGTATGTTTTTCCATAGTTGTGGATGTTTGTACGTTCGGTTGTTGGTTTGTTTTTGCGATAACCATATTTGATATAAGGTGCCATATTGATGTATTTTGTGTATTTCGTTTACATTAAATATAATAAAAAAAAGCTCATGATTGTTATGGGAATAGGCACATTTAATGTGCAGATTTCTTTTAGGGTAGGTGAGGGTGAAGGAGGGGGTCATTTTTTTATAATTATCGATTATGATGTTAAATAAATTACGTGTTGTTCTTACTGGCAGTTAGAATTGTTCATGATGCCAATGATATGTATTTTTATATTGTCTTGTGCTTTATTGTCAGTATGTTGCATTGTATTTGGGTTTCATTGTATTCTTTTTTTTTTTTACTTGGAATTTTGAAGCCGAGATTCATGTGTGTTTATACACATGGGTGTTTGGTTGTATTATTGTAATATCCTGTACTGGTTATAAGGTCATATTGATTTGTGTGTATGTATAAAGTCTTTTAAATAAAATATAAAAAAAAAAGTTTCCCGAGAGTCGCACAAGTGTTTTATTTAACAATTTTCAACAGAATACTTTATTCATCAGCTGAATAAGACACGAGTGTATCGCCTGGGAATCTTTATTGATGAACAAGGTTCCTCAAATTATGTTTTTTTTCTTTCAATCCAATACAGTGAATAATCCCTCGGTACTGAACTGGAAAAAAACCCACTGGATGACAACACGTCTTCATCGATAAAGACACCCAGAAGTTATACATGTCTTATACATCAACTTGCCGGTATCATATTCCATTATTGTGATTCATTTATTAGGGTGACGAATAGGAGACAATTCAGAATGCACAGGAGGGGAGGTAGTATACCATTCATCGTTGACTCGCTGATGAGTGACTTGCTGATAATGGCCAATGATTACGTTGTTCAGGGTGGTTTCAGCTGATAACTTTATCTGCAAAAAAAAGGCGACAAAAAAAAGGGTGACAAAAAAGGGTGTACTCGACACACCCAAGCCTGGAGAAAATAAAGTATCTTAATAACCTCCCTTAATTAGATTTTTTTTTTGTAATATAATTTGCGGTCAAAATTAATCTTCGGGCAGCGAGCGTATATGGGGCTAAATTACATATCATTTCCGGTAGGGAAACTTTCCGCGCTATTAGTGACTTTTGTTAGTGACTTTTCTTAGTGACTTTTGTTAGTGACTTTCCTTAGTGACTTTTTGTTGGTGACTCTTGTTAGTGACTTTTTGTTGGTGACTCTTGTTAGTGACTTTTTGTTGGTGACTCTTGTTAGTGACTTTTTGTTGGTGACTCTTGTTAGTGACTTTTTGTTGGTGACTCTTGTTAGTGACTTTTTGTTGGTGACTCTTGTTAGTGACTTTGTTATGACTTGTTAGACTTTTGTTGGTGACTCTTGTTAGTGACTTTGTGTGACTTTGTGTGACTTTGTTGGTCTTGTTAGTGACTTTGTTGGGACTTGTTATGACTTTGTTGGTGACTCTGTTAGTGACTTTTTGTTGGTGACTCTTGTTAGTGACTTTTGTTGGTGACTTGTTAGACTTTGTTGGTGACTCTTGTTAGTGACTTTTTGTTGTGACTTTGTTAGTGACTTTGTTGGTACTTGTTAGTGACTTTTTGTTGGTGACTCTTGTTAGTGACTTTTGTTGGTGACTCTTGTTAGTGACTTTTGTTGGTGACTCTTGTTAGTGACTTTTGTTGGTGACTCTTGTTAGTGACTTTGTTGGTGACTTTGTTAGTGACTTTGTTGGTGACTCTTGTTAGTGACTTTTTTGTACTTTTGTTAGTGACTTTGTTGGTGTCTGTAGTGACTTTTTGTTGGTGACTCTTGTAGTGACTTTTTGGACTTTTTGTATTTGTGGTGACTCTTGTTAGTGACTTTTTGTTGGTGACTCTTGTTAGTGACTTTTGTTGGTGACTCTTGTTAGTGACTTTTTGTTGACTTTGTGTGACTTTTGACTCTTGTTAGTGACTTTTGTGTGACTTGTTGTGACTTTGTGGTGACTTGTTAGTGACTTTTGTTGGTGACTCTTGTTAGTGACTTTTTGTTGGTGACTCTGTTAGTGACTTTTTAACAAAAAAGGCACAATACCGTGTCGTAAGCTCCTCTCTTTTATATGTGCGGGTTGCGTGTGTAGTGACTTTTTGTTGGTGACTCTTGTTAGTGACTTTTTGTTGGTGACTCTTGTTAGTGACTTTTTGTTGGTGACTCTTGTTAGTGACTTTTTGTTGGTGACTCTTGTTAGTGACTTTTGTTGGTGACTCTTGTTAGTGACTTTTTGTTAGTGACTCTTGTTAGTGACTTTTTGTTAGTGACTTTTGTTGGTGACTCTTGTTAGTGACTTTTTGTTAGTGACTTTTAGTTTGAGATATAATTAGTGTGTTAGGAAAAACCATCAGTCGTGTGATTTGTGTTTTAGGTAGAACCATTATTCAGGTGTTGCAGGTGTTGATGACGGTGTTGCAGGTGTTGATGACGGTGATGCAGGTGGGATGATGGTTCTGGATGATGTTCACTGAGAGATGATCAAACGAAGGCCCTATGAAGCTGGAATATGCGTTGCATTAGCGTAACTGAACAAGTGTGATCAATGAAGATAAATGGTATAAAATTCCGACACGTGGGGGGTAGGGGGAGTCACAGGTACAATACAATGCGATCCTTTATTGACAAATACAGATCTGTTTGTGACTTGATACAGCGCACTGCTTGAACCACACGTCAGTAAAGGCTCCTTTTAAGTGCATTTGTGTTTCCTTACCATCGTGTGGGATTCTGAGGCTGATATATACCTTTGAAAAGTTTATCTTTGATATACCTTTGAAGAGTTACGAGAGTTTCACTACTCTCGGAGCCCTGCCATGAGCCAGGCTCGTCTGGTGCTTGCCTGCATTAAGAGCACACCTGCATGTTGTCAACTTGTTTGTAAGTGAAGCCTACGCTTTGCTGCAAGTTCAAAGGATAACTCAGTTGAGGAGTCAGTGTTACATAGTGGTAAGTGCATGATAAGTGGCTGGTAGTATATACGATGACAAGTGCGTGGGGGAGGCAGATCCGATCGTCAGCATTCGAGGAATATGGAGATCTACAGCAATATCAGTGTATATAGCAATAAGAGTGCCTACATAATTATGAAGACCTGCAGCAAAAGGAAGACCTACAGCCATTTGAGGCGAAGTGAAGAAAAAATATCTTGAGGTATGTGGATGCTGCAGGAGTCAGGTGGAAAGCTGCGAGGGTAGTAGTAGTAGTAGTAGTGGTGGTGGTGGTAGTAGTAATAGTGGTGGTAGTAGTAGTAGTAGTAGTAGTGGTGGTAGTAGTAGTAGTGGTAAAACAGTTGTCATCTTCTCTCCTTCCTTCCTCAGCCTGATCACCTGGTCCTTGACTTTTGTTTTCCTCCTGATGTGGCTGTACAACAGCTTCGGGCCAGACTTGGCTTTCGCTGCTATGTCATTTTCGTATTGTCGTTGGGCCTCCATCCTTACCTGAGCATATTCATTCTGGCTCTTCGACTGCTCTCCTTATTCTCCTGGGACTTTTGCCTTCTATACTTCTTCCATTCTCTATTGCATTTGGTTTTGGCTTGGGTGAACCAAGGGCTCGTCCAGGCCTCTGCTTCCTTGCATATTGTTTTCACATATTCCATCATCTCATTTACTGATCTCCCTGCTAGTTCTCTGTCCTACCAAACCTCGTGCAGGAAATTTCTCAGGCCTGTGTAGTCCCTTCTCTTGTAGTTTGGCTTCGTTTGTCCTGCTCTTCCTGTTTCCCTTTCCACTTGTAACTCTACTATGTATTAGAAGCTCAGAACCACGTGATCACTAAGCTCGAGAGGTCTTTCATATGTGATGTCCTCAATATCTGCACTACTCAAGGTGAATACTAGGTCCAGTTTAGCTGGTTCATCCTCTTCTCTCTCTCTGGTAGTGTCCCTTACGTGTTGGTACATGATGTTTTCCAGTACTACCTCCATCATCTTAGCCCTCCACATTTCTGGTCCCCCATATGGCTCCAGGTTTTCACAGTCAATTTCTTTGTGACTGAAGTCCCCACAATCATTAGCTTTGACCTGCCCACATGGGCCCTTCTGGCCACTTCAGCCAGTGTGTCAACCATCGCTCTGTTACTCTCATCATATTCTTGCCTTGGCCTCCTGCTATTCTGTGGTGGGTTATATATCACTACAATTACCACCTTGGGACCTCCAGACTGAAGTGTTCCTATTATGTAGTCTCTTGCTTCTCCTCTCTCCAGTTTTTCAAAATCCCATTGGTTTTTCATAAGCAGTGCCACTCCTCCTCCCCCTCTGTTCCCTCAGTCTTTCCTCATGATCTCGTATCCAGTTGGAAAGATGACATCCGTTATTATTCCTGTGAACTTGGTTTCTGTGAGAGCTATGATGTCCGGTGATGCACTTTGATTCTTTCATGCCACTCCTCCCACATATTCGGTATTCTATCAGCGTTTGTGTACCATACCTTCAGTTTCCTCCTCGACACTGTATTTGTTGTGTTTGTGAGGTTAGGGGAGTGGGGGACCTGGCATGGTGCTATGGGATTCTACTGCATGTCCTCCTCGCCAATGTGTTTGATGATGTTTTCAATCTCTTATTTTTCTTTCTGTTGTCTTTCATTGCATGTCCCCCCCTCCCTCTCCTGAAGCCCATGAATAAAGACTGATCTCTCCCTCTCCTCTTTCCTTTGCCTTTCCCTCAGTGTCTCTGGGTCCCATTTGTACATAGCTATTGTCTCCCTTATTATTTCCTGTAACTCTTGGTGGCCTGGTCATGCCTCTACATGGCACCTGTCATCTTTTCTAAATGCACCTCCCTCACATACTGCTGTCCCTGCTCCCAACAGCTCGTCCTCTTTATTCCTTGGCCTTGCCTGGTGGCCTGATAGAGCCTTAAAGTAAGTCTTGTCTCCTTCCTTTCCTTCGGATCCCTCCTTTAATAGGGGTGTACCTGCTCCAGATGTCATGTCCCCTCTGGGGACTGGCCTGGTAACCTACTTAAGCATACTTACTTTGTTTTCTAGGGCCCGTATCTTGGCTACCACAGGTTCAGCTCACGACTCCCATTTCTTCTTCTGTGCCTCCAGCCTCTTCTCCATTTTCGTGGAAAGCTCGCCTAGTTCACTTTCCCACTCTTGTTCCATCCTTTTACATTGTTCTTCCATCCATTCTTCCTTTCCAGGCCCATCTTCCTTTGATCCCCTGGGTTTTCGACTTCCCCTCTTTGTGTGTGTATGTGTGTATGTGTGTGTCTATGTGTGTTACCAGTTGTCATAGACACTTGTCAATTAATATTTGTCCTGTTTTGCGAGTGTGTGTTAGTTACATAAACTTACACACACATATACTCACATGCACGCAATATATACATGTACATGCGTATAAATTCATATATACATACATCAGTGTACTTGCATGCGTACATCTGCACAAAAATAACTCGGAATTGAACACTATGACGTATTTGTGATCAGAAAAGACATACAAAAACGACTTTGTCTATTAAAACTGGCACATCAAACCTTAACCTAAAATCAAGGAGAAGCTATCATTAAGGGAGACACATTAGCTGACCAGAATTAGCATTCTCTAGTAACTGCACAGAATCAAACAAAGTTTGTTAACTGTTATTAAACAAAGAAATTAGCATCTTCACATCCTAAGTTCCCCCTCAATTTTTTTAGCATTTTCATAAGAGGCATCTGCCCTTGAAGACTCATGTCGTTCGTATTCCTTTAATTTTAATGAGGGTGGGTGGGGGAGAGTGCCAAATTCACTGGGGTCATATAGCACCTGGGAAATGAGAGCCATTCAGTTTAGATCCGAAAAGTATTGGTAAACAGAGTTAAGTCGGAGGCTGCCAAAGTGAAAAGCTCTGGTCCCCATCCTGTTCCTTATCCTCATATCAGACATAGACAGAGATGTAAACCATAGCACCGTGTTATCCTCTGCAGACGATACTAGAATCTGCAAGAGTGTCTGTCATCCATTGAGGACAAGGTAACCTCCAAGGAGATATAAATAAAATTTTCCAATTGGCAACAGAAAACAATATGATGTTTAATGAGGAGAGATTTCAACTACTCCATTTTGGAAATAATAGCTAGAACGAAGTATACTACCAACTCTAACCACAAAATAGAGCGAAAAAGTAGTGTGAAGGATTTGTGAGTATTAATGTCAGAGGGTCTAACCTTCAAAGATCACAACAGTATCACTATCACATCTGAGAGGAAAATGATAGGATGGATAATGAGAACATTCAAAACAAAAGCAGCAATACCAATGATCCGGTTTAAATTAATTGTCCTCTCTAAGTTGCAATACTGCTATACACTAACATAATTTTTCGAATTGTTAAATGCGTGTAGTATATATATAGTATATATATATATATATATATATATATATATATATATATATATATATATATATATATAGCAAAAAGATCACAGTAAACAGGTGATATCAAAATATGCAAAACAACCACTATGAAAAATAGAAGAATTCCAGCGCATTCGTGACTACTCACATTATCAAGGAACTATAAAAGGAAATGTGAGAAGAAGGCTTATAAAGAGGCAGAATACACCTCACAGTCACATCACACTTTATAAGCCTTCTTCTCACTTTTTACTTTTATAGTTCCTTGATAATGTGAGTAGTCACGAAAGCGCTTGGAATTCTTCTATTTTTTCATAGTGGTTGTTTTGCATATATATATATATATATATATATATATATATATATATATATATATATATATATATATACTGCTCGTTGGGCTAGTACACCAAACAGGAGTAGAATGAAATTAGCTTAGAGGCACCCACACCACCGTATGTTCTCGGATGACAGGTACAACATCTAGCTTGGCTGGATGCGTCATTCTTGAGAATTGTGTTGTCCCGTGGACAAGAGTGTCATCTGTCTTTCGCTCACCATGAGGCGGGCTAAAGCAGCATGAGTTCGACTCCTTGGCTAGTCGCAGAGTTGTTATTGATCAATATATATATATATATATATATATATATATATATATATATATATATATATATATATATATATATATATATATATATATATATATTATATTATAATGTCGTGCCGAATAGATAAAATTGGTCAATTAGCAAGAAATCATTTAAAATTAAATCCTTTCTAAAAATTCTCTTATACGTTTAAAGATATATTTTTGTTCATTTATGTTAATGTAAAAATTAATAATTTTGTACCAAAAGAACCTAACAAAACTTACCTAACCTCATTATAACAAGCGTAATTTAATTTAGTTTAATCAAACTAAATATATTTTAGATAAATTTACAATAATTTAATAATAAACAAACACAATGAAATATATTTTTTTCGTTAGGTTCAGAAAAATATTTGCGAAATTACTGCATACACAAATTTTTGGTTGCCTTATTCGGCAAGAAGAACGTTGCTATTTAAGCCAAAATTAAGCCAAAATCGCAAATTTTTGCCTATTCGGCACGACATATATATAATATATTTAGTTGGATTAGGCTAAATTAAATTGCGCTTGTTATAATAAGGTTAGGTAAGTTTCCTAATTTTTTTGGTACAAAATCATTAATTTTTATATTAACATAAATTAAAAAAATATATCTTTAAACGTATAAGAGAAGAGAAGAGAAGAGAGAGAGAGAGATAGAGAGAGAGAGAGAGCGAGAGAGAGAGAGAGAGAGAGAGAGAGAGAGAGAGAGAGAGAGAGAGAGAGAGAGAGAGAGAGAGAGAGAGAGAGAGAGAGAGAGAGAGTATCGTGGGTGGGTGGTGGTGGATAGACTAAGCCAACATAGACAAGCCTCACCCGCCAGATGATGGAAGACTGTATCCTAACCCGTATTTGGTTACCTCTGTTTCCCCCACACCCTTTCCTTTCTTTCACCCCCACATCTACCCTCCCTAACCCCACACCTCCCTTCCCTCAGTCCACACCTCACCTCCCAACTCTTCTCCCTCAACCCAAACCTCACCTCCCACACTCCACACCATCTCACCCCACACCTCCCCTCTCTCACCCCACCTCCCACAATCCCCACCACCTCACATCACACCTCCCCTCCATCACCCCCACACTGTGTCAGTCTATAAACAAACTTTATCCTGGGATTCACTATAATATATTATTAAAAATAATGTCACCAGTAAAGCAAGAAACAAATATTCTTAGATATTACACTGAGGATGCTGCTGAGAGACGCACTCAGCAGCATCCTCAGTGTAATATCTAAGAAATATTATTCCCTCTTTCTAATTTGCTTGGTGGTTCAAATAATATTACTTCAGTTTTCCAGATACACCAAGATAATATATTTTTTGAAAAAAAAACAAAAAAATGGTGTGACTCCAGTTCAGATGTAAAGCTGTACTTAAACACACACATGTATACACCAGGAACGCCTAAACACACACATACACGCACATACACAAACACATACAGACAGACAGACAGACAGACACACACACACACACACACACACACAGGCACACACACACACACACACACACACAGGCACACACACACACACACACACACACACCACATACTCAGAAGGTTGTTCCAGGGGTCAACGCCCCCGAGGCCCGGTCCCCGACCAGTACTCCCGGTGGATTAGGACTTAATCAACCAGGCTGTTACTACTGCCCTCAAGCGATCCAACTTAAGAACCACAGCCCGGCTGATCGGGCACTGACTTTAGGTATCTCTCCGGTTCCCTCTTGAAGACAGCCAAAGGTCTATTGGCAGTCTCCCTTATGTATGATAGGAGGCAGCTGAACAGTCTTGGGTCCCGAACCCTTATTATGTTTTTTCTTAGTGTACTCATGGCACCCCTGCTGTTCATTAAGGTTTGTTGCACCGTGTGCCGAGTCTTATGCTTTTATAGGGAGTGATGTCTGTGTGTAGATTTGGGCTTGTCCCTCTAGGCATTTCCAAGTGTAGATTATAATGCATCTTTCTTGCCTGTGTTACAGGGAGCACACATCAAGGGACTTCAAACAATCCTAGTAATTAACAATCCTAGTAACTAAAGCAGACTTCTCTGAAAGAGTGTAGTGCACTGGCATACCACTAAAGACTCGCATGAACTGAATAATCTCTACATCCAATGCTCGTCTGGCGATTCAAAGAGTGGCCTTCAGGAATCTCTATAAAGAGTCATTCCAAGTACTTTATACAGTTATTACGCACACAAGTAAAGAATGGCCTGTGAGACCTGAATGTGGAGCAAACAAAACTCAGCAGTAGATTATAATGTATATTTGCCTTCGCCAGATGATATATACAGGTATGTACAGATAGAATAGTAAGTGTACACCACGGTGACAGATGCAAAGCAAAGCCAGAGAGAGTGCACCGTGCTCAACCAGCAGCTAGGCAAGTCTGCCAATGCTTACCACAAGTGAACCACGTTGCTTCAGCTTTGGCGGGCTTGCCTTTGATTGGCTAATGAAGCAAGGTACTGATTTAACGACGGGTACCCTATTGATCGTTAAACCCTTAGCACCCGGTTCGCTAGTTGGGAGGCAGCCTATATGGGAGTGTGACATAAATTGAATAAATTGTAACATGCTCTTTGTATGCCACAACAGCATATATCAGGCCCATCTTGGAGTATGCAGCACCGGTATGCATCCTACAGCTGTAAATAAGTACGTTATAAACTGGAGAAAGTATAGAGGTATGCATCAAGACTTGTTCCAGAGAAACAAAGTATGAGCTACGACGAAAGGTTTACGAAATCGAATCTTACGACCTTGGAGGACAGAACAAGAGAGATGAGATAACAGCATTCAAAATACTCATGGGAATCGATAGGGTAGATTATTATTATCATAACGAAGCTCTAAACCCTTAAAGGTCATACAGCGCTGCTTGATAGGGTAGAAAGGGACGGTAGTTAGAGAGGCACGAAACAGGTGCTCGGGGATTCAGCTGAAAGCTGAAGACATAGATGAGTCACAGGAATGTCATGAACTATTTCTTCAGGGCCAGAGTGGTCGGAAAGTGAGATGATCTCGATGAAGTGGTGGAGGCAGGCTCTATACATTGTTTTAGGAGCAGGTGCGATAGGGCTCATGAGACTAAGAGTTAATCGGGGCAAGCGGCAAGTAGAGGGGAGGAGCTAGGAGCTAGGACCTGGCCCCTACAACCACATATAGGTAAGCATACACACTCACACACACACACACACACACACACGGGGCCAGGAGCTATGTCTCGACCCTTGCAACCACAACTAGGTGAGCACATACACACCTACACACACATACACACACAAGAGCCTACCTGTGTCGTGGACGTCTCATGAGTTGTCTACAGTCTGCTTACTAACAATTCCCATGCACCTCAGAGAGCTATAATTGGCCGGACGATTATGCTGTAAACCCTGCGGTGATATTTAATATCTGCCACGAACGTCGCTGCGTGTGAGAACACAAGTGTCTCTCCGTAAGGATTCTTCATACATGCTCTGCCGCTAATTTCTGAGGCTCTTCCGCCGGTGTTCAGCGCGTCATCCTCGCTAAGAGATCAATTATCCAGCCAGAGAACACGAGACCGCTAGCACCAAGTGCTGGACTATCCTTCACTATCATTATTGCTATTTGTTTCTCTCATATTTATTGACGGGGAAGAACTAAACCCTTAAAGATCACGCAACACCTGGGAAATAGGGAGCTTAATGGAGGAGAGCTCCAGTTTCATGGATCTAGTGCCCCTCGCAAACATCGGTGCCCCTTTATTAAATAGATACACGGGGCTCACTCTTTTACCAAAAGGTCGACCTAGTTACTAAATGTTATTAAGAGTGATTACCTTCACTCTGACTTCTGCGTACCACTTGCACTGGTTCACAACTCTCTATCTTATTCACTCTTACATTATCTATTATATATGAATAATATACAAATACATAGTAAACTAACTGGACAAGTTTGTGAATCAGTTATTAAGGAGAGTCAGGAAAACAAGGTAAGAATTACCAATCACTGAGTGTTATCTTAACAATCACAGCAGTTTTTATGGACGCTTTTGATCCAATGCTGTGTAATAATTCTTAATTATGCACACATAGATATATTGCTGGGGAAAAGGGGTAATGCCAAGAAGGGAAAGCTTGATTGGAACACACACTTCTCACAGCCTCTGTGTTAGACCTCAGAGGTAACCATCATTCTCCAGAGCTCCACCATCATTCTCCAGAGCTCCACCATCATTCTCCAGTGCTCCACTATCATTCTCCAGTGCTCCACCATCATTCTCCAGTGCTCCACCATCATTCTCCAGAGCTCCACCATCATTCTCCAGAGCTCCACCATCATTCTCCAGAGCTCCACCATCATTCTCCAGTGCTCCACCATCATTCTCCAGTGCTCCACCATCATTCTCCAGTGCTCCACCATCATTCTCCAGAGCTCCACCATCATTCTCCAGAGCTCCATCATCATTCTCCAGTGCTCCACCATCATTCTCCAGTGCTCCACCATCATTCTCCAGTGCTCCACCATCATTCTCCAGTGCTCCACCATCATTCTCCAGTGCTCCACCATCATTCTCCAGTGCTCCACCATCATTCTCCAGTGCTCCACCATCATTCTCCAGTGCTCCACCATCATTCTCCAGTGCTCCACCATCATTCTCCAGTGCTCCACCATCATTCTCCAGTGCTCCACCATCATTCTCCAGTGCTCCACCATCATTCTCCAGTGCTCCACCATCATTCTCCAGTGCTCCACCATCATTCTCCAGTGCTGCACCTCACCAACCGCTACTCTAGTCAGCTCCACAGCTTCATCTATCTCTTTCTTCCACTTAAACCCTTGATTTTTACATAGTTTGCTCCAACCTCAGCTAAAAGTCACTGAAGAGAATATGATCCAACACTCGAGTCAGTGCTTTCTCGCAATCTGAAGATAAGCTGAGGATTAAGTTGACACAAACCACATAGCCTCAGTAGTCTTCTGCAAATAACATTAACAACAACAACAACAAGAACAAACAATTGAATATACTAGGTGAGGGGTCTTGGAAATAATATAAAAACAGTCGCTGAAAAGTTAATACGATGGCAGCTAAGAGGCTAGGAGCCAAGTAGGCCACTCAGTAAAAGTTGAAGAGGTGGGGGCCAGGAACTTGATCTCTACCTTCACAAGTACTGCCCTGTTAAAACAGACGAATGCAACCGAAGGAGCAGAAGACATGGAGAGACTTGATCAAGACATAAGACAGGATGAATGAGACATTTGTGCTACACTTGGGTGTCTTTAATGGACTCATGTAGCCACTGGCTATATCAGTCCATTACAGAGAAAAACGGTCATCTGACCCTCACCCTGGGGATGACGTGTTCACTCCATCAGTCTTGATAAAAGTACAGCATTTGTACGGAGAAAAGGCTCATGCAGTGGAGGCATGTGAGGCCAGGTCGTCGGAGGCAGGTGAGGCCAGGTCGTCGGAGGCAGGTGAGGCCAGGTCGTCGGAGGCAGGTGAGGCCAGGTCGTCGGAGGCAGGTGAGGCCAGGTCGTCGGAGGCAGGTGAGGCCAGGTCGTCGGAGGCAGGTGAGGCCAGGTCGTCGGAGGCAGGTGAGGCCAGGTCGTCGGAGGCAGGTGAGGCCAGGTCGTCGGAGGCAGGTGAGGCCAGGTCGTCGGAGGCAGGTGAGGCCAGGTCGTCGGAGGCAGGTGAGGCCAGGTCGTCGGAGGCAGCGTCACTGGTGGACAAAATCCACTAGTGGAAGTATAGTAAGTCAACAGGTAAGCACTGAAGAATTCTTTAGAGATTTTCAATTGGTAAGCATTGAAAAATTCTTTGTATCAGGACTCGAAGATGTTGGTATATCAGACAGCTGTGTTATATAAGTTGTCTAGAAAATGACTAAGTGGATGAATGACACTTATAGTGCATCATATCCAGGCTGAGGGTCTGTGAAGTGCATCATATCCAGGCTGAGGGTCTGTGAAGTGCATCATATCCAGGCTGAGGGTCTGTGAAGCGCATCATATCCAGGCTGAGGGTCTGTGAAGCGCATCATATCCAGGCTGAGGGTCTGTGAAGTGCATCATATCCAGGCTGAGGGTCTGTGAAGTGCATCATATCCAGGCTGAGGGTCTGTGAAGCGCATCATATCCAGGCTGAGGGTCTGTGAAGTGCATCATATCTAGGCTGAGGGTCTGTGAAGTGCATCATATCCAGGCTGAGGGTCTGTGAAGCGCATCATATCCAGGCTGAGGGACTGTGAAGTGCATCATATCCAGGCTGAGGGTCTGTGAAGTGCATCATATCCAGGCTGAGGGTCTGTGAAGTGCATCATATCCAGGCTGAGGGACTACGGAGCTCATCATATCCAAAATTCTTCCGAGACCAGAGTAACAATTTCCAACTAATTTTAGGTCACTGATAATGAATATCATGGTTAAAATTGTTTGTTAGCTCTACTTTTCAATATAGACCTACGTGTCACGACAGGTTGCAACAGGCTTGTGGCAATGTGTTTCTTACCACACTCACAGTCTCACTGACCTTCATTATTATTTCAGCTGTCATACAAGGTGGTTGTGCTCTCCAAGTTTATATTTTGAGGTGAAAGGTAGGTGATTATCTTAGCCAAACACTTTTTAAAACAAGTACTGCAGCTTTCTATGTGAATGGGACAGCCGTGCAAGAGGTTGCCACTACATCAGGAGAGACTGGCCACCTCGTCAATCATTGGAGTCTGGGATGAACAATGTTCAACATCCACCTCTCATTGAATCAAACAAAATTTTGCTGCCACCACTACACATAAAACTGAGGCTCATGAAAAACTTTGTAAAAGCTATGGACAAATCCGGTCAGGGATTCAAGTATTTAACATCAAAATTCCCCTCACTGAGCGACGCTAAGATAAGAGAGGGAGTCTTCAATGGTCCTCAGATTCGAGAGCTTCTTAAAGATGGTGACTTTGAATCAGACCTTCATGGTCTGATTCAAAGTTAGTGGCGAAGATATTTCTGGGAAACAGAAGGGAAGGCAACTATGAAGAATTGATGGAAAACCTCATCAAGGCTTACAAGAACATGGGATGTAACATGTCACTTAAAATCCACTTTTTGGACTCACATTTAGACTTTTTTCCAGCGAACTGTGGAGCAGTTAGTGACGAACATGGTGAAAGATTTCACCAAGATATTTCAACCATGGAAAAATGGTACCAGGGCAAATGGGACACAAGAATGCTTGCAGACTATTGCTGGACATTGGCAAGAGATGATTCTTCAGCCCACTATAAGCCTCAAGCAAAAAGGCAGAGAATAGGTACGGATTAGTTTAAAACATACTGACACATATTGTACGTTGTAATAAAATAATCAAATATTACATGTCTCGTATCTTTAAACCTATAGCCAATAAGCATTTTTCAAGGTGACATTTGGATTCAGGACATGAAAATACATAAGAATTAACTAATCTCATTAATAAAGCATACAACTTTTCAAAAAATGTTGACCAGTGTTACCTTAAACTCCTCATCTTTCAACCTTTTTCTCTGTACTGACTGTTGAAGCCACTGGCTGGCTAAACGTTTCCACAGGATACCCAAGTGTTGTACAGTTTTGTACAGTTGTACAGTGTTGTACAGTTGTACAGTGTTGTACAGTTGTACAGTGTTGTACAGTTGTACAGTGTTGTACAGTTGTACAGTGTTGTACAGTTGTCTCATTCATCAACCTGTCAGTTTTCTAAACCATTTATATAATACAGTGGACCCCCGGTGTTCGTCCTGCTCCAAATAACGAAAACCGGGGGTCCACTGTATATATATACGTTACGTATAAGATAACACTAACATAGATTTGATATGAAAAGAACCAGAACTAGAGGTGATAAACTCTATGCTCACTAGTCTTTCTATGCCATAGATGGTTGCTAAGCACCAAGATGCAACCCATGCAATAACTTATACGTCGTTCGCAGGGATAACAGCGCTTTGAGGGACTCTTCTAGTAGGAATGCAAAAGACTTATGACGTTTCGTTCAAAGGCTGAGGGAAAGTCTAATAGACGTCAACCACCCTCTTGTGTTATATCGTTCTAGTAGTTAACTATATGCAAATAAAAGTTAATTTACGTTAACTTCCCTTAACCTAACCTAGAATAATGAATGTCTAAGTTTTGATATTATATCAGGCAGCAAACACTGACTATAATTTTTTTTTCCTGGGAGGACAGGTGACAGGTGACAGGTGACAGGTGACGACAGGTGACAGATGACAGGTGACAGGTGACGAAAGGTGACAGGTGACAGGTGAGCCGCAACATTCCCAAGAAGTAATTCCTAACCATAAGAGTAAATATGGAACGAGTTAAATGAAGACGCAGTGGAAGTAATCTCCAGCACAGATCACATACTAAGAATGCACATCTCACATTCGGAAATACCGACAGAAATGGGACGTCGCATAAAAGCCAACTCACATAAAGCGAACCGGCATAAAGCGAATGACACTTGGTTTCCAAAGTAGGTATGTTAGCGCCCACAAGACCGGGAATGATGTGGGAATCAATTAGGGTAGTCGATGATATGGCTATCATTACCTATCTCGATTTAAAATAAATTGCTTCCAGTTTTGATGAAATTCCTTATATATATTCTCTGTGACGGGTAGCATACACAGCTTCACACACACGCACACAATTTCCTAGCACCCTATTACATTTTTGATCTACAAAGTCATGCATTATAAAACATAGGATCACCGGTGTAAAAGCTATGATAACGAACAAGAGCTATATATTTTAACCGGATCTATAATTTTTGTCATGGCTCCAACCATATTATAGCAATGTATAATGCTATTATAAACTCTCCTCCGCCCTGCTGTATGCGGGGTCTCTATACTAGCGAAGTATCGACTTATTTGCATACTCTTGATATTACTCAAGCGACGTAATACTAAATCTGGCTTATGGAAAGACTCCCGCTTTCTCCCTGAACCAAATCAATCCGGCATTGTGTGTAAATGGAAGAAACGTCGTTGTGGTGGCTGTAAGGGAAAGAAACAGCTTCCTCGCCGCTATAAACGAGAGAAAACATTGCTATCGCCTTTTCAAAATCTGGAACCATAGATATTAATACTTTAAATGGCAAAAAACATCTCCCTTGCGCCTTTAAACGATATATTAATAACAAATGGCTCTTGTAAAGAAAATATGTGACTTGCAATTACGGTCAGGTGGTCTGGTAGTAAACAAAACACAAGCAGTGATTAAGAGAGCGAATGCAGACATTCTTGATGGTCTGATAAATGCTAGAAATGTTATTAACAAGAGTTTTGTCCTGAACAATACCCTGCTACCAACACCCTGCCACTTATACCCTTCCATCTATACCCTAGCACGTACACCCTGCCACCTTCACCCTACTACCTACACCCTACCAACTATGCTATATTCCTGCAACCCTATTAAACCCTACTGCTTACATCTTACCACCAGCACCCTACCCAGGATCACTTCCAATATTACCAGAATTACCACTAACACCCTTCCGCTACCACCACCACTACCACCACAACTTCTACCTCAACCACTTCTGCCACTACGACCACTGCCACTTCCAATATCACACACAACTACGTCTGCAGTTATTACCACTACCACTACCACCACCACAGTCACTACCACAATCATCACCAACACCATCACCATCATCACCAATACCATCATCACCAATACCATCATCACCAATACCATCATCACCCATACCATCATCACCACCACCAGCTCCATCACTACCAATACCACCACTGCCATACCTCCACCATCACCACCACTGTCACCACCTCCACCATCATCTTCACCATCACCACCCCACCACTTTCACTATTTCCGTCACCACAACTACTACCACCACCACCCCCACCACCATAATAACCACCACTATCACCACCAACACCACCACTGCCAGCGCCACCACCACAACCAACATCATCATCACCACCACCACCACCACAATCACTACCACCATCAACACCACCAACATCACCACCATCACTATCATCACCACCACCATCCCCACCACCACCACCATCACCCCACCATCATCACTACCACCATCACTACCACTATCACCACCACAACAACCATCACCATCACCACTACCATTATCACCACCACCACTACCACAACCATGACTACCACCAACACCATTGCCCCAGCCACCACCAAAACCACCACCATCATCACCACCACCATCATCACCACCACCATCATCACCACCACCATCATCACCACCACCATTATCATCGCCACCACCATTATCATCACCACAATCATCACCACCTCTACCACCACTACCATTACCACCCCACCACCACCACCAGCACCACCATCACCGCCACTATCACCACCACCATCACCACCGCCACCACCATCGCCACCAACATCGCCACCAACATCTCCACCACCATCAACACCACGACCATCCCAACCACCATCATCACCACCATCATCACCACCATTACCACCACCATCACTACCACATCACCATCACCACCATCACTGCCACCACCATCACCACCACCCCAATCACCATCACCACCACCATCACTATCACCAACACCATCACCAACACTTTTATCACCATCACCACCAACACCACTATCACCAACACCACTATCACCAACACCACTATCACCATCACGACCACCATCACCAACACTATCACCATCACCACCACCACCAACTAGTAACTTTGCTGCTTGGGACGTTCGGATGAGAGGGTCATAAGCGACCTTAGCTGTAAGGGCGAGTCTCGGATGACACTTAATGATATCTTCGTATTCCCAACGTAGCTTCCCCTCCACGGCAAGGCGAACACTTGCTTAGAAATCTAAATAGGAAAGAACCAATTAGAAACTGAATGTAAACTCTAATTGTCTCCACCTGAAGTCTGAAGTTAAACCACATCTCAAGATCCTGAGATAATGATCTTTATGCTCTAACAGATGCCAGGCTGTTTTAGATATTATCATGTTAATGGAGAAGCGCTAAACCCAAAAGAATCATGCAGCGTCTGGAGAATATGAGGTATTCAGTTTTGATCCGAGGGAGGATTGGGTAGCACCTCATCTTCGAATCAAGAACCCATTAACTTCAAGACACCTGCCACTAAATAACACCGCCCACAATATTATATATATATATATATATATATATATATATATATATATATATATATATATATATATATATATATATATATATATATATATATATATATATATATATATATATATATATATATATATATATATATATATATATATATATATATATATATATATATATATATATATATATATATATATATATATATATATATATATTCATCTATATACATATAATATTGTGGGCGGTGTTATTTAGTGGCAGGTGTCATAAAGTTGATGGGTTCTTGATTCGAAGATGAGGTGCTACCCAATCCTCCCTCGGATCAAAACTGAATACCTCATATTCTCCAGACACTGCATGATTCTTACGGGTTTAGCGACAGTTTTTTACATTGCTAGAATTCGCAGAACAGGCGAAATATTCACAAACACTAATCTCAGGTCGAAGGAGATTCGAACCTACGCACCTTGGATATTAAATACTTGGTTAATTGCTTCTAATTTAGCTTAATGCTCCACGGTACACTGCCTGCGGCTGTCTGGAACCAGACAGTAGGCGTATAGGTTACTGAAGCTTCAAGATATCGTCACAAGTCGACAAAAAAGGTCCGAAAAAGAGAGTAGCCAGCTTCACAGATCCCATGTGACATACGTCTCCCCCAGCACGACCTTGTGTCTCGTATATATGTATATTACTCACTACATTACTTGCCGAGAAGGAGACACCATGACTGGTACTTAAGAACTTTATTCTCTTATTTGTAAGTGAGTTTTAACGGGGTTTAGTCACAAAGCCTCGACCACCATATGGGTCCAAACTGACTTGAGTTGCCAAGTCGCTGGGCGCAGCGGGAGGATCGAATACCCCCTCTTGCAAGTGTATGTACACCGAGATGCGTGCATCTCAGTGTTTATCACATAAGAGTTTACTTTAATCACTGGGCTTAGAGTATCTTTGTGGTGAACAGGTAACATGTGGCTTTAATGACCCTCGTGTAGTCGATAGACCTACTAGATCAAGAAGCCAATCTTATGGCTCACGCATCTTAAAAGATGTTTGTGTCTTATCTCATTTGATTGTTATTTGCTTAAAAACGACGAACAAGTGGTTTTTAAGCAAATAACAACTGCACTGGCCGAGCCTCGAACCCTCGATTTTTAACACGGGTAGCCTGTTCTACTAGACGTCTGTTGTATGTAAAATCTGTGGTCCAGTGGATTAGGGCGTCTCGACCTTTTAATTGGCTACCAAGGTGGCGTGTTAAAGATCGAGGGTTCGAGGCTCGGCCAGTACAGTTGATATATATATATATATATATATATATATATATATATTATATATACATACAGTATAGTAGGTTGGTAGACAGCAACCACCCAGGGAGGTACTACCGTCCTATCAAGTGAGTGTAAAACGGAAGCCTGTATTTGTTTTACATGATGGTAGGATTGCTGGTGTCTTTTTTTCTGTCTCACAAACATGCAAGTTTTCATTTACGTCTTGCTACATCTACTTACACTTAGGTCACACTACACATACATGTGCACGTTTATGTATACACACTCATCTGAGTTTTCCTTGAATTAATATCTTAATAGTTCTTGTTCTTATTGCTTTTCCTTTCATATCCATGGGGAAGTGGAATAAGAATCTTTCCTCCGTAAGCCATGCGTGTTGTAAAACTCAACTAAAATGCCGGGAACAATGGGCTAGTAACCCCTTTCCCCATATAGATTACTAAAAAGAAAAAGAAGAAAACCGTCAAAGTAGGATGTTTGAATGTGCGTGGATGTTGTGCGAATGATAAGAAAAAGATGATTGTGGATGTTATGAATGAAGAAGCTGGATGTCCTGGCTTTAAGTGAAACAAAGCTGAAGGGGGTAGGAGAGTTTCAGTGGGGAGAAATAAATGGGATTAGGTGAGGGGTTTCTAATAGAGTTAGAGCTAAGGAAGGAGTGGCAATAATGTTGAAGGATAAGTTATGGCAGGAATAGAAGGAATATAAATGTATAAATTCAAGGATTATGTGGAGTAAAATAAGGGTTGGATGTGAAAATTGGGTTATAGTAAGTGTTTATGCACCTGGAGAAGGGAGAATCATAGAGTAGAGAGAGAGATTTTGGGAAATGTTGAGTGAAGGGTGTGATAAAAGAGAAAAAGAGAGCTTATGAGAGGTTTTTACAAAACAGAAGTGTTAATATAAGAGCAGAGTATATGGAGAGTAAAAGAAAGGTGAAGAGAGTGGTGAGAGAGTGCAAAAGGAGAGCAACTGAAACAGTGGGAGAACCACTGCCAAGAAATTTTGCTGAGAATAGAAAAAAAATGGAGTGAAATATACATGTTAAAAAAGCCTAAGGAACGAATGAATTTGTCAGTTAAAAACAGAGTAGGGGAGTTAGTGGATGAGGAGCTGGAGGTATTGGGTAGATGGGGGAATATTTTGAGGAACTTTTAAATGTCGATGAAGAAAGGGAGACAGTAATTTCATGCACTGGCCAGGGAGGTACAACATCTTTTAGGAGTGAAGAAGAGCAGGATGTGAGTGTGGGGGAGGTGCGTGAGGCATTACATAGAATGAAAGGGGGTAAAGCAGCTGGAACTGACGGGATCATGAAAGAAATGTTAAAAGCAGGGGGGGGGGTAGTATTAGAGTGGTTTGTATTTTGTTTAATAAATGCATGAAAGAGGGGAAGGTACCTAGGGATTGACAGAGAGCATGTATAGTTCCTTTATATAAAGGGAAGGGGGACAAAAGATATTGTAAAAATTATAGGGGAATAAGTTTACAGAGTATACCAGGTAAAGTGTATGGTAGGGTTATTATTGAAAGAATTAGAGGTAAGAGAGAGAGTAGGATTGCAGATAAGCAAGAAGTCTTTAGAATGGGTAGGGGATGTGTAGATCAAGTGTTTACATTGAAGCATATATGTGAACAGTATTTAGATAAAGGTAGGGAAATTTTCATTGCATTTATGGATTTAGAAAAGGCATATGATAGAGTGGATAGGGGAGCAATGTGGCAGATGTTGCAAGTGTATGGAATAGGTAGTAAGTTACTGAAGGCTGTAAAGAGTTTTTATGAGGATAGTGAGGCTCAGGTTAGGGTGTGTAGGAGAGAGGGAGATTTCTTCCTGGTAAAAGTAGGTCTTAGACAGGGATGTGTAATGTCAACATGGTTGTTTAGTATATTTATATATGGGGTCGTAAAAGAAGTAAATGCTAGGGTGTTAGGGAGAGGGGTGGGATTAAATTATGGGGAATCAAATACAAAATAGGAGTTGACACAGTTATTTTTGCTGATGATACTGTGCTTTTGGGAGATTCTAAAGTAAAGTTGCAAAGGTTAGTTGACGAGTTTGGGAGAGTGTGTAAAGGTAGAAAGTTAAAAGTGAACAAAGATAAGAGTAAGGTGATGAGAGTATCAAACGATTTAAATAAAGAAAAATTGGATATCACATTGAAGAGAGGGATTATGGAAGAAGTGAATGTTTTCAGATATTTGGGAGTTGACTTGTCAGCAGATGGGTTTATGAAGGATCAGGTTAACCATAGAATTGATGAAGGAAAAAAGGTGAGTAGTGCATTGAGGTATCTGTGGAGACAAAAAACGTTATCCATGGAGGCAAAGAAGGGAATGTACGAAAGTATAGTGGTACCAACACTCTTATATGGGTGTGAAGCATGGGTTGCAAATGCGGCAGTGAGGAGTCGGCTGGAGGCAGTGGAGATGTCCTGTCTAAGGGCAATGTGTGGTGTAAATATTATGCAGAGAATTCGGAGTGTGGAAATTAGGAGGAGGTGTGGAGTTACTAAAAGTATTAGTCAGAGGGCTGAAGAGGGGTTGTTGAGGTGGTTTGGTCATTTAGAGAGAATGGAACGAAGTAGAATGACTTGGAGAGCATATTAATCTGTAGGGGAAGGAAAGTGGGGTATTACCTGGAGTTTACCTGGAGAGAATTCCAGGGGTCAACGCCCCTGCGGCCCGGTCTGTGACCAGGCCTCCTGTTGGATCAGAGCCTGATCAACCAGGCTGTTACTGCTGGCCGCACGCAGTCCAACGTACGAACCACAGCCTGGCTGGTCAGGTACCGACTTTAGGTAGGGGTCGTCCTCGAAAAGGTTGGAGGGAAGGGTAAAGGAGGTTTAGTGGGCGAGGGGCTTGGACTTCCAGCAAGCGTGCGTGAGCGTGTTAGATAGGAGTGAATGGAAACAAATGGTTTTTGGGACTTGGCGAGTTGTTGGAGTGTGAACAGGGTAGTATTTTGTAAATGGATTCAGGGAAACCAGTTAGCCGGACTTGAGTCCTGGAAATGGGAAGTACAATGCACTTTAAAGGAGGGGTTTTTGATATTGGCAGTTTGGAGGGACATCTAAATTGTCGTATCTGAGCGCCTCTGCAAAGACAGTGATTATGTATGAGTGATGGTGAAAGTGTTGAATGATGATGATTTTATTTTCTTTCATTTTGGGTCACCAATATATATATATATATATATATATATATATATATATATATATATATATATATATATATGTGTCGTGCCGATTAGGTAAAACTTGCGATTTTGGCTTAAATAGCAACGCTCACCTTGCCATATAAGACAAGTGAAAATTTGTGTATGCAATAATTTCGCCAAAATCATTCTGAACATAACGAAAAAAATATATTTCATTGTGTTTGTTTATTATTAAATTAATTTTAACGTATCTAAAATATATTTAGTTGGGTTAGGCTAAATTAAATTGCGCTTGTTGTAATAAGGTTAGGTAGGTTTTCAAAGTTTCTCTTGGAACAAAATTATAAATTCTTACATTAACATAAATGAAAAAAAATATATCTTTAAATGTATATGAGAAAATTTTAGAAAGGACTTAATTTTAAAAGAGTTCTTGCTAATTGACCAGTTTTACCTATTAGGCACGACATATATATATATATATATATAAAACAACTGTATAACAACGTTGGTTCAGAATTGGATTTGATGCTGTCATTCTCGTATTGCTTCTGGGCTTCTCTCCTTATCTTCTGTTTTCTTGAGTTCTTTGACGTCTATACTTTTTCCATGCTCTAGCACACTTGGGTTTGACCTCTTTACACCTCCAGTTAAACCATGGGCTCACTCTGGTTTTACTGTTTTTTTGTTATCCTTTGGTATGAACTTTTCCTCTGCCTCCTTGCACTTAGTGGTCACTAGTTTCATAATTTCATTTACTGTCTTTCCCTCTAGTTCTCTTTCCCACTGTACTTCATGCAGGAATCTCCTTATGCCTATGTAGTCCTCTTTTTTGAAGTTTGGCTTCTCCCATCCTTCTTGTGTTGCTACATTCTCCACTGTTAACTCTACAAGGTATTCAAAACTCAGGACACCGTGATCACTAGCAGCAAGGGGTCTTTCATGTGTGATATCCCCTATGTCTGAACTGTTCAAGATGAATATGAGATCCAGCCTTGCTGCAACATCCTCTCCTCTCTCTCTGGTTGTATCCCTAACATGTTGGTGCATGAAGATTTCTAATACTGTTTCCAGCATCTTAGCCCTCCACATTTATGGTCCCCTATTTGGCTCTAGGTTTTCCCAGTCTATCTCTCTATGATTGAAATCCCCCATAATGAGTAATTTTGTCCTACCCATATGAGCCCTTCTGGCCACTTCACCTAGTGTATCCACCATTGCTCTATTACACTCATCATACTCTTGTCTGGGCCTCCTGCTGTTCAGTGGTGGGTTATACATCACTGCTATCATCACCTTTGGACCCCCAGTCTGAAGTGTTCATACAATGAATTCACCTGCTTCCCCTCTGTTCATTCCTTCTGTTTCCTCAAAACTCCACTAGTTTTTGATGAGCAGTGCCACTCCTCCTCCTCTGTTCTCTCGGTCTTTCCTCAGGATCTGATATCTAGGTGGAAAGATTGCATCTGTTATCATCCCTGTAAGTTTTGACTCTGTTAGTGCTATGATGTCAGGGGGTGCATCAATGATTCGTTCTTGCCACTACTCACTCTTATTTGTTACTCCATCTGCATTGGTGTACCATACCTTTAGCTTCCTTTCCAGTACTTTATTTTGGGAGGTGGAAGAGGATGGTGCAGGCTGGGGATGTGGGAGGCAGGGCGGAAAATTATGGGTGGCTGCTGTGATTGTGAAATTAGTGCTTAGGGAGGTGGGGGGCAGTGGAAGGTGATTTGTTTCTGGTTATTCTGTTTTATTGGTATGGGGTGACAGGGGTTGAGGGGATTCTGGAAGCATTTGTGTTTGGTGTTCCCTTGGAGGCTGAGCTTTCCTGTCAGTCATTCTCTGTCTTATTTCTCTCCTTCCACTGGTTTCTTCTTTCTCTCACTCTCAGTTGTTCCCTTTCTTTTCATGTTCTGTCTCGATTGAGGTACACTCTCTGATATTCTTGGGAGTCCTTTAACAATGGCTTCTGTTGTAGTATCCTGTTCCATACCACTTCTGTACTTCTGTCTTGAATGTCAATTTGATTGGTAAGTTTTTTCCCCTCGAATACCTCCCAGGTCTGTGAAAATGTCCTTCTCTCCTGATATTGTAATGATGCCCTTAATCTCATTTTCCTCTCAATGCTTTCTTTCATCATAGGTCTTCCCTTCATCCTCCTGAAGCCCATGAATAATTAATGACCTCTCCATCTCTTCTTCCCATTTATTTTCCCTCCATATCTATGGGTTAGATTTAAGCATCTCTTTTGTTTCCCTTATCATCTCCCGTACATCCAGATGGCCTGAAATTACTTCTGCAAGGGACTTCTTAGCTCCATCCCCTCCTTCAGTACCCTCGCTGTCTGCTGATGCTCCAATTTCAGTCACCTTGCTTCTTTTGGACCTTGTGGAGAAAATTCTTCATGAAAGGGGGGGTATCAGCCCTTTCAGCCCCTTCAGCCCTTTCAAGCCCTTTCCTACTGAGGGGCCCAGCCCTTAGAAAGGGGCAGATGGCGTCTTGCTGGCTTCCTGATCGACAGTTTAATAATTACCACATGTTTGTACTCTGGAACGTCACAGAGGTCACGTATGCAACGTATCTTGGTCACATATGCCAAGCCTCTTTAGATTAGTGGTAGTGTATATGAGTGATGGACAATTGAGAAAAATGACTCTCTTTGCCATAGCAGGAAAAATGCAGAAAACTCCTGTTTCACTTTATACACGTGTGGAACAATCATGAACTCTCAGTGATCGAAATATTTAAAGAACACAAGCATTTGAGTTGCAAACTGTTGCAGTGTTAAGCAAGTTGTGAAATGGTGCTTAGTTCAGCGATACAGGGTTAGCGAGGGTGGAGGGGTTCAGATTGCCTTATGACCCCAGAGGGAATACTAGTTAATGGATAAGAACTCTGTTCCAGCGTGTTTTAGTGTACAAGGACAATCCAGAAAAGTGGTATATTACAGAGAAGTAGTGACTAATTATTGCTAATAGACAAATATTGAAGAACGTAATAATGAGTGTAACAAGACATGTGACATTCCTCGACGATCTTAAGCAAGACAACATTTTCCGGGTGTGAATTAAGGGTCCGATACAAACACCCAGACATGTCAAAGTTCAAATAACTGCACAGTTAGGAACTGATTTATTATCTAGGCAGATTTATCATTCACCCGGTGATACAAGGGCTTTTTAGCCCAACCCAGTAAGTTGTTCAGTATTTATGTACTAAATATATGGGTATACGCTCCTCTGGGGCAATAATCTTATATTTATACTCACTTATTTCTGACAGCCCAAGGGGTTGGAAGAATGACTCCTCTATAACAACTTCGGGGATGGCTGCAAAGTCGTGGATTCGTCAATAAGCTAAGTTGCTTAATTACAATTTATTTTTTATTCTTAGGTACTCCAATTCCCTACAGACCTAATCTTTATATCCTGCTTCAGCACATCATTCTTCCTCCAGTCTCTGTATCTTTGCCTCAGCTACTACAGCTCGTGATTCCCACTTCTTATTCTCTGCAGATATCTTCTCTAACATGTTACTGCATTCCCATTCTTCCTCGGTTCCCTTGCCATTGCATTCTCCTTATTGAGATCCCATTTTTTTAATCCCATTAGGATGCTCTAGTTCCTGCAGCTTTGTGTAAAATTATGTATGTGTGTGTGTGTTTGTGTGTGTGTGTGTGTTTGTGTGTGTGTGTGTGTTTGTGTGTGTGTGTGTGTGTGTCTGTGTTAGCTCTGTGTGTGTGTCTATGTGTTAATATGTTAGTGTGAGTGTACGTTAATGTGATTATATTAATGTTTTTATTTTGTATGTGTGTGTTTGTCTGAGTATGTGTATGTGTACATGTGTATGTGTGATTTTGTGTGTGTACTCACCTAGTTGTACTCACCTAGTTGTGGTTGCAGGGGTCGAGTCATAGCTCCTGGCCCTGCCTCTTCTCTGGCCGCTACTGGGTCACTTTCCCTGAGCCATGAGCTTTTATCATACCTCTTCTTAAAGCTATGAATGGAACCTTCCTCCACTACATCGCTTCCCAAAGTATTCCACTTCCTGACCACTCTGTGACTGAAGAAATACTTCCTAACGTCCCTGTGATTCATCTGAGTCTTCAACTTCCAACTGTGATCCCTTGTTGCTGTGTCCATCTCTGGAACATTCTGTCTCTGTCCACCTTGTCAATTCCTCTCAGTATTTTATATGTCGTTATCATGTCCTCCCTATCTCTCCTGTCCTCCAGTGTCGTCAGGTCGATTTCCCTTAACCTCTCCTCGTAGGACATACCCCTTAGCTCCGGGACTAGTCTTGTTGCAAACCTTTGCACTTTCTCTAGCTGGGCTACACCACTTTTTTAAGGTTTATAGATTATCTGTCACACTAATCCCGATTAATTAAGTTTCAACAATTATTATTATATCATTTGCTGATGCACATGAGAGCTTTTAAAAACATCCATAGGTACACTCAGCAGTTTTTGAAAGTTAGTATGTATGTTGCATCGCCTGCCAAGTCTTTTTCTTTGGAATGATTTCTGTGTGCAGATTCGGGACCAGTCCCTCTAGGATTTTCCAGGTGTAGATTATAGTGAATCTCTCTCGCCTGCGCTCCAATGAGTACAAGTCAAGTGCTTCCAGGCGTTCCCAGTAGTTAAGGTGTTTGGCGGAACTTATATGTGCAGTGAAGGTTCTCTGTACATTCTCTAGATCTACGATTTCACTTGCCTTGAATGGAGATGTTAATGTACAACAGTATTCCAGCCTAGAGGGAACAAGTGATTTAAGAAGGATCATCAGTGGCTTGGCATCTCTTATTTTGAACGTTCTCATTATCCATCCTATCATTTCCCCCGCAGATGTGATAGTGGCATTGTTGTGGTTCTTGAAGGTGAGATCTTCGGACATTACCACACCCAGGTCCTTTACATTACTTTTCCGCTCTATTGTGTGATTAGAGTTTGTAGTATACTCAGTTCTATTTCCTCCAGTTTTCCGACTGCTATTTTTACGAAAAAAAACATGTCCCAAGGTCACAATATATACCGATGTCACAACTTGCCCCGGTGTCACATATGAACCCAAGTCTATTTATTGCCTTAACACCTTCAATGAGCTGAGAGAATCGAATTTTCTAAATACTGCGTCGTAACACATGATTCCTTTCAACAAATCTTCAGAATTTTTATACACATACAACTTACAGCAAGCTATGGAGTTTAACACATTTATATTGCAGTTTTGATCTATTTGACACTTTGCAATGTTCAAGTCAGAGCTCACTGTGTTTTCTTGATACATCCATCACGATGGGTGATTTAGCTGTCATACTCTATCATAGAGGATGAGTTTCATAGATGATGATAATGATGATATTATTATTATTGTTATTGTAATTATTATTAATATTGTTTTATTCAAAGGCGCTGTATGTCCCGTAGCTGTCATACAGCGCATGTGAAATGGGAGGGAATCAGGTTAGATCTAAGAGGGGATACGGCATCTCCGGTTCCTGTTATCAAGAGCCCATCGCCATGTCCTTGAAGGGAATACATTAGGTAATGACTTTGTCTGTCTGAGCTGTGAGACTTGAGAGGATGTCTGGCCTGCAAGATTTACCACAAGACTCTGCATAGTCACTGCAGAGACGTACTTCAACCAGGGGAAGTAAACTTCATCGCTGGGCGCTGACATTCTGTAATTCATTCTTACCCACAACTCTGCTGTCTGCAGACCGTCATATGAATTTTCTCTCAATCACATTTAACCTGTCATCGCTTGCCCTGGGTCGAACCTGCTGCCAGCTGGTGACTGATGTGCCTGGGACCAGTGCCCATCTACTTTTGTTTATAGATAAATGTTAAAAGTGCAGACACCTGCACCGGTTGGAGATTCTTGGATGAAGTAAAGTAATTGATTGGTTTATTAGATTAAACCCTATCTGCTACACTATCGTCTCTCAACACTCAGGCCCGTGGATCAAATCTCTGGCAGGAAAAAGTGTGAAGTTAAGTAAGCCGTTCAAGCAGACATTTCCATAATAATGGAACAGTCACTCTTTCTTAAGGCGCGCTGGCTCCGATTTAGCGCCTTATAGATTCTTTTTTATTATTAACTATCCTAAGAGATGTACGTTGAAGGTAGACACTGAGGAGGTGAAGAACAGTCAAAGACTCGCAGTGTGCGTAGTTTTGCCAAGAGGCTTCGGTATCAAGCTCGGTCGAATGTAACAGCAATATACCTGTGATAAACCTGTAACCACGCTACGTGGCCTAGGGTCAGGCTTTTATGTTTATTGCTTTTTCAACCAGGTTATGGCTACTCCAGGCCCGCTGGCCCACATGTCCATCAAAATTTAGTTGACAGACCACATGGCAAAGGTAATGATCCAATTTTCTCTTCAAAACTTCTACACTTGTTCCATCAATGATTCTGAAATCCGGTAACACGTCTTGAACTACGAATGATGATCCAGTGTTCTCTTATCATGCCAATGGCACCCCTTCTTTTGATTTGGCATATGGTGCACATCCTCCCATATCTCTCACTCCAGAAAATTATGGCAGTGTGTAAATTTGGAACTAAGCCCACAAGGATTTTTCCTTGTATGCATTATCAGGTATTCTCTCTGCTTCACTCCAGAGAACATTTTCCACTACATTGAGACGTTTCGAGTGATTTACATTCCTTATTTACTCTATACGGGTAGTAAACTATCTCTTTTCCTTTTGCAGCTATGATCTCTCGCCAGCCTTGTACGGAGGTGTGACGACTTCGTTCAGGGCAACACCGAATAATATTCTGAAAAAAAGAACACAATTGAGTTGAATAGTGTTACCACTGGTATTACTTCTCTTGTTTGGAAAGTTCTCGGTATCCACTTTGTCTACTCATATTACATAATTGATCTTCAGCTCACCCTTGTGACAGCTGATACATTGCAACCCGTCTTCCTAATAACTAAGTAACGTTTTTACATGGGGTTTGCAGCAAGGAAGTGCAAGGAGAGACTTGCGAGAGAGGAATGGAAGCAACGTGTGAAGGATGTGAAGTGGGACATCTAACATCTAACAAGCGTATTGGTTTAAATTAGGTTCGTCTAGGTTAGGTTATGTTAGGTTCGTCTTGGTTAGGCTGGAACGGGGGAAAAAATAAACATAAGTTAAAAGACGATAAAAATACTGTTGCGCCTATAGAAAACTGGCACCTCTGCGCGTGGCTCCTGTAACTGGCACCACTGCGCGTGGCTCCTGTAACTGGCACCACTGCGCGTGGCTCCTGTAACTGGCACCAATGAGTGTGGCTCCTGTAACTGGCACCACTGCGCATACCTCCTGTAACTGGCACCACTGCGCGTGGCTCCTGTAACTGGCACCAATGAGTGTGGCTCCTGTAACTGGCACCACTGCGCATACCTCCTGTAACTGGCACCACTGCGCGTGGCTCCTGTAACTGGCACCAATGAGTGTGGCTCCTGTAACTGGCACCACTGAGCGTGGCTCATGTAACTATGTCATATTTCGACTGTTAGAAGGTCCTCCAACAGTCACCCATTTATCCGCTTTTACAACAGTGCCATGTTGTCTGTGGTTAAGAGGACGAGCTGTATGGTTTCAGGAGGTCGGCTGCAGAGAGACCTTCCTGAAATCATACTGACGGATACGTGATGTTATCTTGATTTAAAATTGTCTCAATGATTTTACAACTGACGAGTAACTCTGCCGCTCTCTCTCTCTCTCTCTCTCTCTCTCTCTCTCTCTCTCTCTCTCTCTCTCTCTCTCTCTCTCTCTCTCTCTCTCTCTCTCTCTCTCTCTCTCTCTCTCTCTCTCTCTCTCTTAAAATGTAGCCGACATTAAACATGTGAGAAAACCCTTGTTTAAATTAAAACTAAGCCATAAATTAGCCAAGACAGGCAAATAAAACCAAACACATAAAATCCCCCGTAAAAAAAAAAAAAAAATCAGTGAAAAGGAGAGCAAAAAAGAGAGCAGATAAGAGTGGTACGACTTAGTCCCCAACAGTAACAAAGACGGGCGAGGGAACCTGCTAGTCACTCAGTCACCATGAAAAATTCTGAATTTTCTCTCTTAGCACTGGTAAATTATCTTTTAAAACTCCTCTTATAGTGAGTGTTTTTTTTTTTGGGGGTCAAACGCGATTGAAAGAGTGCATTCAAAATTGAACGACTTATACTATGAAGTTCTCTCCATAAGCTGTTATTCAATTCTTGATTTATTCTATCGCATTTGCAGAGAAAATCTCACTGTATCTGTCTAGAAGACTGCTCAAGTGTTTACCAGAGAGAAATATGAAGGTTGGAGAGGTATCTTTCCCTTGTACATTTCACTCGTCTCGTTATTCTGTTTTGGGGAGTCAAGCTCCGAGCGGCTGTGCTTGTGGTAACGTTGTCACTCTGGATGAATTGTTGCTTGATGTAGTGTAGAAGGGTGGGCGATTTAGGACCTGTCATGTGTCACCTGTCATGCGTCACCTGTCATGCGTCACCTGTCATGTGTCACCTGTCATGTGTCACCTGTCATGCGTCACCTGTCATGTGTCACCTGTCATGTGTCATCTGTCATGTGTCACCTGTCAAGTGTCACCTGTCATGTGTCACCTGTCATGCGTCTCCTGTCATGTGTCACCTGTCATGTGTCACCTGTCATGCGTCACCTGTCATGTGTCACCTGTCATGTGTCATCTGTCATGTGTCACCTGTCAAGTGTCACCTGTCATGTTTCACCTTTCATGTGTCACCTGTCATGTGTCACCTTTCATGTGTCACCTGTCATGTGTCACCTGCCATACTTTATCATGTTTAACATTATTTATTTTATCATGTTTATCATGTTTAACATGGTTAATCGTGTTTAACTTGGTTTATCATCAACATATTTAACCTTCCCATTACGCTAATCTGTTTACCTTGGGCTGACAAGGTGCTCTTGATCCGAGGCACAGGAAGTAACGTCCTCTCCAGACTGAACTCGATTACCCCCCATTCCCCCCTCCCCCAGGGAGGTGTATGACCTCCCTACGTATTTAGCTCTCCAACGAGTCTGAATAACTTAGGTTTCTCGATGCCCCTGAAGGGCTCTTGATTCTGGGATTGTTAGCTATCCCCTCCACTTCCTTGGATCAAATCTGCCATCCTTTCATCAAGCGTCGCTTCATACCTCTCAGCATTTGCAGTATATAATTATTATTTTATTTATTATTAAAACATCGACAGTTTCCCACCAAGGCAGGGTGGCCCGAAAAAAAAAATCACCATCATTCACTCCACCATTGTCTTGCCAGAGGCATGCTTACACTACAGTTATAAAACTGTACTTCCTATCTCCAGGACTCAAGTCCGGCCTGTCGGTTTCCCTGAATCCCTTCATAAATATTACCTTGCTAATACTCCAAGAGCACGTCAACTCCTAAAAACCATTTGTCTCCATTCGCTCCAATCTAACACGCTCACGCATGCTTGCTGGAAGTCCAAGCCCCTCTCACACAAAACCTCTTTTACCTCCTCCCTCCAACCTTTCCTAGGCCGACCCCTACCCCGCCTTCCCTCCACTACAGATTTATACACTCGAAGTCATTTTATTTTGTTCCATCCTCTATACATGTCCGAACCACCTCAACAACCCCTCCTCAGTCCTCTGGATAATAGTTTTGGTAATCCTGCACCTCCTCCTAATTTCCAAACTACGAATTCTCTGCATTATATTCACACCACACATTGCCCTCAGACATGACATCTCCACTGCCTCCAGCCTTCTCCTTGTTGCAACATTCACCACCCATGCTTCGCACCCATATAAGAGTGTTGGTATAACTATACTCTCATACATTCCCCTCTTTACTTCCATGGACAAAGTTCTTTGTCTCCACAGACTCCTCAGTGCACCACTCACTTTTTTCCCCTCGTCAATTCTTTGAATCACCATATCCTTCATAGATCCATCTGCTGACACGTCCACTCCTAAATATCTGAACATATTCACCTCCTCCATACTCTCTCCCTCCAGTCTGATATCCAATCTTTCGTTACCTAATTTTTTTTTGGTATTATTTTTATTATGATTTTTGAGCATTAATGCATAAACGTTGGTAATATATTAATAATAATAGTGATAACAGTAATAAAAAATTATTATTATTATTATTATCATCATCATCATCATCATCATCATCATCATCATCATCATCATCATCATCATCATCATCATCATCATCATCATCATCATTATTATTATTATTATTATTATTATTATTATTATTATTATTATTATTATTATTATTATTATTATTATTATTATCATTATTATTATTATCATTATTATTATTAATTATTATTATTATTGATAATATCGAGCCTTCTCTAAAGTGGATTTTTTCTCATTTCATGAATACAAATCTGATTTTCTAATTCCTCTTGAACTTAATTAGGAAAAACGAGGAAGGAAGGAAGGAAGGATGGAATGAAGGAAGGAATGAAGGATGGAATGAAGGAAGGGAGGGAGGCAGTGTCTAAGTTTCGTCCTCCATCATCCTTTACTTCTTGTGGAAGTGAGAGAGAGAGCGACACTGAGACGATCTCATAAAGACGAGAATAAGAATTATACTGCTTTAAAATATACTTTTCAAACTCCAGCTGGGGTGAAGCTTGAATCCTGCTTGTTTTTCCAGACCCCGGGGCTACCAGTGGCGGACGGAGGATCGAGCCTCCACCATATCATATGTTAAATGAGCATTGAAAGTTTAGCCCTTCAAATAATAAAAATAATAACAATAATAACAAAAATAAAAATAATAATAATAATAATAATAATAATAATAATAATAATAATAATAATAATAATAATAATAAAAATAGTAATACTAATAATAATACTAATAATAATAATAATAATAAAAGAAAAAGAAGAAACATTTCCACCGTAATTTATTTAATCTCTGTTTTCCCAGAAGCATGCTGATATCGCCGCTCAGATGAATACTACAACTAATACTACTGCTACTACTACTACTACTACTGCTACTACTACTACTACTGCTGCTACTGATACTACTACGACTAGTACTATCACTGCTACGACTACTACTACTACTACTACGATACTAATACTACTACTATGCTACTACTACTACGCTACTACTACTTCGCTACTACTACCAATAATAATAATAATAATAATAATAATAATATAATACTTTCTATTGTTTATAGTGTTGTGTTACATGGTTGATGGTTGCCTGGTCTGGTGTTGGGGTTCCCCACCTGAATAACCACACAATGTTTGGTTACAGTGACTCTCGTTCGCCTAGTGTCACCCTTCCGCTGCCTGTAATGTACCTTAAGTGTGAAGTGTCATTCCTTCGATATGGCTCATTTGGTTAAGTCGTACCTCACTTGGTTCAGTCTTACCTCACTTCGTTAAGTCGTACCTCACTTGGTTAAGTCGTACTTCACTTGGTTAAGACGTACTTCACTTGGTTAAGTCGTACTTCACTTGGTTAAGTCGTACCTCACTTGGTTCAGTCGTACCTCATTTGGTTCAGTCGTACCTTCCTTGGTTAAGTCGTACCTCACTAGGTTCAGTCGTACTTCACTTGGTTAAGTCGTACCTCACTTGGTTCAGTCGTTCTTCACTTGGTTAAGTCGTACCTCACTTGGTTCAGTCGTACTTCACTTGGTTAAGTCGTACTTCACTTGTTTAAGTCGTACTTCACTTGGTTAAGTCGTACTTCACTTAGTTCAGTCGTACTTCACTTGGTTAAGTCGTACTTCACTTGGTTAAGTCGTACCTCACTTGGTTAAGTCGTACTTCATTTTTTAAGTCGTACTTCACTTGGTTAAGTCGTACCTCACTTGGTTAAGTCGTACTTCACTTTTTTAAGTCGTACTTCACTTGGTTAAGTCGTACTTCACTTAGTTAAGTCGTACTTCACTTGGTTAAGTCGTACTTCACTTGGTTAAGTCGTACCTCACTTGGTTAAGTCGTACTTCACTTTTTTAAGTCGTACTTCACTTGGTTAAGTCGTACCTCACTTGGTTAAGTCGTACTTCCTTTGGTTAAGTCGTACTTCACTTAGTTCAGTCGTACTTCACTTGGTTAAGTCGTACTTCACTTGGTTAAGTCGTACCTCACTTGGTTAAGTCGTACTTCACTTTTTTAAGTCGTACTTCACTTTTTTAAGTCGTACTTCACTTGGTTAAGTCGTACTTTACTTGGTTAAGTCGTACTTCACTTGGTTAAGTCCCAGGTGTTCAGGTAATGCCTTGGTCCACCTGTTGTTTATTAATCACAAGGAATTTGTCAGTATTCACGACTTCCTGTTGTGGTACAAATAATAGTATTTTTTTTGTTTGGGGAGGGGGGTAAGAAAATGCTGGACCACTGTATTTGTTTTATGTTGACAGGGACATGGTCCTGTGTGTGTGTGTGTGTGTGTGTGTGTCTGCGTGTGTGTGTGTGTGTGTGTGTGTTTGCGTGTATTTCGTATTGAGGACAACATGGTCCACTGTATATGGGGCTGGTGAGGATACGGGCCACTTTTATCGTCTGATCTTAGGGACTTTATTATTACTGTTTCGCCATTGCTTCTACTGCTGTTGTTGCTTTTGTAAGTGCCGTCTAGTTGTTGCTATTGTAACTACTGCTGTCTCTACTGCTTCGTTGTTGCTGATGCTACTGCTGCTGTTGCTGCTGTTTCTACTGTTATTTCGTTGCTGCTACGGATGATAGTATTGTGATAATTGCTGCGTTTTATGCCGTTGCTGTTTTAACCTGAAACACTAATCTCGTAGCTAATACAGCTGCTGTTATAGTCATTTCTACTGTTATTACTGTTGTCATTGTTCCCCTCATTCCGATACTAATTCTCTTCATACAGCTACTGTATTCTGCGGTTACTGTTGTTGTAGTTTTTATCTACTTATGAAGTTCTTAGTGTTACTGTTGCTCCCTCATGGTACCGTTGCTACAGATTGTGTTGCCGTTGCATTGAACTCACCGTTGCCAACACTGTTGCTGTAGTAGCATTAGGTAACGTATTGTAAGAAACACGAGTCACATTTACTGGGGTAAATTTTTATAAAAAGATTAACAAAACTTGTAAAAAGATTAAAGTTAAAAAAGAGAAGAAGTTATAAAAAATGATAATGTCGTGTCAATATTATTATTATTTTTTATGATTCATTAATGACAGAGAAATATAACACTAAGGTGTGTGTGTGTACTCACATATTTGTGGTTGCAGGGGTCGAGTCATAGCTCCTGGCCCCACCTCTTCACTGATTGTTACTAGGTCCTCTCTCTCCCTGCTCCATGAGCTTTATCAAACCTCGTCTTAAAACTATGTATGGTTCCTGCCTCCACTACGTCACTTTCTAGGCTATTCCACTTCCTGACAACTCTATGACTGAAGAAATACTTCCTAACATCCCTTTGACTCATAGGAGTCTTCAACTTCCAATTGTGACCCCTTGTTTCTGTGTCCCCTCTCTGGAACATCTTGTCTCTGTCCACCTTATCTATTCCTCGCAGTATTTTATATGTCGTTATCATGTCTCCCCTAACCATCCTGTCCTCTAGTGTCGTCAGACCGATTTCCCTTAACCTTAGCTCTGGGACTAGTCTTGTTTCAAACCTTTGCACTTTCTCTAATTTCTTGAAGTGCTTTACCAGATGTGGGTTCCAAACTGGTGCTGCATACTACAGTATAAGCCTGACGTATATGGTGTACAGAGTCTTGAATGATTCCTTAGTGAGGTATTGGAACGCTATTCTTAGGTTTGCCAGCCGCCCGTATGCTGCAGCAGTTATCTGATTGATGTGTGCCTTAGGAGATGTGCTCGGTATTATACTCACCCCAAGATCTTTTTCCTTGAGTGAGGTTTTCAGTCTTTGGTCACCTAGACTATACTCTGTCTGCGGTCTTCTTTGCCCTTCCCCGATCTTCATGACTTTACATTTGGCAGGGTTAAATTCAAGGAGCCAGTTACTGGACCAGGCTTGTAGTCTGTCCAGGTCTCTTTGTAGTCCTGCCTGATCCTCGACTGGTTTAATTCTTCTCATTAACGTCACATCATCTGCAAACAGGGACACTTCTGAGTCTATCCCTTCCGTTATGTCATTCACATATACCAAAAACGGTACAGGTCCTAGGACTGACCCTTGTGGAACCCCACTCGTCAAAGGTGCCCACTCTGACACCTCGTCACGTACCATGACTCGTTGTTGCCTCCCTGTCAGATATTCTCTGATCCATTGCAGTGCCTTTCCTGTTACGTGTGCCTGATCTTCTAGCTTTTGCATTAACCTCTTGTGAGGAACTGTGTCGAACGCCTTCTTGCAGTCCAAGAAAATGCAGTCTATCCACCCCTCTCTCTCGTGTCTTACTTCTGTTACCTTGTCATAAAACTCCAGTAGGTTTGTGACACAGGATTTTCCTTCCCTGAAACCGTGCTGGTTGTCGTTTATAAGCTTGTGTCTTTCTAGGTGCTCCACCACTCTCCTCCTGATGATCTTCTCCATGACTTTGCATACTATACACGTCAGTGACACAGGTCTGTAGTTTAATGCCTCGTGTCTGTC
>WNWK01002269.1:85000-115000 GCA_009830355.1 Cherax destructor
TCATTGAAAAATCACTGGAAGCAGGAGCCGTCCCACTCAATATACCAAGAAGTAATCAATGTGCTGAACGTGCAATCAAAGTTATGCAGGAACTGTATACTGCCTGCACAAACAAAAACAATCTGCAACTTCGGTTTATTCTAAGCAATAAGTAGTAATATATGAACAAACATGATAACAATGATGCTGTAAACTGTTTTATTTGATATTAATATTACATGCAATATGCATTCAAGTTACTTGTTTTCGTTACTCGTTTTTTTTTTATTTATGGATGACATTTTCTTAAAAGATATTGAAATGAAAGGAAATTTCTTTGCTTTTATATATATATATATATATATATATATATATATATATATATATATATATATATATATATATATATATATATATATATATATATATATATATATATATATCATATCTTTGCTTCATTCTCGTTATTGGTGGTATTATACAATTTTTATTTACTTGGCTTTTGTAAAAGCCTGATCTATTCTCTCATGACAAGAATCTTTCTCAATTTCGTAGATAAGGAGGTCGAAGAGCTCAATTTCAGTCTCATAAAAGAGAAAGTCAGAAGCTTCTGACTTGTGCTGCTCATACCAGGAGACTGTCCTCCGTCGCTGGCCGGTCTCCACACCCTCAATATCCTCCCTGGTGTTGCAACACCAACATACCTTTATGGAAACTTGCAAATATGTGTTACTCCCATAATTAAACGCGGATTTCTGGCGGAACTATTTTTTCTGTATATTTCACCTTAATCAGTTATATATGGAAGCTTCTCTCTCTCTCTCTCTCTCTCTCTCTCTCTCTTTCTCTTTCTCTCTCATTCTTTTATTTACACAAGGGTTTTACAGGGTTATGTGAAGAGTTTCTGCCTTTATTTATAACTTTAGAGCTGGTACATACCTCTCTCTCACACACACACAAATGTGTCACAAGGATGTTAGGAAGTATTTCTTGAGCCATAGAGTTGTCAGGAAGTGGAATAGTCTGGAAAGTGATGTAGTAGAGGCAGGATCCATACATAGTTTTAAGATGAGGTATGATAAAGCTATATGGAGCAGGGAGAGAGTGGACTAGTAGCGACCAGTGAAGAGGCGTTGCCAGGAGCTATGGATGGACCCCTGCAACCACAAGTAGGTGAGTACATGAGTACACACGTGAGACCAAGACTACCATCACCGCCATCACCACCACAACCATCACTACCCTCACCATCATCACCATCACCACCACCACCATCAACACCACTACCACCATCACCACATCCATCTATAACTCCACCACCATCGCCACCCCCATCTATAACTCCACCACCATCACCACCACCACCATCACCACTTCCTCCACCACTACCACCATAATAACTACCACCACCATTACCACCATCAACACCATCACCATCACCACCATCACCATCACCACCATCACAACCACCATCACCACCAACACCACCAAAACAAGCACCATCACCCCAACACTATCCTCACCACCACCACCTTCACCACCATCTACACCAACTACAACCACCACCATCATCACAACCATCACCATTACCACCATCACTACCACCATTATCACAACCAAAATCTTTACCACTATCAACCACATTCACTATCATCACCACCACTACAACCACCATCAACTACCACGATCACCATCAATATCACCATCAACCACAACCACCACCATTACCACCATCACCACCTCCACCACCACCACCACCACCACCATCACAACCACCATCACTACCATCACCACCACTGCCATCACCACAAGACCATCACCACCACCACCATCACCACCACCACCACCTTCACCACTATCAACCATAACCACCATCATCACCATCACCATCATCACATTCAGCACTTCCATCATCTCCACCACCACCTTCACCGCTATCAACCACAACCACCATCATCACCACCACAACAACCACCATCACAACCATCATGACCACAACCACCTTCACCACCATCAACGACAACCACACCCACCACCACCACTACCATCACCATCAACACCCCCTTCACCACCATCAACTACAACCACCACCATCACCTCCATCATCAACCACTAATTAACACCAACCACCATTATTACAATCACTATCCTCTCTCTTTTTACGTATTAAAGTGTTTTACAACATCTTAAATTACCTAAACGTATTTTACGCATGTAGGTAGTGTGCTGGTAGTCAGTAACCACCCAGAGAGATGCTACAGTTATATGGTAGTGTGCTGGTAGTCAGACACCACCCAGGCAGATGCTACCGTCCTGTGGTAGTGTGCTGGTAGTCAGTAACCACCCAGGGAGATGCTACCGTCCTGTGGTAGTGTGCTGGTAGTCAGCAGCCACCCAGGGAGATGCTACCGTCCTGTGGTAGTGTGCTTGTAGTCAGCCACCACCCAGGGAGATGCTACCATCCTGTGGTAGTGTGCTGGTAGTCAGCCACCACCCAGGGAGATGCTACCGTCCTGTGGTAGTGTGCTGGTAGTCAGCCACCACCCAGGGAGATGCTACCGTCCTGTGGTAGTGTGCTGGTAGTCAGCCACCACCCAGGGAGATGCTACCGTCCTGTGGTAGTGTGCTGGTAGTCAGCCAACACCCAGGGAGATGCTACCGTCCTGTGGTAGTGTGCTGGTAGTCAGCCACCACCCAGGGAGATGCTACCGTCCTGTGGTAGTGTGATGGTAGTCAGCCAACACCCAGGGAGACGCTACCGTCCTGTTTTGGTGTGCTATTAGTCAGTGTTACAAAATGACGCGATATCTATTAGAAATAGACATCTCCAGTGAACACTAGAAAATAGCCCTTCTAGCATCCAGCCTGTTACTGGGCTTTTGCAACAAAGTCAGTATCCTGGTCCAGTTATCCGACATATTATCAATATCAGCATTGGATCCCAACTGAGAGGATACTAACCAAAGAAATATATTTAAAATGTTTATTATCAAAGTTAGAAAATCTAGGGTAGCAAAGTAAAGCAAATCAAATATAAATATACTGAAAATATTACTTAGGAGGTTAGCTCCTACACTTCTCTCATAAACAATATTATTGTGCTGAAGGCACATATATCTGGTTCTTATGTACCATCTGGTACAAAGTCAGCAATTATAAACAATACTAATATATATACAAATGTGTGTATAAGTGTGTGTGTGTGTGTGTGTGTGTGTGTGTGCTCCAGGTGACTCGTTAAGACTCAACCAGTGTCAGACTGAACGTCTTCTCATAAGCTAGCTTCTCTAACACCCTGACAATCAGAACAGCTTGATTGAACAGAAAAATGACCAATTCGCAGAACAGCAATATAACAAGCAACAGCAACACAGCGTCGAGAACAAGGAGATAGAAAAACGACACTAACTGGGGACCATCAACAGATCCTAAAAAATAGTCACAAAACTCCCTTATTACTGAATCTAGGTTCAGCATAAAAATCCCAGACTGTGACGGTGCACAGATGCCTTAGCGAATTAGGTCAAGAGCTGTAGCTAGAGACCTGAGTTATCTCAGAGTGTCAATGTGACACACAACCTCAGTAAAACGTTGAAAATCACTGTCTAGACTATTCTCTGTGAACAGAGTTACACAGAGTCCTGAGAAGTGTTTCGTCTCACCACCGAACACATACTCCACCCAAACAGAGTCTAAATGTCGAGAAAACAAGCAGAGACAAGAGAGAGGTGTTGTTTCAACGGGGGTCAGTAGCGTAGAGAGGAGGAGGAAGGAGAAGCAGTCTCCCACCTCAGGTGGACGCCACCGACTGACTCCCAGCAACTAGAAGCCGGCAGTATAACAAGCGAAGTGTCGTAAGCGGTAGTTTGCCAACTCCAGGGCAGCTACAACACACTTGAGCACAATATGTAATGTTACATCCTACCTAATAAAATAGCTAAGTCAAATAATAATATAAAGCAAGATATTATCGATTTAGCTATTATCGAAAATATCAGCAATATAAAATTATAAGAAAAGGAAAATATACATCATAAATCATATAAACATGTATATACATTGTGGCCCATTCTGGGGACGCAATAGTCAGCAATCACCAAGGGAGAAGCTACCGTCCTGTGGTAGTGTGCTGGTAGTCAACAACCACCCAGGGAGATGCTACCGTCCTGTGGTAGTGTGCTGGTAGTCAACAACCAACCAGGTAGATGCTACCGTCCTGTGGTAGTGTGCTGGTAGTCAGCAACTACCCAGGGAGATGCTACCGTCCTGTGGTAGTGTGCTGGTAGTCAGCAACCAACCAGGTAGATGCTACCGTCCTGTGGTAGTGTGCTGGTAGTCAGCAATATCCCAGGGAGATGCTACCGTCCTGTGGTAGTGTGCTGGTAGTCAACAACCACCCAGGTAGATGGTACCGTCCTGTGGTAGTGTGTTGATAGTCAGCAACCAACCAGGTAGATGCTACCGTCCTGTGGTAGTGTGCTGGTAGTCAGCAATATCCCAGGGAGATGCTACCGTCCTGTGGTAGTGTGCTGGTAGTCAACAACCACCCAGGTAGATGGTACCGTCCTGTGGTAGTGTGCTGGTAGTCAGCAACCAACCAGGTAGATGCTTCCGTCCTGTGGTAGTGTGCTGGTAGTCAGCAACCACCCAGGGAGATGCTATCGTCCTGTGGTAGTGTGCTATTAGTCAGCAACCACCCAGGTTGATGCTACCGTCCTGTGGTAGTGTGCTGGTAGTCAGCAACCACCCAGATAGATGCTACCGTCCTGTGGTAGTGTGCTGGTAGTCAGCAACCACCCAGGTTGATGCTACCGTCCTGTGGTAGTGTGCTGGTAGTCAGCAACCACCCAGATAGATGCTACCGTCCTGTGGTAGTGTGCTGGTAGTCAGCAACCACCCAGATAGATGCTACCGTCCTGTGGTAGTGTGCTGGTACCTACAGAAGAAGATGTGGTAGTGTGCTGGTAGTCAGCAACCACCCAGGGAGATGTTACCGTCCTGGGGTAGTGTGCTGGTACTCAGCAACCACCCAGGTTGATGCTACCGTCCTGTGGTAGTGTGCTGGTAGTCAGCAACCACCCTGGTTGATGCTACCGTCCTGTGGTAGTGTGCTGGTAGTCAGCAACCACCCTGGTTGATGCTACCGTCCTGTGGTAGTGTGCTGGTAGTCAGCAACCACCCTGGTTGATGCTACCGTCCTGTGGTAGTGTGCTGGTAGTCAGCAACCACCCTGGTTGATGCTACCGTCCTGTGGTAGTGTGCTGGTAGTCAGCAACCACCCTTGTTGATGCTACCGTCCTGTGGTAGTGTGCTGGTAGTCAGCAACCACCCTGGTTGATGCTATCGTCCTGTGGTAGTGTGCTGGTAGTCAGCAACCACCCTTGTTGATGCTACCGTCCTGTGGTAGTGTGCTGGTAGTCAGCAACCACCCTGGTTGATGCTATCGTCCTGTGGTAGTGTGCTGGTAGTCAGCAACCACCCTTGTTGATGCTACCGTCCTTCCTAAGTGAGAAACAGAAACCTGTTATTGTTTTACTTAATAGTAGGATTGCTGGTGTCTTTTCTTTCTTTCTCATAAACCCGCAAGATGACAGGTATATGTTGTTGTTGCTACTACTACTGCTACTACTACTACTACTACTACTACTACTTCCTTCAATTAGTTCTTGCTACACATGCACTGTGCACTTATGTTTATATACACCCATCTGAGTTTCTTCTATTTTCTTAATAGTTCTTATTTTATATTATTTCATTTCATTTCCATGGGTTAGTGTCCCAAAAGGCAATTAAACGCCGGGAGATAGAGGTTAACGACCCCTTCTTCTTTATAAATTACTAAATGTAAAAACTAGAAATGTTTATAAAGTTGGGATGTGTGAATGTGCGTGGATGTAATACAGGTGATAAAAAAGATATGATTGTTAATGTTATTTATGAAAAGAAGCTGGATATCGTGGCTCTAAGAGAGAGAAAAAAACTGAAGAATGAAGGAAATTTTCAATAGAGAAAAATAAATGGGGTTAGGTCAGGTGTATCTGAGAAAATTAACGCTAAGGAAGTAGCAGTAATTATGAATGATCAGTTATGGAAGAAAAAAATTGGAAATAAATGTTTAAGGTCAAGGATTATTTGGATTAAAATAAGAATTTAATTCGAAAAGTGGGTTATATTAAGTGTTTACTCACCTGAGGAAGAGGGAGTGTAGAGGAGAAAGATGGAGATTTTGGGAGATGTTAAGCAAGTATTTAGGGAGTTTTGAAGCAAGTGAGAAAGCATTGTTACGGGGGACCTAACACTAAACTGGTTGTAGAGCCAGTAGTAAGTCTGGAGTGCCAGGGGTTTGGTAATTGGTAATACGTATTTCAATAATAAGAGAATAACTACACGAGATATGATATAAGGCATAATGACAACAGTTTGTTACTATATATTAGTAGATAAAAGGTTGATGGGTAGACTTCTAGATGTGCAGGTTTTAGAGGGACAACAAATATACCAGACCATTGTTTAGTTGTAGCTACAGTGAGAGTAAAAGGTAGATGGAGTACAAGGAGAATGTCATCAGTGAATGAGAGAGAAGCGAAAGTTTATAAATTTTAGGAGAAAGTTAAGGTAAGCTACAAGGAACTGTTGGGAGAAAGATGGGCTGGTGAGAGTGTAGGTAATGAGGAGGTCAAAGAAGTATAAGGTAGATTTAAGAATTCAGTGTTAGAGTGTGCAGGAGTTTGTGGATATAGGAGGGCCGGTGCAGGAGGGAAGTGCAGCGATTGGTGTAATGATGAGGTAAAGCGAGTGGTAAGGAAGTAAGAGGTTTTATAAAGCAGAAGGGATGAAAGGAGGGTGGAGTATATAGAGAGTAAAAGAGAGGCTGAGAGAGTGAACATGAGAGAAAATGAAAGAGTGGGTGAGGTTGTCAACAAATTTTGCTGAAAACAAGAAAAAATGAGATTAATATGTTGAGAAAGCCTAGGGAACGATTAGATTTAGCAGATAAAAACAGAAAAGGGTAGACAAACCATACCACGGGTGGGGCTTGAACCCACGGTCAAGGGTCTTAAAAAAACTCCAGACCGACGCCTCATCCACTGGGCCAGCTAGCTAAAATAAGATTCATCCAACTAGGTATATTAATACACCATAGGAAGGTTAGCAAAGGCACCACTGTGACCACAAATGCAAGTTTTTACAGACGAATCTCTCGCCTGCGTGGCCGTGACGAACTCTAGTTTGCTTGCAATCGTGTCACTACGATTTCGTGAGTCAGATGGTAGCGTGGGCGTGTTAGATAGTGTGAGCGTGTTAGATAGTGTGAGCGTGTTAGATAGTGTGAGCGTGTTAGTGTGAGCGTGTTAGATAGTGTGAGCGTGTTAGATAGTGTGAGCGTGTTAGATAGTGTGAGTGTGTTAGATAGAGTGAGCGTGTTAGATAGTGTGAGCGTGTTAGATAGTGTGAGCGTGTTAGATAGTGTGAGTGTGTTAGATAGTGTGAGCGTGTTAGATAGTGTGAGTGTGTTAGATACTGTGAGTGTGTTAGATAGTGTGAGTGTGTTAGATAGTGTGAGTGTGTTAGATAGTGTGAGTGTGTTAGATACTGTGAGTGTGTTAGATAGTGTGAGCGTGTTAGATAGTGTGAGTGTGTTAGATAGTGTGAGTGTGTTAGATAGTGTGAGCGTGTTAGATAGTGTGAGTGGAGTAAAGTGCTTTTCGGAGTGCTGTTGGATTACTGTTTGGAGTGCTGTTGAATTACTGTTTGGAGTGCTGTTGAATTACTGTTTGGAGTACTGTTGAATTACTGTTTGGAGTGCTGTTGAATTACTGTTTGGAGTGCTGTTGAATTACTGTTTGGAGTGCTGTTGGATTACTGTTTGGAGTGCTGTTGAATTACTGTTTGGAGTGCTGTTGAATTACTGTTTGGAGTGCTGTTGGATTACTGTTTGGAGTGCTGTTGGATTACTGTTTGGAGTGCTGTTGGATTACTGTTTGGAGTGCTGTTGGATTACTGTTTGGAGTGCTGTTGGATTACTGTTTGGAGTGCTGTTGGATTACTGTTTGGAGTGCTGTTGGACTGTTAGCAAAGTAACATTTATAAAGTCTTTGAGAGAAAAAGTACAGTGGGAGATATTGTAGTTTGGTGGGGTATCTGAGCTGTAATATCGGCTCACTTCTGGCACAACGGTGGAGCGAGTGATGGTGAAAGTGTTTCTTTTCCTCGACCGGTGTGTTAAAAAAAATTACATCTAAGAACTTTTATCGTTAACCAGTTCATTCCCAAGTTTTTCCTTAGCAATATATTTGCTACAAGAGCTTAAAAATAGAGGTGCACTGTAGTAGGCCTACACGCTCATGCTAGGCACATCTTACTCCGAGAACAAGCGGCCTACCTACACCCAGCTATTCAACCTAAGAATACATGAGTATTGTAGTAGTTATATTGGCCCATGCTTGGCTGAGCCTACTCAAACCCACCCACACCCACTCAGGTACTTCCATAACGTAGGGTATTCAACGACACTGTTATGAAGTTTATTTTACTTGTCACTCATTTGTAAAACCACTGATTTCCTATATCCCTTTATTTTTAACCTTAATTAATCCAACTAGAATCCATTGCCGGGAGTTGTGTCTTCGAGGTTATATCCCTCGTTGTGTAGGCGAGGCACCGTGACGTTAAGCAACGTACGTAAAGGCAAGAGTATGAAGTCAGATTCACCTGTGAACAAGACCATTTATTTAGTCGGTTACCTTGACTTATGACTTATGTTGTGAGAATTACTAATTTTGTGAAAACTATGATGTTATTACTTCTTATGTTGTGAAAACTATGTTGTTAGTACTTATGTTGTGAGAACTACAAATGTTGTGAGCGCTACTTCTTATGTTGAGACTTTCCATATTCGAGGAAAGTATGATCACTTGTTGTTGTTGCCCGTCTTGTGGTGTAATACCTGTCTTCAGGCTGGTCACGAAGTTGGACCAAGCGAACGACAATGAGAGAATTGATCCTAAATATAACAGTAAGTCCACCAACTTCTCTCCAGTTTTCAATACGCAAATAAAATAAGAGATCCATTTAGATTGGATCTTGGCAAGATATGAGTCGCGTTGGACAGTTATCCGTCATTGTCCAGACGTTAAAAATAGTGTGGAGGAAGCAAGCAGTCTAAATGTGTGGTGTGTCGTCATGGTGATAGCGACCTTCTCCAACGATGTACGACTTGCGACTATCTCTGTAAACTTCTTGGATGTCTTGATTGCAATATCCACAGCATGATTCTTCACGCTTACTGCAGTTGCACTCTCAGGATATCAGCTTCATCAATGGGTGGTAAGCCTCTGCCATTTCTTCTCTTACCAACTCCTGCAGTAATCTCGTGTAGACCATAGACCATCCTCATTGATGTTTTCTCAGAAGCAAATGTAGCCTGCTTTTGTTTACTTATGCAGATTAATCTTAAAGTCGATGGTGCATGTTCCTCATGTTACTGGGAATCTTCCCTGCATAAGTAAATGGAAGAGTGTACATAACTGCGTAGGCAGGCAGGCGAAGGGACGAAGTAGGTCATTGAATTAGAGCTGAATGAGCTGCTTAAAGAATTTGCTCAGAGTCAGATCAAGCTTTCCTTGTGACAACGTTTCGCTGTGTGTAGGACTTTATCATTAAAACTCTAAACAAAGCAAAACGTTTCACGGTAAAAGCCTGTGCTGCACCTGTGGATTTCCTTCCGTACTGTCGGCTTTTGTGCAGATTAAATTTCTTACAGACGTTACTCCATGAGGAGCCAATCTTAGAGATCGACTTTGAAGACAGTAACTCGAAAACTTAGGACTGGGTCAGAAATTTCCACTGTTTCTAGTTGGGTCAGATGGTCCCACTGCCATACCTGAGTAAAAGCACTCACAATGTCAACTGAAATCACACAGCGGATCTTGGATTTATATACTGAGTGGTGTCACATAGTGTGGAGGTTCAACATTCAGTGACTGGTGTCACATAGTGTGGAGGTTCAACATTCAGTGACTGGTGTCACATAGTGTGGAGGTTCAACATTCAGTGACTGGTGTCACATAGTGTGGAGGTTCAACATTCAGTGACTGGTGTCACATAGTGTGGAGGTTCAAGATTCAGTGACTGGTGTCACATAGTGTGGAGGTTCAAGATTCAGTGACTGGTGTCACATAGTGTGGAGGTTCAACATTCAGTGACTGGTGTCACATAGTGTGGAGGTTCAACATTCAGTGACTGGTGTCACATAGTGTGGAGGTTCAACATTCAGTGACTGGTGTCACATAGTGTGGAGGTTCAACATTCAGTGACTGGTGTCACATAGTGTGGAGGTTCAACATTCAGTGACTGGTGCCACATAGTAGGGAGGTTCAACATTCAGTGATTGGTGCCACATAGTGGGGAGGTTCAACATTCAGTGACTGGTGCCACATAGTGGGGAGGTTCAACATTCAGTGGTTGGTGCCACATAGTGGGGAGTTTCAACATTCAGTGACTGGTGCCACATAGTAGGGAGGTTCAACATTCAGTGACTGGTGCAACATAGTGGGGAGGTTCAACATTCAGTGATTGGTGCCACATAGTAGGGAGGTTCAACATTCAGTGATTGGTGCCACATAGTGGGGAGGTTCAACATGGGGAGGTTCAACATTCAGTGACTGGTGCCACATAGTGGGGAGGTTCAACATTCAGTGACTGGTGCCACATAGTGGGGAGATTCAACATTCAGTGACTGGTGCCACATAGTGGGGAGGTTCAACATTCAGTGACTGGTGCCACATAGTGGGGAGGTTCAACATTCAGTGACTGGTGCCACATAGTGGGGAGGTTCAATATTCAGTGACTGGTGCCACATAGTGGGGAGGTTCAACATTCAGTGACTGGTGCCACATAGTAAGAAGGTTGACCATACAGTGACTGGTACCACATAGTGGGAAAGTTGAACATACAGTGACTGGTGCCACATAGTGGGAAGGTTCAACATACAGTGACTGGTGCCACATAGTGTGGAGGTTTAACATTCAGTGAGTGGTGCCACATAGTAAGAAGGTTTAACATACAGTGACTGGTACCACATAGTGGGAAGGTTCAACATACAGTGACTGGTGCCACATAGTGGGGAGGTTCAACATTCAGTGAGTGGTGCCACATAGTAAGAAGGTTGAACATACAGTGACTGGTGCCACATAGTAAGAAGGTTGAACATACAGTGAATGGTACCACATAGTTGGAAGGTTGAACATACAGTGACTGGTACCACATAGTGGGAAGGTTCAACATACAGTGACTGGTACAACATAGTGGGAAGGTTCAACATACAGTGACTGGTGCCACATAGTGGGAAGGTTCAACATACAGTGACTGGTGCAACATAGTGGGAAGGTTCAACATACAGTGACTGGTACAACATAGTGGGAAGGTTCAACATACAGTGACTGGTGCAACATAGTGGGAAGGTTCAACATACAGTGACTGGTACAACATAGTGGGAAGGTTCAACATACAGTGACTGGTGCCACATAGTGGGAAGGTTCAACATACAGTGACTGGTACAACATAGTGGAAAGGTTCAACATACAGTGACTGGTACAACATAGTGGGAAGGTTCAACATACAGTGACTGGTGCAACATAGTGGGAAGGTTCAACATACAGTGACTGGTACAACATAGTGGGAAGGTTCAACATACAGTGACTGGTGCCACATAGTGGGAAGGTTCAACATACAGTGACTGGTACAACATAGTGGGAAGGTTCAACATACAGTGAGTGGTGCCACATAGTGAAGAAATTCAAGAGATTGGTCGAAGACATACCTTTTCTGATATTATAATGTTGGTCTCAGCGGTGATGGAGTCAACAAATATTTTCATTTGTTGGGAGATTATTGTCTCAGAAACACTTGTCTGTAGTCGCTGGCCTTCACTCAGCTCTTCCTTTTGTGAACTGGGACCGTGTTTACTCGTCTTCCACAAAGAGGACCATTTACCCTCTGTGTGGCAGAGTTGACAGAGGTGAGTGAGGGACGATGCTGGTTGGTCAACATGTCTCTCCCCCTCTCTCTCTCTCTGTCTCTCTCTCTCTCTTTCTCTGTCTGTCTCTCTCTCTCTTTTTTTCTGTCTGTCTGTCTGTCTGTCTGTCTGTCTGTCTGTCTTCTCTCTCTCTCTCTCTCTCTCTTCTCTCTCTCTCTCTCTCTCTCTCTCTCTCTCTCTCTCTCTCTCTCTCTCTCTCTCTCTCTCTCTCTCTCTCCACTTCTCTTTCCCTTCACTCCTCCCCTGTTCACCTATTTTCATCCATCCAATATGCTCAACCACACCAGGTATCCTTTTCCAGTCCTTTCTATCCCTTCTTCCAGTCTTCTTCCATCCACCTCCCATCCCTTCCTCCACGTTCCGTCCCTCCCCCACTTTCCATCTCTCCCTCCACCATCTTCTCCTTGTCTCGGTCAATTTCCAAGGCAAACAGAAGTCTCTTCTAGCATCTTGACTCGCGACTTGACTGGCCAGAAGAAGAGGTAAGGAGAAGGAATCTGGCGTTCCTGCAGTGACCATCACTGTCTACCACCACGAAAAAGAGCAAGAGAGAGAGAGAGAGAGAGAGAGAGAGAGACAGACAGACAGACAGACAGACAGACGGAGACGGAGGCAAACTCAGACCGCATGTATACGCATGTATGACCACCCCGCAGCACATACAAACATGAACAACAAACACACACACACACACACACACATACACACAAGGCTTGTGAAGAGAATTTTTTAGGAACCAACAGAGTTTGAAACAAGACTTGAGTGAGAGAAGTAACACACCTTCAATAATTGATGGACATTGTGTTACAAAAGGAAGAAACTTCTCAACACACTCTATTTAGATCCACCTAGAGCAACCGACTAGAAATGGCACATGATACCATATATGACATGGATATATAAGAAATATAATAGTACGGTCAATTAAATTATAAAAAAAGACATTATATTCTAGAGCAGAATATTAGAAAGCAAATATATTAAAAAAATATTACAATGAGAAGCTGTAAACGAAATATACAAACGAGTTCTGCGAAATATGTAACATGGAATTAACACGTTCATTCGATGAAGGGAAAAATAGTGAAACAATGATAAAAAGTTAAACGGAAAGGGGTTGAAGACACGAAAGAAAGGTACCCGGTTTAGATGGTAAACTCACCTTTATGTAAGTTTTTTTAAACTTGTATATTGGGAAAAGGGCTAGTTATTAACATTTCTTAGAGTAATTCGTTTGTAATGGCACTGAACAGCATTCTGGAATGAAAAAATATCGTAAACCGGGGTACCACTGTACTTGGAACTAGTAGAGGTGTCCCTCGTCTGTCTCACACCTTTATCCGTGTAACAAAACAAATGTAACTGGAAGAGACCATAACTTTTAAATATCAATGAAGAACAAACATAAGAGTTTTGTATGGTTATATTAAAGGTATACAATAGCCACAAATAGTGACCTGTCACCCCACCTTGTCTTCTCCACTGATTCTGCTGTCTCCACTATTTATTAACCTACACCTTTGTATAAAGACGAAAGGTGACAAGGCAAGATAAAAGAACAAGATACTGAGTGTAATATCAGTCTGCATGAAAATGCAAGTTGGCAGTGTGGGAGTGTGGCACAGAGGTGGCATGTATTTAATATCTTGCCTTGTGATCACACGCCGACCAAAACAATGAGAACATGATATACTGTACTTCTGGGAGTTGTTTGGCCCACCGACCGTCACCAGCCTGCCAGCGACGAACCGCCAATCAAAACGCAGTAACTCACTTGAGGTTTCAGTTCATTGGTCACTTGCTCCACTTATTGCCATCACGTAGCAAGGGACGTGTGTATCGCAGAAGTGAGCAGCTTCGGAAATCTATTTCCACGTAATTTGAAGAACAGTAAATCATACAAGTGTTATAAGGAGAGTTTATGCACTACACATTTGTTTTCGTTATGGTATTTTATATTTTGGTTTAATTTTGCTAGTTGACTAAATTCTATTACCAAATATATCCTGAGATAACAGCTAAGAAAGTAAGTTTATTCAGGAATACACAAATACAGTTACATAGATTATCATAGATAGCAGCATATGTGTAGAGAACCCTCCAGGATAACCCAAAAAAATCAGATAAAGTGACTTATTTCCATTGGGATCCTTTTAATACCTTATTATCATACAATGTAGGAGATATCTTATTATTATACTATAAAGGATATATACTAGGAATAAGGTAAAAAGAGTTATTTACATTTACATGTGTGTTAGCTAAAAAATAAAAAATAATTCTCCTCCCTTTCTGTCGCTACATTCATTAGGTACCTTTCTGTCGCTACATTCATTAGGTACCTTTTGGCTCTCTTCTTGAACTGGCTCATGCTATGACTGGCTTTGACATGTGCAGGCAGTCTGTTCCATTCCTTTATTGCTGTACAATAAAAGGTGTTTGAAGCCTGGCCACTGACTGTGGGTACTACAAAGTTGTGCTCTCTCCCCCTAGTACTATGACTGCTTTGGTTCCCAGCCTTGACAAAATTGGCAGAAAGATATTCTGGACACTGTGAGCAATTTTATAAACATGATTTAACTTCAGTTGTTTTACTCTGTCTTCAATATTCAGCATATCCAATTGTTGTAATTCATCCTGGCCTACATGTTCTCTTGGACCCAGGTCCAGGATGAATCTTACCATTTTGTTCTGGGTGATTTGCAGTTTATATTTCAGTTTTTTTGTCAAGGCAGAGTACCATGAAGAACAAGCGTAGTCCATATGACATTGTATAAGGGCTAGACATAGGGTCCTGCGAGACTCAGTAGGTAGACACTGTGCTTGTCTGTAGAGGAACTTCAGTCTGGCATTCGCTTTCTTTACTACACTGTTCCCTATCAATTCCCCTGACATGCATGGGTCAAAGGGGATTCCCAGATATTTTACTGAGGAAACTGAAGTGATGAGTTCTCCATTACACTGGACATTAAAATTATTTACAATACGTACTCAGTTTATGTTTCGTGCCAAAGAGTATGGCTTCCGTTTTCCTGAGGTGTAACGATAGTTTGTTGTCTACTAACCATTTGCTGCAGGACTCCAGTTCCAGTGTTATTACATTAGCTATAACTTGTGGGTCTTTACCTGACACTAACAGAGCAGTGTCATCCGCATACAGTAGGAGTTTGAACTTGACACTGATGGGCATGTCATTTACATAACATAGAAATAATAAGGGACCCAGAATACTACCTTGGGTAACTCCACATGCTATCGGTAGGGGCTCTGATTCTGTTTTGTTGATTTTGACAATTTGTTTCCTATTGCTAAGATAGGACTTAAACCAGTCTATGGAACCTATGCCGATACCTTGAAGTTTCTCACATACTATATTGTGGTTGACAGTATCGAAGGCTTTTTTCAAGTCTGTTACCATTCCTATGAGGTTCCCTATCGACATTTCAGTTCTCATGTAATCCATCAGATTAATTAGGGAGGTGTCGGTTGAGTAAGATCTCCTAAAGCCTGATTGGTAACTATGAAGAATGTTGTTGTCATTAAGATCTTACTACTTGACAGTACACCGCCCTCTCTAGAATTTTGGATATTACACTGAGTATACTAATGTAACAGGTCTATAGTTGCTGACATCGGACCTACTATTTTTCTTGAAGATAGAAGTAACTCTGGCCTCCTTGAACCCCTCTGGTACTGTATTAGTGGTGATGGACAAATTTATTATGTGAGCAATGGGGATTGCCAGTTCAGAGGCACCATCTTTTAGGAACTTAGAAGGGATGTTATCTGGGCCGGTGCTCTTAGTTGGGTTTAACCTGCTTAGTTCTTTTTGCACGAAGTCATGAGATACACTTACTAGTTGACAACTGTTTGGGATTACCCCTTTATTAGTATAGTATACGCACACAACCCGCACATAGAAGAGAGGAGCTTACGACGACGTTCCGGTCCGACTTGTGTATTGTTCCAGTCACGGTATTGTGCCTTTTTTGTTATTAGTATAGTATGTTTCAAACATATCAGAGTCTGTGTTAAAGGTATTTGATGCAACTGGTAGTTTAGTAAGTTGATACGACTTTTTGTGTATTATGAATTAAAACAATTTGCCACTTTAGTTGTTTCGTGGCATACCTCGTTATCGACATTTAGTACTAAATTAGCTCTATCTACGGGTTTAGGGCTGTACCCCAACTGTTTTAGTTGTTGATTTTTGAGCAATAGTGCCTTGTCTTTGTGCCTTTTATAAGCGTCTGCACTCTGTTCATCACCCTTTGGAATTCATTTAGTGCTGCAATATCCTGTCTGTTTGCCTTAAATCTTTTTATCAACTGGTCTCTGAATTTCATATTATCTAATATCTCAGTAGATATCCAGGGTTCAGTTTTTCGTTTAATTCTAAGCTCTTTAACTGGTGCAATATTATCAAGGATGGCAGTGAACATTGTTTGGAATTTTTCCCAGGCATCATTTACGTCCGTGCAACTTGTTATCAATGACCAGTCACAATTGTGTAGCATATTTACCAGTGTTTCTTTACTGTAGTTTCTAGTTGACCTAATTTTTATTGTCCTGTGTAGGCCTATCCGTTCCCTAGTGATTTTCCTGGTACAGTAAATGATGAAATGATCACTAAGACCTGTGGTAATGACGCCTGACTGACTAATGTTCTCAGGGCGGTTACAAAGTATGTGGTCAATTAGGGTGGCTGAGAACTGTGTGATCCGGGTATTAATTAGTTGCGTGTAACTATTTAAATTCAGATTTTGCTTATACATTTTACATAGCCCGTTATTTTGCTGTTGAAAACAGGTATTGAAGTCTCCCAGTATTACTGTCTCGCAATTGTTATCAAGTCCGGACAAGACTCTCGAAAAGTCCTCTAAGAACTGGTCATGGATGGGAGGGCGATAACTAGTTCCTACTAAGATGGGTTTGGTCTTGGGAAGCAACACTTCAAACCATAGAATCTCCAGTTCATTGTCATTTAAGTCAGGTCTTGGATTATAGTCTAAGTCATTCCCCATGAAGGCACATACCCCACCACCTTTTCTATTCCAATCTAAGCGTTTTATATTGTAACCTTCTATTTTGACCTCGTCGCCAGTCACCGTATCATCCAACAAGGATTCCGAGATGGATATAACTGCCGCTCTAGTTCTGTTAGCTAGAATCCTAATCTCTGCCAATTTTGGAAGAAGTGATCTTGCGTTGACATGAATAAAGTGAAAGGCCTGTTTTCCTAAGACAATCATAATCGTCAATATATGGCAAGGGATCATTTGTATTAAAAATAGGTAAATCAATGTCATCATTGCTAAAGGGTAACTGTGCCAAATTGCATTTGTTACAAATAAAATGAAATCTGGCACCATTACCAAAATCGAACACTCATCCATTATGCACCCACCCTTTCATATTTTAAATACGGTAAATTTACTGTTCTTCTTTCGTACCTTAGTAGTGTATACGTATACATATATCTGGTGGTGTCTGTGATAATAAGAATGGTTCTATTGTCTCACATTGACCTATCTGTGTATTATTACATATAGAGTTAACGTTATCATTCCAAGCTCCTAGACCGTCACTTATCGAGGAATTTGTTCGAAATCGCATTTGAGGAATCAGCACTTCCTTTAGGAAGACGAGTTGTGTAGCCAGTTCTTCTTGAGACTAGTTGTACAAGTACAGGTATGTTAATAATGACAGATTGTTCTAATGAGACACATGTGCACAATCAAAACATTTAATGAATCAGACGTTTCGCTACTTGCGACTTTTTAATCAAAATGGTGAAACGTCTCCTTAAGGTCTTGACCGGACATATATGTTTCATTCCCTAGAGCTGACACTAGAGCTGACACTAGAGCTGACACTAACTAAGGCATTATGTGCCAACATTGTAAACCACCGTCACTAAACTATGGTAGTACATTACACTTTGTTTTGCATAGAATTTATCACTTTTCAATACATTGTATATGTACTTATCTTGTATTTTTTATTATTTGGCAATAAAAATTCATTTTTACCTTTTAGACTTAACCAGACGAACTATATATATACACCGAGAGGTGTTGGTGCAATAAAGGGTAATGAACACTGGTCAGTGAGAAAGGAGACCCCCACATGAAATATGTCGTGCCGAATAGGTAAAACTTGCGATTTTGGCTTAAATATCAACGCTCTTCTTGCCGAAAAAGGCAAGAGAAAATTTGTGTATTCAATAATTTCTCAAAAATCATTCTGAACCTAACGAAAAAAATATATTTCATTGTGTTTTTTTATTAATAAATTATTGTAAACTTATCTAAAATATATTTAGTTGAATTAGGCTAAATTAAATTACGTTTGTTATAATAAGGTTAGGTAAGTTTACTAAGGTTCTTTTGGTACAAAATTATTAGTTTTTACATTATCATAAATGAAAAAAATATTTTAGAAATTTTAGAAAGGACTTAATTTAAGATAAGTTCTTACTAATTGACCAGTTTTACTTATTCGGCACGACATATTTATACGGGTTTATTTGTGAGGTTAGAAACATTATGGAAAAAGTTCTAAGGAATGAAACCTTGTATATAGAGTGTATTTACCGGGATCATTTAGCTCAGAAAGTCTTTTATTTTTTTTTTGTATCCTTTGTCATGAGAGTTAATAACAAGGTGCCCCTTCTCTCTCTCTCTCTCTCTCTCTCTCTCTCTCTCTCTCTCTCTCTCTCTCTCTCTCTCTCTCTCTCTCTCTCTCTCTCTCTCTCTTTCTCTCTCCCATTGTTACATTATAATAGTAGTGATTACATTATGTACTCGCTGAAGCATATTAGTAATTTTGATACAGATTACATTTCAAAATAACTCTCAAAACTGTTGCACTTGTATGTTTACAGTGATACAACAGCAGCGGTGTGATCATCACCACCATCATCGTCATTATCATCATCATCATCGCCATCATCATCATTACCATCAACAACAGCAACGATAAAAGCGGAGGAGAGGAAGCAGCAGTAGTGACACAATAACAGAAGCAGCGGCAACAACAGCAGTTGTAGCAGAAGCAGCAACAAAAACATTGTGAGAAACATCAACAGAAATAGCAACAACAGCAGAGGCAACAGCTGCAGAATCAATAGCAACAACTACAGCAGCAGTAGCAGCAGCAACAACAGCAGTAGCAGTAGCAACAACAACAACAGCAGCATTAGCAACAACAACAGCAGCAGCAGAAGCAATAACAAGAGGAACAGCATTAGCAACAACAACAGCAGCAACAACAACAACAGCAGCAGTAGCAACAACAAGAGCAGCAGCAGTAGCAACAACAACAACAACAGCAGTAGCAACAACAAGAGCAGCAGCAGTAGCAGCAACAGCAGCAACAACAGCAGCAACAGCAGCAACAACAGCAACTGTGCTTCTCACAAACGTATCGAAGCTTCGGAAAAAAAATAAAAAAAAAGACAACTTGTACAAAGTATTATCTCCGGGACGACAATAAAAGCCAGTCAGAAAATCTGTCTAAACAAAATTCTGCATAAAGATAAGCTGAAGACGCTCTCCTTCCCGAAGGAAAACCCAGTGAAGATTAGCTAAGCAAACTGTTAGATAGATCAGGTAAATCAACATTATGTAAAGTTCATGATGGTTAGGCTACTTTGTTAGTATTGTGGTAAACTACAGAATTAGCGTTTCACAAAATACAAAACTACATTACACAAGTGAATGGTCCAAGACGGACAGAAAGTTTTTGTCTCCTACGTGCGGGTTATTTGCGTATTGTTCCAGTGTTAACGTTGGTACAATTACCGACAATATGTTAAGTAAAAGAACACAAGTGCAACTAATGTGACATTTTATCGTGGCAACGTTTCGCTCTCCAGGAACTTTGTCAAATGTAGTCCCAATTTTCAAAAAAGGAGACAGACCATTGCCACTGACATAGAGTATGTAAAGTCATGGAGAAGATTATCAGGAGAAGAGTGGTGGAGCACCTAGAAAGGAATGAGCTTATCAACGACAACCAGCACAGTTTCAGGACGGGAAATCCTGTGTCAGAAAGCTACTGAAGTTCTATGACAGGGTGACAGCAGTAAGACACGAGAGGGAGGGGTGGGTAGATTTCGTTTTCTTGGACTGCAAGAAGGAGTTCGGCACAGTTTCTCACAAGAGATTAATGCAAAAGCTGGAGGACCAGGCAGGTATAACAGGGAAGCCGTTGCAATGCATCAAAGAATACCTGACGGGAAGACATCAGCGAGTAGTGGTACGTGACGAAGTGTCAGAGTGGGCGCCTGTGACCAGCGGGGTTCTACAGGCGTCAGTCCTATGACCGGTGTTGACATGACGGAATTAATAGACTCAGAAGTGTCTCTGTTTGCAAATGATGTGAAGTTAATGAGAAGAATTCAATCGGAGGAGGACCAGGCAGGACTACAAAGGGATCTGGACTGGCTGCAGGCCTGATCCTGAAGCTGGCTCCTGGAGTTCACCTCCACCAAGTGCAAAGTCATGAAGATCGAGGAAGGGCAAAGAAGACCGCAGACGGAGTACAGTCTATGGGGCCCGAGACTACAAACCTCACTCAAGGAAACTAAATAACTGCTGCAGCATATGGGCACCTAGCAAACCTAAGAATAGCATTCCGAAATCTCAATAAGGAATCGTTCAGGGCCCTGCACACCGTGTACGTCAGGCCCATATTGGAGTATGCAGCACCAGTTTGGAACCCACACCTGGTCAAGCACGTCAAGAAATTAGAGAAAGGGCAAAGGTTTGCAACAAGGCCAGTTCCAGAGCTAAGGGAAATGTCCTACGAAGAAAGGTTAAGGGAAATCAGCCTGACGACACTGGAGGACAGGAGGGTTAAGGAAGACATAATAGCGACATACAAAATACTGCGAGGAATTGACAAGGTGGACAGAGACAGGATGTTCCAGAGATGGGACACAAAAACAAAGGGTCACAATTGGAAGTTGAAGACTCAGATGAGTCAAAGAGATGTTAGGAAGTATTTCTTTAGTCACAGAGTTGTCGGGAAGTGGAATAGTCTGGCAAGGGATGTAGTGGAGGCAGGAACCATACATAGTTTTAGGACGAGGTATGATAAAGCTCATGGAGCAGGGTGAGAGAGGACCTAGTAGCGATCTGTGAAGAGGCAGGTCCAGGAGCTATGTATGGGCCCCTGCAACCACAAATAGGTGAGTACGTACAAATAGGTGAGTACACACATATACACACACATATACAGACACACGCACACTGTGAATCGACCCCTGCAACCACAATTAGGTGAGTACACACACACACACAGTCACACACACACACACACACACACACACACACACACTGGAGGAAAGAAGGTCAGAGGAGACATGATAACACATACAAAAAATACTGATGGAATTACATAGTAGATAGTGAAGTTGTTTATGAGATAACACAGAATACAGAGGCACAACTGGAAGCTGAAGACTCAGATGAGTCAAAGGATGCTCAGAAAATTTCTTCAGCCACAGATAGTCAGGAAGTGGAATGGACTAGAGAATGATATAGTGGAGGCAGGAACCATACATAGTTTTAAGACAAGGTATGATAAAGCTCATGGAGCAGGGAGAGCAGAGACCCAGTAGCAGACAGCGAAGAGGCGGGGCCAGGAGCTGAGTCTCGACCCCTGCAACCACAATTAGGTGAGTACACACACACACACATACACACACACATACACACACACACACATATATATATATATATATATATATATATATATATATATATATATATATATATATATATATATATATATATATACATATATACAGTACTAGTCACGGCATTATGCCGGGTGAGCTTCCCGGCAACGCTATTCTTGCCGAATAAGGCAAGTGAAAATTTGTGTATGCAATAATTTCACAAAAAATCTTTCTGAATCGAATGAAAATAATATATTTCATTGTGTTTGTTTATTATTAAATTATTGTAAACTTATCTAAAATATATTTATTTGGACTAGGCTCAATTAAATTACTTTTGTCATAATAAGGTTAGGTAAGTTTTCTAAGGTTCTTTTGGTACAAAATTATTAATTTTTACATTATCATAATTGAAAAAATATGTCTTTAAACGTTTAAGAGAAAGTTTTAGAAAGAATTTGATTTTAAATGAGTTCTTGCTAATTGACCAGTTTTACCTATTCGGCACGACATATATTGGACTAATCAGTGTGTATATATAAACCAAGAAATAAATGTCTCTCAGAGTAAATACCGTCACCAAGACATACCTTTCTCTCCGTACATGCTCTTGAGAGTTGTCTTTAATTTCTATATTAGCGAATAATGAATTCTGGACAGGTATTGGACAGCAGATGACGAGTGGGTGACTGGGTGACCCCTAGTGGAGTCGATAGCCTGTAAACTGAAACAGACACCCTACCAACCGTACTCTGATATATGTATAACATAAACTCCTTGGTGCGCCGACCCGACAGGACGAAATTTACGCTGTGGTCGGTCGGGTGGCTGCCTGGTTTATTGGGTTTGAAGCTTGTCGACTGCACGAGGGTCATTAGGGCTGCGTGCAACCTTCACACCGCCAGTCAAGGATGCGTTTAATCCCTGAAATAGAAAGTGAAGTAAATTCGTCGTATATTCGCTAAGATATGCACATTTCTCGGCGGATGTACGCTGAGATATTCACCCCTCACGGTATGTATGACTGTATATATACGTATATATATATATATATATATATATATATATATATATATATATATATATATATATATATATATATATATATATATATATATATAACATATACAAACACACACACCTCTCGATGCTTATACACAGATACACATTCACCTCCTGGTGTATATACCCTGAGAGAGACATGTGAATATGAAATGGTTATAAACATAAACATAATATTTAAAGGGGTGGACGAATAAGCTAGCTGAAGCCTCGGTCAGATGAGCAAAAAAAACTCCAGCACTGGGTTATCATATGACCGAGACCCCCGTCAGGAAACACTTGTCCTGTTTCCTGGCAAATCTTTCCTAACTTAATTAACCTCTTGGATGGGTCCAGCGTCAGGGCTGTGACCACCCAGGGCAGTACTCTTCACTAATATTACGTCACCTGGAAATATACGCGCAGTAAATCAACCTTCAGTCATATATTATCAGACATAGTTGACCCTCCTGCGTCTTATACCCTTCAGTAATTTTTATGATATCCTCGGGTTGTTGTTGTCCTCGTTACGTTGATCGCGAGACGCTTCTCGGTGTGAATGTTTTAATAGCCTTCAAATGTGTATCTTCGGAGTCTGTAAGGGGTTGCAGGGTTGAGGAGCATGCGGGAAGAATACAGGTAATTGGCAAGTTGATAGGCAGGTGGGTGGTTGATGGGTGGTGGGGTGGGTTGGCTTATTTAGGTAAGAAGGTAGGTGAATGTTGTGTGGTGGGTGGGTATTAAATGCACGAAGGTGGGAAGGTGGGTGTATAATGGATAGGGACTCACGTATGAGGGTGAATAGGGAGGTAACTAGGAGCGACAATGGATGGGTAACTTTATCATACAGAACCTCCAAGAGAAATTTTGCCAGGCGAAACAAGACATAATTATTTTTCTATATAAACTAAAAATAGTTGAAATTACCATAAAAAATCAAATGAAATAATAAAAAAAACAATCTATGGCCATGGGGCCCCTTCAGAGATTCACAACCGGACCCCGGACCAGTGGGCCGGCAGTACCCACTCTCATAAGCCCTGGTTGAGTACATAGCAGAGATGTAAATAGGAGAGACGGCAGGTACGTAGTTACTAGGAAACCCAGCGTAGGTAGGACCCTAACTAGCAGTTCATTGACAATGCTGTGCACATCAACCCTGTAGTTAGGTTAGGCTAGGTGAGTAAGTAGGTGATCTGCCAAGAAGGAGGAGGTTTGTAATCGATTCAGTAGTTGATTACTAAGGTAAACAGGTGTTTCTTAAATAGGCCTTTGTTAAATAGGGGTCTACAATACGTGTTGCATTTGTTTGTTAAATACGTATTTGTTAAATGGGTATTTTAAATAGGTATTTGTTAAATAGATATTTCTTGAATAGGTACTTTAAATAGATATTTGATAAGTAGGAATTTGTTAAATATGTTTGCTAAATAGGTAATTGTTAAATAGGCGTTAGATGTTTCATAAATAGGCATTACTATGTTTCTTAAATAGGGGCTAGTAAATGTTTAAAGTAGATGTTTATTAAGTAGGTTTTAAGTAGGTGTTTATAAAGCAGGTTTTTAAATAGGTGTTTCCTGAATAGGTGTTCAAATAAGCGTTAAATAAATGTTCGTTAATATGTGTTGAATAGGTGTTTAAATAAATGTTTCTTAAATGCTAAAATAGGTGATAAATAGATGGTAAATTGTTGTTTCTTGAATTAGTATTGAATGTTTAAATCGGTGTTAAATGAACAAATAGGTCAGTAGAAGGGACAGCTAGTGTATCCCTAGTCAGTAGAAGGGATAGCTAGTGTATCCCTGGTCAGTAGAAGGAATAGCTAGTGTATCCCTGGTCACCAGAAGGGATAGCTAGTGTATCCCTAGTCAGTAAAAAGGATAGCTAGTGTATCCCTGGTCAGTAGAAGGGATAGCTAGTGCATCCCTGGTCAGTGTATCCCTGGTCAGTAGAAGGGATAGCTAGTGTATCCCTGGTCAGTAGAAGGGATAGCTAGTGTATCCCTGGTCAGTAGAAGGGATAGCTAGTGTATCCCTGGTCAGTTGAAGGATAGCTAGTGTATCCCTGGTCAGTAGAAGGGCTTACTAGTGTATCCCTGGTCAGTAGAAGGGATAGCTAGTGTATCCCTGGTCAGTAGAAGGGATAGCTAATGTATCCCTGGTCAGTAGAAGGGATAGCTAGTGTATCCCTGGTCAGTACAAGGGATAGCTAGCGTATTCCTGGTCAGTACAAGGGATAGTGTATCCCTGGTCAGTAGAAGGGATAGTTAGTGTATCCCTAGTCACTAAAAGATATAGTGTATCCCTGGTCACTAGAAGGGATAGCTAGTGTATCCCTGGATAGTAGAAGGAATAGCTAGTGAATCCCTGGTCAGTAGAAGGGATAGCTAGTGTATACCTGGTCAGTAGAAGGGATAGGTAGTGTATCCCTGGTCAGTAGAAAGGATAGCTAGTGTATCTCTGGTCATTAGAAGGGATAGCTAACGTATCCCTGGTCAGTAGAAGGGATAGTGTATCCCTGATCAGTAGAAGGGATAGCTAGTGTATCCCTGGTCAGTATAAGGGATAGCTAGTGTATCCTTGGTCAGTATAAGGGATAGCTAGTGCATCCCTGGTCAGTATAAGTGATAGCTAGTGTATCCTTGGTCAGTATAAGGGATAGCTAGTGCATCCCTGGTCAGTAGAAGGTATAGCTAGTGTATCCCTGGTCAGTAGAAGGTATAGCTAGTGTATCCTTGGTCAGTAGAAGGGATAGCTAGTGTATCCCTGGTCAGTAGAAGGAATAGCTAGTAAATCCCTGGTCAGTAGAAGGCATAGCTAGTGTATCCCTGGTCAGTAGAAAGGATAGGTAGTGTATCCCTGGTCAGTAGAAGGCATAGCTAGTGTGTCCCTGGTCAGTAGAAAGGATAGGTAGTGTATCCCTGGTCAGTAGAAGGGATAGTGTATCCCTTGTCAGTAGGAGGGATAGCTAGTGTATCTCTGGTCAGTAGAAGGGATAGCTAGTGTATCCCTGGTCAGTAGAAGGAATAGCTAGTGAATCCCTGGTCAGTAGAAAGATAGTGTATCCCTGGTCAGTAGAAGGGATAGCTAGTGTATACCTGGTCAGTAGAAAGGATAGGTAGTGTATGCCTTGTCAGTAGAAGGGATAGCTAGTGTATCTCTGGTCAGTAGAAGGGATAGCTAACGTATCCCTGGTCAGTAGAAGGGATAGCTAGTGTATCGCTAGTCAGTAGAAGGTATAGCTAGTATATCCCTGGTCAGTAGAAGGGATAGCTAATGCATCCCTGGTCAGTAGAAGGGATAGCTAGTGTATCCCTGGTCAGTAGAAGGGATAGCTAGTGTATCCCTGGTCAGTAGAAGCGATAGCTAGTGTATCCCTGGTCAGTAGAAGGCATAGCTAGTGTATCCCTGGTCAGTAGAAGGGATAGTGTATCCCTGGTCAGTAGAAGGGATAGTGTATCCCTTGTCAGTAGAAGGGATAATGTATCCCTGGTCGGTAGAAGGGATAGCTAGTGTATCCCTGGTCAGTAGAAGGGATATGTAACGTATCCCTGGTCAGTAGAAGGGATAGTGTATCCCTCGTCAGTAGAAGGTATAGCTAGTGTATCCCTGATCAGTATAAGGAATAGCTAGTGTATCCCTGGTCACTAGAAGGGATAGTGTATCCCTGGTCAGTAGAAGGGATAGCTAGTGTATCCCTGGTCAGTAGAAGGAATAGCTAGTGAATCCCTGGTCAGTAGAAAGGATAGTGTATCCCTGGTAAGTAGAAGGGATAGCTAGTGTATACCTGGTCAGTAGAAGGGATAATGTAGCCCTGCTGGTAGTAGAAGGGATAGCTAGTGTATTACTGGTCAGTAGAAGGGATAGCTAATGTACCCCTTAATCATAGGAAGGCACAGCTAGTGAATCCCTTATCAAAGGGATAGCTATCTTATCCCTATTTCAAGGGATAACTAGTATATGCCAGGATAGCTAGCTCATCCCCGAAAAAAATGGATTTACGTTTAGGCATGGCTAGAGGAAGCGATAGGTGGTGTATCCGTGATCAAAGGGATAGCGCGTTTATTTCCGGCTAGGTAGAGGAAGGGATACCTATGTTGCGTCGTGTTGACGGCTGTTGTGCAGTATTTACTCAGCATCTGTTGAGTAGAAATTGTAGGTTACAGAGAGCGATATAAGAACTTATAATTGTACGATGGAGGAGTGTTGTGGGGTTATGGAATGGGTGTAGGTTTATGGAATGGGTGTAGGTTTATGGAATGGGTGTAGGTTTATGGAATGGGTGTAGGTTTATGGAATGGGTGTAGGTTTATGGAATGGGTGTAGGTTTATGGAATGGGTGTAGGTTTTGGAATGGGTGTAGGTTTATGGAATGGGTGTAGGTTTATGGAATAGGTGTAGGTTTATGGAATGGGTGTAGGTTTATGGAATAGGTATAGGTTTATGGAATAGGTGTAGGTTTATAGAATAGGTGTAGGTTTATGGAATGGGTGCTGGTTTAGTTAATGATGTAGGATTTTGGAATGAGTGGAGATTTAGGGAATGGGGAGATTTAAGGAATGTGTGGAAGTTAAGGGTAGGGGGGAGATTAAGGGAATGGGTGTGGTTTTAGAGAATGGGTGCAGTTTTAGGGATTGGGTGGACGTGAAGGGAATGGGTGGACATGTATGGAATGGGTTAAAGTTAGGGAATGGGGGGGGGGGAATATTGCACCATCTGCCTAGTCCTTTGCTTTCGTAGGGAGTGATTTCTCTGAGCAGAATTGGGACCAGTCTCACTAGGATTTTCCAGGCTTAAATTATGAAGTATTTTTCTTGCCTGCGTTCCAGGGAGTACCGGTCAAGGGACTTCAAACGTTCCCAGTAATTAAGATGCTTGACTCTACAGTACTTATACCTGCAGTGTAGGGTCTCTGTACATTCTCTAGGTCTGCAATTTCATCTGCCTTAAGAGAACAAATCTAAAGATAAAAAGTGACTTACAATGGGTCATCATTGGCTAGGCAGCCTTCATTTTTAAGGTTTTCATTATCCATCTTATCATTTTACTCGCGGTTGTGAAAATGACATTGCTGAGATCCTTGAAGGTGAGATCCTCTGACATTATCACTCCTCCACATTAGTTTTTCGCTTAATTGTGTGGTTAGAATTTGTTTTACGCTCCGTTCTAGCTATTGTCTCCTCACGTTATCCACAGTGTCCTCACTGGATGCCACTCTCATGCAAATTCTAGTATCGTCTGCAATGATAAAACAATGCATGCATTTTGTGCGCAATTACACTTTGATGGCATTTATAGAAGGCTTTTGCAAAGTTTCTGTGTATACTACATCTACATTCTGCTTGTTTTCCAATTCAACTAAGACCACGTCGTAGTGGCTAAATAGATGCAAGAGGCAGGAGCGACCTGCTCTAAACCCGTGCCACCCTGGGTTGACCTGCTCTAAACCCGTGCCACCCTGGGTTGACCTGCTCTAAACCCGTGCCACCCTGGGTTGTGAAATTATGTTAAATCCAAGTGGTTGGCGGTCCTGCTTCTTGTGTGGAAGTTTAGAGAATGGGTGGAGGCTCGGGGAATGAGTGGAGGCTCGGGGAATGAGTGGAGGCTCAGGGAATGAGTGGAGGCTCGGGGAAAGAGTGGAGGCTCAGGGAATGAGTGGAGGCTCGAGGAATGAGTGGAGGCTCAGGGAATGAGTGGAGGCTCGGGGAAAGAGTGGAGGCTCAGGGAATGAGTGGAGGCTCGGGGAATGAGTGGAGGCTCAGGGAATGAGTGGAGGCTCAGAGAATGAGTGGAGGCTCAGGGAATGAGTGGAGGCTCGGGGAATGAGTGGAGGCTCAGGGAATGAGTGGAGGCTCAGGGAATGAGTGGAGGCTCGGGGAATGAATGGAGGCTCAGGGAATGAGTGGAGGCTCGGGGAATGAGTGGAGGCTCAGGGAATTACTGGAGGCTCAGGGAATGAGTGGAGGCTCAGGGAATGACTGGAGGCTCAGGGAATAAGTGGAGGCTCAGGGAATGAGTGGAGGCTCGGGGAATGAGTGGAGGCTCAGGGAATGAGTGGAGGCTCGGGGAATGAGTGGAGGCTCAGGGAATGAGTGGAGGCTCGGGGAATGAGTGGAGGCTCAGAGAATGAGTGGAGGCTCGGGGAATGAGTGGAGGCTCAGGGAATGAGTGGAGGCTCAGGGAATGAGTGGAGGCTCAGGGAATGACTGGAGGCTCGGGAATGAGTGGAGGCTCAGGGAATGAGTGGAGGCTCAGGGAATGAGTGGAGGCTCAGGAATGAGTGGAGGCTCGTGAATGAGTGGAGGCTCAGGAATGAGTGAGGCTCGGGAATGAGTGGAGGCTCAGGGAAATGAGTGGAGGCTCAGGGAATGAGTGGAGGCTCGGGGAATGAGTGGAGGCTCGGGAATGAGTGGAGGCTCAGGGAATGAGTGGAGGCTCTGGGAATGAGTGGAGGCTCAGGGAATGAGTGGAGGCTCGTTGAATAAGTGGAGGCTCAGGGAATGAGTGGAGGCTCGTGGAATGAGTGGAGGCTCAGGGAATGAGTGGAGGCTCGGGGAATGAGTGGAGGCTCCGGGAATGAGTGGAGGCTCAGGGAATGAGTGGAGGCTCAGGAATGAGTGGAGGCTCGGGAATGAGTGGAGGCTCAAGGAATGAGTGGAGGCTCAGGGAATGAGTGGAGGCTCGGGGAATGAGTGGAGGCTCAGGGAATGAGTGGAGGCTCAGGGAATGAGTGGAGGCTCAGGGAATGAGTGGAGGCTCAGGGAATGAGTGGAGGCTCAGGGAATGATGGAGGCTCAGGAATGAGTGGAGGCTCAGGAATGAGTGGAGGCTCAAGGAATGAGTGGAGGCTCAGGGAATGAGTGAGGCTCGGGGAATGAGTGGAGGCTCAGGGAATGATGGAGGCTCAGGGAATGAGTGGAGGCTCAGGGAATGAGTGGAGGCTCGGGAATGAGTGGAGGCTCAGGGAATGATGGAGGCTCGGGAATGAGTGGAGGCTCAGGAATGAGGAGGCTCAGGGAATGAGTGGAGGCTCGGGGAATGAGTGGAGGCTCAGGGAATGAGTGGAGGCTCAGGGAATGAGTGGAGGCTCAGGGAATGAGTGGAGGCTCAGGGAATGAGTGGAGGCTCAGGGAATGAGTGGAGGCTCAGGGAATGAGTGGAGGCTCAGGGAATGAGTGGAGGCTCGGGAATGAGTGAGGCTCAGGAATGATGGAGGCTCGGGGAATGAGTGGAGGCTCAGGGAATGAGTGGAGGCT
>WNWK01002269.1:120000-125000 GCA_009830355.1 Cherax destructor
TAGCAGAGTACTTGGAAGTCCACATGGAGGCGGCTCTCTGCAGAAACGAATTACCTCTCCTCGGTTAAGAACTATTGCATATTATCAAGGTGTGCGAGTCAAGGATAGTAGAGCATAAGGTTTTTTTTTCCCCATCCACCACTTCCTTCGGTCCAGCCCGGCCTGAAAACATAAGGGAAAATATGTACACTATACCATAATGACAAATGGTACGGATTTTGAAGGAGAGATGGAACTGGATAGATGACGTGGGGTATACCTATCTCTACTAAATTAGTATCGTTACTGAATTAAAGTCCTCGTGTTAATGCACTGCCCCTCACTGTGTTGACCCGGGGTTCTACTTCTGGTTACCGTCAGTTCTGCTACGAGTAACTGCTTGTACTACTCTTAATATTGATTCGGTTGCCTCATCGTCCTGGTGCAGTCGCTCACCAATGACAGGAATCTGTTGACTTTAGGCTGCCCCTTCTATTTGATGTATATGACGGTTATCTATTGGTTTCCTGTTGTCTTGTAGTCGGTTGCTGGCCTGATCGACCAGGCTGCTGGTGCAGCTCATGAGTTTTGTGCGGATTTAGTGAGTGTTAAGTGAGACATTATTATTATTATTATTATTATTATTATTATTATTATTATTATTATTATTATTATTATTATTATTATTATTATTATTATTATAATCAAGGAGAAGCGTTAAACCCGTAGGATTATACAGCGCCTGTTGAGGATGTGGAAGGTATTCAGGTTTAATTCGGGAACTGGAGCATAGATTCCCTTGATCAAGGGCCCCTCACCAGCATCAAGGAACCTTCCTTGAGGGGTTGAGTGGGACAGCTTCCTCACCCTGTACCTTGCCCGTCACTCTAACTTATTATCACGATTTCTGACATATAAAGCCATTTGGGCTGACCCAGCAATCTTGACCGATAGATTTATACTTAACATATGAAAGCTTCATCAAGTCCTTCCACTAGGGCATCACATACCCAGTCTACTTCTATACTTGTAAAACGCTTCATCAGCAGTTTTAGTCCATTGTTTCGAGATATGTTATTGTTATGAGCTATGCTTATGGTGCTGAACCAGTTCTTTATAACTCGAAAAAATGGACTAAAACTGGTGAACAAGCGTTTTACAAGTATAGAAGTAGACTGGGTATATGATGACCTAGTGGAAGGAGTTGATGAAGCTTTCAGGACCTATATGTTAAGTATAAATCTAACACCACACTATGAGTTATGCTCATAGTATAGTGTTAGTTTATTATGATTAAAGTAGTAGTAGTGTTAGTGTTAAGAATGGTTGTTGGAGCAGAGCTGGAGCCTCGTCCCACCAACCTGATGAACACACTTTGCATACCTTACACTCGAGGGGAGGGAAAAAAATGTCGGTAGTGTTCCACCTTCTATAAATACTCTTTTTTTTTGTTATGCCTGCGAGTCCGGTGTGGGAGCCAGGGTAGAGGGGTCACCTTATTTGCATGTACGGCCTCTGAAGTATTCAAATGAACCTCCCACAGCCCCGGTGAGCAGGCCTGTGCTTCCGTTTTCATTCTCTTCTGTACTCGGCGCTTATTTTAGAGACCTTAAACCTTTGTTCGACATTCGGAAATGTTCGCTACACTTACAAAATTAATAGAGGAACACGAGTCTTTGGAGTAAGTGTGGAGTGTGGACATATGGGTTGGTGAAAGTGTTGGTTTGTATCCAGATGCAGACAATTAGCGATACTGACATACCTGAGAAAGACATTTCGTTCAAAGGAGACTTGGAAAAGCTCACCTTCGACCGAAACTTTGCGTAACATCCTTTCTACACTGTCTCCGTATTATCCTGGTGGAAGGGTTATTGTGGAGGTGGTGAGTGCTGGTGAAGGTAAATTATTATTGTCCACCGCCTCTGGTGAATTTCTTGCCATGGAAGAGGTGCGTACCAGAGGGAAGCTCTCGTGGTCGTCCTGTGTGAGAGCCAAGTGCATAGATGCCCTCATACTCAACTTATTTACACACATACACAATACACACATACCATACACACGCACCATACACACCCACACCACGCACACACACACACACACACACACACCTAAGAACAGCATTCCGATATCTTAATAAAGAATCGTTCAGGACCCTGTACACTGTGTACGTTAGGCCCATACTGGAGTATGCAGCACCAGTTTGGAACCCACATCTAGCCAAGCACGTAAAGAAGCTAGAGAAAGTGCAAAGGTTTGCAACTAGACCAGTCCCAGAGCTAAGGGGTATGTCCTACGAGGAGAGGTTAAGGGAAATCGACCTGACGACACTGGAGGACAGGAGAGATAGGGGGGACATGATAACGACATATAAGATACTGAGAGGAATTGACAATGTGGACAAATACAGAATGTTCCAGAGATGGGACACAGCAACAAGGGGACACAGTTGGAAGTTGAAGACTCAGATGAATCACAGAGATGTTAGGAAGTATTTCTTCAGTCACAGAGTTGTCGGGAAGTGGAATAGTTTAGGAAGCGATGTAGTGGAGGCAGGCTCTATACATAGCTTTAAGCAGAGGTATGATAAAGCTCATTGCGCAGGGAGAGTGACCCAGTAGCGGCCAGTGAAGAGGCGGGGCCAGGAGCTTTGTCTCGACCCCTGCAACCACAACTAGGTGAGTACACATACACATACACACACACACACGCACGCACATCATACACACACACACCATATACACACAATACACATACGCATCATACATACACACACACACACACACACACACCATACACATACATAATATATATATATATATATATATATACTATATCAATAACAACACTGCGACCAGCCGAGGGCTCGAACCAGTATTGTTTTGACCCGCCTCATGGTGAGCGAAAATCACACGACGCTCTAACCCACAGGACCACCCAATCCTACAAGAATCAAGCACACAGCAAAGCTAGGTGTTTTACCTTGATACGAGGACATACGGAGGTGTGGGTGCCTCTGAGCTAATTTCATTCTAGAGCAAGAACTCATTTAAAATTAAGTCCTTTCTAAAATGATTTCTCAAACATTTAAAGATATATTTTTTCATTTATGTTAATGTAAAAATTAATAATTTTGTACCAAAGCAACCTTCGAAAACTTACCTAACCTTATTATAACAAGTTCTATTTAATTTAGCCTAATCCAACTAAAAATATTTTAGATAAGTTTACAATAATTTAATAATTAATAAACACAATAAAATATATATTTTTTTTCGTTAGGTTCAGAATGATTTTTGCGAAATTATTGCATACACAAATGCCTTATTCGGCAAGAAGATCGTTGCTATTTAAGCTAATATCGCAAATTTTACTTATTCGGCACGATATATATATATATATATATATATATATATATATATATATATATATATATATCTTACATAAGGAAATCACTGCCACTTTACTAAGAGTGTGGGACACCATCGTCAAGTATACTGTTATTAACTGCATCAGCAAAAAAGAGTAATCCCAATGAAACCAGAGAAACCTTGTTCATAATTGATCACTATTAGACACGGGAGACAATTTCCTTCGTAGTCTTAATAATTTCCTGTAGTGCGGCACCAAAGGCGGTGTAATCTAGTCAGATTTAAAAGATTTACAGACACCATCTACATAAATAACGGTGTTAAATGACCTTAAATGACTCCACCCTTGGGGCCAAGGGGAAATAAATACCAATGTGCTTAAAAAAAAGGGAAAATGAACTCGTAAGTCTTGAGATGATTATGTTCATTAGATGTAAATACACAGTGACCTGAGATATGGGTCTGCAAGGTGCAATCAGAACATTTATTTCGTTTACAAAAAGCTGCTCAACAGCAGCCTACTGTCACAGCAGTGTAATACTGGACAATACAGAACAATACAGCGGGACAATATAGCTGGACAATAAAGCACTCCAACACACCTGGACAACACAACCGTCCAACACAGGACAACATACCTGAACAAAACAACACAATAACACGAGATAACACAGCAGAACATGCAGACGAGTCAGGAACACAAGAAAAAGAGCACTGTAGGAGCCTTCCAGCAACAAGGTGCTGGTCACCACATAAGGAGGACTCAGATTTGCTCACTGTTGATATATTATCTTTTCAAATGTTTTGGAAACTTACGAATCAAGGAATTCACTGGAGACTCGACGTTCTCGTTCATTGTACTAAAACTGAGATTATTATTATTATTATTATTATTATTATTATTATTATTATTATTATTATTATTATTATTATTATTATTATTATTATTATTATTATTATGAAAAATAAATTTTTAGCACATCTAAGTTCGTCCAAGTTAGGAAGAACTTGTAAATTTCTATTTCAACGCTTCTCTTCTCTTCAGCTCACAAAAAAAGTTTCTCTAGAAGAAAAACGGCAGTCTATAAAATTCGTTGTAATTTAAGTTAGAAAATGTACTATAGATATAATGAGTCTCGCGTTCAGTGACATACTCGGTATAATCCAATAAATAAGCTGTTTATTTGAGGGTTATGATAATTTTAACATTTATGAGGAAGCGTTAATACCGTAAGGATAATATAGCACCTGTTGGAAATGGAAGGCACTCACCTTCGATCTACGGAAGAAGTGTTCAATTCCTTGCGTAAGGAGTCCTTCACCATGGTCAAGGAACCTCCCATGAGTGTTTGGGGAGAATGAGAAGACAAAGAGTGAAGATAAGTGTCCGAATGGGTTGGTGACTTTCAATGATTTATACTGACTTCAATACGAGTTCGTCTAAAATGATTTTTTTTCTGCAGACAACCTTCACTTTGTGAGCTGTCCCAGTTGCCAGTATTGATCACTTTGTGAGCTGTCCCAGTTGCTAGTGTTGATCACTTTGTGAGCTGTCCAAGTTGCCAGTATTGATCACTTTGTGAGCTGTCCCAGTTGCTGGTGTTGATCACTTTGTGAGCTGTCCCAGTTGCTGGTATTGATCACTTTGTGAGC
>WNWK01002269.1:132500-177500 GCA_009830355.1 Cherax destructor
CTTACACTTTAGGTCACACTACACAGGCATGTACATGCATATATATATACATACACACATCTAGGTTTTTCTTTTTTTTCTTAATAGCTCTTATTCTTTATATTTTCTCTATTGTCCATAGGGAAGTGGAGAAGAATCTTTCCTCCGTAAGCCATGCGTGTCTTATGAGGCGGCTAAAATGCCGGGAGCAATGGGCTAGTAACCCTTCTCCTGTACACATTTACTAAAAAAGAGAAGAAAAACTTTATAAAACTGGGTTGTTTGAATGTGCGTGGATGTAGTGCGGATGATAAGAAAGGATGATTGCTCATGTTATGAATGAAAAGAAGTTGAATGTCCTGGCCCTAAGCGAAACAAAGCTGAAGGGGGTAGGCGAGTTTCAGTGGGGAGAAATAAATCTGAGAGAGTTAGAGCTAATAAAGGGGTAGCAATAATGTTGAAGGATCAGTTATGGAAGGAGAAGAGGGAATATAAATGTGTAAATTCAAGGATTATGTGTTTTAAAATAAGGGTCGGATGCGAAAATGGGTCATAATAAGCATGTATGCACCTGGAGAAGAGAGGAGTGTAGAGGAGAAAGAGAGATTTTGGGAGATGTTAAGCGAATGTATAGGAACTTTTGAACCAAGTGAGAGGGTAATTGTGGTAGGGGATCTAACTGCTAAAGTAGGAGAAACATGTAGAGAGGGTGTGGTAAGTAAGTTTGGGGTGCCAGGTGTAAATGATAATAGGAGCCCTTTGATTGAACTTTGTATAGAAAGGGGTTTAGTTATAGGTAATACATATTTTAAGAAAAAGAGGATAAATAAGTATACAAGATATGATGTAGGGCGTAATGACAGTAGTTTGTTGGACTACGTATTGGTAGATAAAAGACTGTTGAGTAGACTTCAGGATATACATGTTTATAGAGGGGCCACAGATATATCAGATCACTTTATAGTTATAGCTAAAGTGGAATTAAAAGGTAGATGGGATACAAGGAAAATAAAAGCAGTAAGTAAGAGAGAGGTGAAGGTTTATAAACTAAAAGAGGACAGTTAGGGTAAGATATAAACAACTATTGGAGGATAGATGGGGTTAGTGAGAGGTCGGCAATGGGGTCGAAGTGTATGGGGTACATTTAAAAATGTAGTGTTAGAGTGTTCAGCAGAAGTTTGTGTTACAGGAAAGTGGGTGCGGAAGGGAAGAAGAGCGATTGGTGGAATGATGATGTAAAGAGAAAAAGTTAGCATATGAGAGGTTTTTACAAAGTAGAAGTGATGCAAGGAGGGAAGAGTATATGGAGAGAAAAAGAGAGGTTAAGAGAGTAGTGAAGCAATGTAAAAAGAGAGCAAATGAGAGAGTGGGTGAGATGTTATCAACAAATTTTGTTGAAAATATGAAAAAGTTTTGGAGTGAGATTAATAAGATGAGGAAGCCTAGGGAACAAATGGATTTGACAGTTAAAAATAGGAGAGGAGAGTTATTAAATGGGGAGTTAGAGGTATCGGGAAGATGGAGGGAATATTTTGAGGAGTTGTTAAATGTTGATAAAGACAGGGAAGCTGTGATTTCGTGTATAGGGCAAGAAGGAATAACATCTTGTAGGAGTGTGGAAGAGATAGTTGTGAGTGTGGGGGAAGTTCGTGAGGCAGTGGGTAGAATGAAAGGGGGTAAGGCAGCTGGGATTGATGGGATAAAGATAGAAATCTTAAAAGCAGTGGGGATATAGTTTTGGAGTGGTTGGTGCTATTATTTAATAAATGTATGGAAGAGGGTAAGGTACCTAGGGATTGGCAGAGAGCGTGTATTGTTCCTTTGTATAAAGGCAAGGGGGACAAAAGAGAGTGCAAAAATTATAGGGGAATAAGTCTGTTGAGTGTACCTGGTAAAGTGTATGGTAGAGTTATTATTGAAAGAATTAAGAGTAATACAGAGAGCAGGATAGCAGATGAACAAGGGGGCTTTAGGAAAGGTAGGGGGTGTGTAGACCAAGTGTTTACATTGAAACATATAGGTGAACAGTATTTGGATAAGGGTAAAGAGGTTTTTGTGGCATTTATGGATATGGAAAAGACGTATGATAGGGTAGATAGGGGGGCAATGTGGCAGATGTTGCAGGTGTATGGAATAGGAGGTAGGTTACTGAAAGCAGTGAAGAGTTTTTATGAGGATAGTTAGGATCAGGTTAGAGTGTGTAGGAGGGAGGGAGACTATTTCCCAGTAAAAGTGGGCCTTAGACAAGGATGTGTGATGTCACGGTGGTTGTTCAATATATTTATAGATGGGGTTGTAAGAGAAGTGAATGCGAGGGTCTTGTCAAGAGGTGTGGGGTTAAAAGATAAAGAATCAAATACAAAGTAGGAGCTGTCACAGTTGCTTTTTGCTTATGACACTGTGCTTTTGGGAGATTCTGAAGAGAAGTTGCAGAGGTTGGTGAATGAATTTGTTAGGGTGTGTAAAAGAAGAAAATTGAAAGTAAATATAGGAAAGAGTAAGGTGATGAGCATAAAAAAATTAGGTGACTAAAGATTGGATATCAGATTGGAGGGAGAGAGTATGGAGGAGGTGAATGTATTCAGATATTTGGGAGTGGACATGTCAGCAGATGGGTCTATGAAGGATGAGGTGAATCATAGAATTGATGAGGGGAAAAGGGTGAGTGGGCACTTCGGAGTCTGTGGAGACAAAGAACTTTGTCCATGGAAGAAAAGAGGGAATGTATGAGAGTATAGTTATACCAACACTCTTATATGGTGTGAAGCATGGGTGATGAATATTGCAACGAGGAGAAGGCTGGAGGCAGTGGAGATGTCATGTCTGAGGTCAATGTGTGGTGTAATATAATGCAGAGAATTCGGAGTTTGGGAATTAGGAGGAGGTGCGGAATTACCAAAACTATTATCCAGAGAGCTGAGGAGGGGTTGTTGAGGTGGTTCGGACATGTAGAGAGAATGGAACGAGACAGAATGACTTCGAGAGTGTATAAATCTGTAGTGGAGGGAAGGCGAGGTAGGGGTCGGCCTAGGAAAGGTTGGAGGGAGGGGGTAAAGGAGGTTTTGTGTGCGAGGGGCTTGGACTTCCAGCAAGCATGTGTGAGCGAATTTGATAGGAGTGATTGGAGACAAATGGCTTTTAATACTTGACTTGCTGTTGGAGTGTGAGCAAAGTAACATTTATGAAGGGATTCAGGGAAACCGGCAGGCCGGACTTGAGTCCTGGAGATGGGAAGTACAGTGTCTGCACTCTGAAGGAGGGGTGTTAATGTTGCAGTTTTATAACTGTAGTGTAAAGCACCCCTCTGACAAGACAGTGATGGAGTGAATGATGATGAAAGTTTTTTTTTCCGGCCACCCTGCCTTGGTGGGAATCGGCCGATGTGTTAATAAAATTAAAAAATGAAATAAAAAATATATATATATATATATATATATATATATATATATATATATATATATATATATATATATATATATATATATATATATAATTTTGTGGCATTCTGAAGCCTTATTTAGTGAAATAGTTATCCCTATATAAAATACTCCCTGAACCTTGAAAAATGACATTTCGCTAGAACCTGCTGTGTTTCTGCTGTTAAGGGATTTAGTATGAGAAAGAAATATTCGGTATTCCTTTTTTCCTGTCAAGGTTTCCATCAGTTTGCTCTCTGGAGTCTTCTGGAAGATGGTTAGTGTTGGCAGATGAAAAGAGCATCACCACCTTCCTGATATTCATAGCATGTGTGTTGGAATCTTCGTTGCTGGTGTTGTGGGATCCAACGCTCTCTGGAGTATTCGTTTTCTCAGCATTGTGAGTTACACTGCTAACAATACATATCCTTTCCCCAACACTTTGATATTTTCACCAGGTCGATATTTTTTATATTTACACTCTGACATTTTACCCAGGATGCGACTTTCAGCAGGTCTGAAGCTTTCTTGCCATAGATATGACTTCTAAGAAGTTCAAGGACCCCAATGGAAATAAGTCACTGACTTTTTTTGGGTTACTCTAAGTTCTGTACACACATGCTGCTGTGTTTGATAATCTATGTAACTGTATTTGAATACCTGAATAAACTTACTTAAGAAGAGAAGATTTCTCAGACACTTGTGTTGCAACAATTTCCCAGGATGCGACCCCAAACAGACCACTAACACAGTCACATATTTATACTGGTAGGTGGTCAGAGTTAGTAGGGGTTTATATTGGATTAACATTTACCGTTTTCCAGTTGTTTGCTTGGTGTTCCATTCAAGGTAACTCGTAAATCTTTGCTGTGCCTTCATATAATGCTTACATTTCTGTACCTTGAGTGATAATGTCAGACCCCCATACTGATGTTATGTTCTGTGTGTGTGTGTGTGTGTGTGTGCGTGTGTGTGTGTGTGTGTGGTGTGTGTGTGTGTGTGGGTGTGTGTGTATGTGTGTGTGTGTGTGTGTGTGTGGTGTGTGTGTGTGTGTGTGTGTGTGTGTGTGTGTGTGTGTGTGTGTGTGTGTGTGGGTGTGTGTGGTGTGTGTGTGTGTGTGTGTGTGTGTGTGTGTGTGTGTGTGTGTGTGTGTGTGTGTGTGTGTGTGTGTGTGTGTGTGTGTGTGTGGTGTGGTGTGTGTGTGTGTGTGTGTGTGTGTGTGTGTGTGTGTGTGTGTGTGTGTGGTGTGTGTGTGTGTGTGTGTGTGTGTGTGTGTGTGTGTGTGTGTGTGTGTGTGTGTGTGTGTGGGTGTGTGTGGTGTGTGTGTGTGTGTGTGTGTGTGTGTGTGTGTGGTGTGTGTGTGTGTGTGTGGTGTGTGTGTGTGTGTGGTGGTGTGTGTGTGGGTGTGTGGTGTGTGTGTGTGTGTGGGTGTGTGTGGGTGTGTGTGCGTGTGCGTGCGTGCGTGTGTGTGTATGTGTGTGTGTGTGTGTACTCACCTAGTTGTGGTTGCAGGGGTCGAGTCATAGCTCCTGGCCCCGCCTCTTCACTGGCCGCTTCTGGGTCACTCTCCCTGCGCCATGAGCTTTATCATACCTCTTGTTGATGCTATGAATGGATCCTGTCTCCACTACATCACTTCCCAAGGTATTCCACTTCCTGACTGAAGAAATACTTCCTAACATCTCTGTGATTCATCTGAGTCTTCAACTTCCAACTGTGTCCCCTTGTTGCTGTGTCCCATCTCTGGAACATTCTGTCTCTGTCAACCTTGTCAATTCCTCTCAGTATTTTATATGTCGTGATCATGTCCCCTCTATCTCTCCTGTCCTCCAGTGTCGTCAGGTCGATTTCCCTTAACCTCTCCTCCGGGACTAGTCTTGTTGCAAACCTTTTCACTTTCTCTAGTTTCTTTACATGCTTTGCTAGGTGTGGGTTCCAAACTGGTGCTGCATACTCCAGTATGGGCCTAACGTACACAGTGTACAGGGTCCTGAACGATTCCTTATTAAGATGTCGGAATGCTGTTCGTAGGTTTGCTAGGCGCCCGTATGCTGCAGCAGTTATTTGGTTGATGTGCGCCTCAGGAGATGTGCCTGGTGTTATACTCACCCCTGGATCCTTTTCCTTGAGTGAGGTTCGTAGTCTCTGGCCCTCCTAGACTGTACTCCGTCTGCGGTCTTCTTTGCCCTTCCCCAATCTTCATGACTTTGCACTTGGTGGGGTTGAACTCCAGGAGCCAATTGCTAGACCAGGATTGCAGCCTGTCCAGGTCTCTTTGTAGCTCTGCCTGGTTCTCGTCCGATTGAATTCTCCTCATCAACTTCACATCATCTGCAAACAGGGACACTTCGGAGTCTATTCCTTCCGTCATGTCGTTCACAAATACCTGAAACAGCACCGGTCCTAGGACTGACCCCTGTGGAACCCCACTCGTCACAGGCGCCCACTCTGACACCTCGCCACGTACCATGACTCGCTGCTGTCTTCCTGACAGGTATTCCCTGATCCATTGTAGTGCCTTCCCTGTTGCCCCTGCCTGGTCCTCCAGCTTTTTGCATTAATCTCTTGTGTGGAACTGTGTCAAACGACGGTGTGTTAGTTAGTTACCATTTTGTCCTAGGCACATGTCGATTTGACACTAAGCCTGTTGTACGTATGTGTGTGAGTGTGTGTGTAAGGAAACACTTCGAAATGTTTCCGCCCCGTCGGGAATAGAACCCGGGCCCTCCGTGCGTGAAGCGAGAGCTTTACCACTAGGCCACCGGGGCATGTAAGTGTGTGTATGTGTGTGTGGTGTGTGTGTGTGTGTGTGTGTGCGTGTGTGTTCGTGTTTGCATACGCGCGCGCGTACGTGTGTGTTTTTGTTTATTTACTCATGTGTTTGTGCTTTCGTTATTATGGTAGCAGAGAAAGAAATTCAATTAGTGGCCCTTCCTGTATAACATTCAGTTACTGGGTTCATTCTCTCCCCTAGCTTCGTAAACTCTATCATGCCTATTCTTAAAGCAATGCGTAGATTCTACCTCATTACTGTCCAGGTATTTCTAATATGACTTCTCTGAGGCTGAAAAAATAGTTAATAGCATCCCTGTGTCTTGTCTTTCTTTATGTTTTTACTTACAACTGTGCCCACGTGTACTCGTTTTCTGCCTGTCGACCCTATAAACTCCTCTAAGTATTTTGAACGTCGTTATCACATCTCTCTTGTCCTACAGTTCGCTAGCGTCTTCAAATTTAGTTCCTATATTCTGCCTTCATAGTTGATACCTCTTCACTTTGGGACAGTGTACATACACACTTACTTGTTCCTTGATATGCGTAAGTGCTAAAGTGCGTGCCTAAGTGCCGCCATCTTGCAACTCCAGAGGAAGTCCCAGAAGTGAGCTGAATATGAAATCTATAACTTTACAATTAAATAAAAAATTTCACTCCAAAATAGGTGTCACATCTTACACACGGTGAAGTTTGGGTCATTAGCTTAGCGGGGAGGGTTTCCGTTCCTACACCCCGCTGTGTAATTACCTCATTTCCATCCGCAATGAAAAGGAGTGTTCTAAACATCCGGAGGGTAGTGTTAACGCCATGATGTATAGCATGTTTCACCTTCTGCGTATATTTAGCAGTACCAGCAGACCGCCTGAGGAGGAAAGCTATGTTACATTGCGTATATATTAAGTTATATCCCAGAGTAGAGGTGATGCTTCACGTCCGTTTTGACTACCAACACCACACACGCACACACACACAGCAGAGGCGCTGTGTGTGCCACTATCAACAATCTTCAACACATCCATCGAAACAGGACGACTATCTGATTTGTGGAAGGCAGCAAATGTAGTCCCAGTTTTTAAGAAAGGAGACAAACACTCGGCATTAAACTACAGACCAGTGTCACTGACTTGTATAGTATGCAAAGTCATGAAGAAGATTATCAGAAGAGTGGTGGACCACTCGACAACGAGCACGGTTTCAGGGAAGGGAAATCCTGTGTCACGAACTTACTGGAGTTTTATGAAAAGGTGATGGAAGTAAGACAGGAGAGAGAGAGAGAGAGAGAGAGAGAGAGAGAGAGAGAGAGAGAGAGAGAGACTGTAAGAAAACTTTCGACACAGTTCCACACAAGAGATTAGTGCAAAAGCTAGAGGATGAGGCACGTATAACAGGAAAGGCACTGCAATGGATCAGAGAATATTTGACAGAAAGGCAACAACAAGTCATTTGTACGTGACGAGGTGTCAGAGTGGGTGCCTGTGACGAGTGGGGTTCCACAAGAGTCAGTCTTAGGATCGGTGCTGTTTCTAGTATATGTGAATGACATGACGGAAGGGATAGACTAACAAGTGTCTATTTGCAGATGATATGAAGCTAATGAGGAGAATTCAATCTGATAAGGATCAGGCAAGACTTCAAAGGAATCTGGACAGGCTTCAAGCCTGGTTCAGCAACTGGCAAATGCAAAGCCATGAAAATCGGAGAAGGGCAAAGTAGACCGCAGGCAGAGTACAGGCTAGGGAGTCAAAGACTGCAAACCTAACTCAAGGAAAAGTATCTTTGAGGTGAGTATAATACCGAGCACATCTCCTGAGGCACACATCAATCAGATAACTGCTGCAGCATATGGGCGACTAGCGAACCTAAGAAGAGCGTTCCGACACCTCAGTAAGGAATCGTTCAAGACTCTGTACACCGTGTACGTCAGGCCAACATTGGAGGATGCAGCACCAGTTTTTTAACCCACACCTGGTCAAGCACGTCAATAAATTAGAGAAAGTGCAAAGGTTTGCAACAAGACTAGTCCCGGAGCTGAGGGGATTGTCCAACGATGAGAGGTTAAGGGAAGTCGACCTGACGACACTGGAGGACATAATAACGACATAAAATACTGAGAGGAATTGACAAGGTGGATAGGGACAGGATGTTTCAGAGATGGGACACAGCAACAAGGGGACACAGTTGGAAGTTGAAGATTCAGATTCAAGTGAGTCACAGGGATGTTAGGAAGTATTTCTTCAGACACTGAGTTGTCAGGAAGTGGAATAGTCTGGAAAGTGATGTAGTGGAGGCAGGATCCATACATAGCTTTAAGATGTATCATAAATCTCATGGAGTAGGGAAATGGTGAACTTAATAACAACCTGTGAAGAGGTGGGGGCTAGAAGTTGTGACTCGACCTCTGCAACCACAATTAGATGAGTACACACACACACACACACACACACACACACACACACACACACACACACACACTAATTTCGGCTAACAGGCTTTGCTACGATCCTCGGGCGGCTGGTAACGTTAGGAACGTTTCCTTACACCTGTTGCACCTCTTCACCTGCCATTAAATACTTATTTGGGAGTTAGTTGATTGTTATGGGTCGCATCCTGGGAAAAAACCAATGGACCCCAGTGAAAATATAACACAATGCCTTTTTTTTTGGGGGGGGAGGTGGAAGGGTGAGGTTATCCTGGGTTACTCAGCCGCCCTCAGCTGCCTTAGCCGCCCCAGCCACCCTCATCTGCCTCAGCCGCCCTCAGTTTCCTCAGCCGCCCAAGCCACCCTCAGCTGCCTCAGCCGTCCTCAGCTGCCTTCAGCCGCCCTCGGCTGTCTTAGCCGCCCCAGCCGCCCTCAGCTGTCTCAGTCGCCCCAGCCGCCCCAGCCGCCCCAGCCGCCCCAGCCACCCTCAGCCGCCCCAGCCACACTCAGTTGCCTCAGCCGCCCTTAGCTGCCTCAGCCGCTCTCAGCTGCCCCAGCCACCTTCAGCTGCCTCAGCCGATCTCAGCTGTTTTCGGTTGCTTCAGCCGCTCTCAGCTGCCTTCGGTTGCCTCAGTCGCCCTCAGCTGCCTCAGCCGCCTTCAGTTGCCCTCAGTTACCTCAGCCGCCTTCAGTCGCCCTAAGCTCCCTCAGCCGCCTTCAGCTGCCATCAGCTGCCTCAGCCGCTCTCAGCCTCCTTCAGCTGCCTTTAGCCACCCTCAGTTGCCCTCAGCTGCCTCAGTCGCCTTCAGCCGCCCCCAGTCGCCCACAGCTGCCTCAGCTGCTTTCAGCCGCCCTCAGCTGCCTCAGCCGCCCCAGCCACACTTAGCTGCCTCAGTCGCCCTCAGCTGCCTCAACTGCCCCAGCCACCCTCAGCTGGCCCAGCCGCCCTCAGCTGCCTTAGCCGCCCTAGCCACCCTCAGCTGCCTCAACCGCCTTCAGTTGCCTCAGCCGCCGAAGCCACCCTCAGCTGCCTCAGCCGTCCTCAGCTGCCTTCGGCCGCCCTCGGCTGTCTTAGCCGCCCCAGCCGCCCTCAGCTGTCTCAGTCGCCCCAGCCGCCCCAACCACCCTCAGCCTCCCCAGCCACCCTCAGTTGCCTCAGCCACCTTCAGCTGCCTCAGCCGATCTCAGCTGTTTTCGGTTGCTTCAGCCGCTCTCAGCTGCCTTCGGTTGCCTCAGTCGCCCTCAGCTGCCTCAGCTGCCTCAGCCGCTCTCAGCCTCCCTCAGCCGCCTTTAGCCACCCTCAGTTGCCCTCAGCTGCCTCAGTCGCCCCAGCCGCCCCAGCCGCCCCAGCCGCCCCAGCCACCCTCAGCCGCCCCAGCCACACTCAGTTGCCTCAGCCGCCCTTAGCTGCCTCAGCCGCTCTCAGCTGCCCCAGCCACCTTCAGCTGCCTCAGCCGATCTCAGCTGTTTTCGGTTGCTTCAGCCGCCTCAGCTGCCTTCGGTTGCCTCAGTCGCCCTCAGCTGCCTCAGCCGCCTTCAGTTGCCCTCAGTTACCTCAGCCGCCTTCAGTCGCCCTAAGCTCCCTCAGCCGCCTTCAGCTGCCATCAGCTGCCTCAGCCGCTCTCAGCCTCCCTCAGCCGCCTTTAGCCACCCTCAGTTGCCCTCAGCTGCCTCAGTCGCCTTCAGCCGCCCCCAGTCGCCCACAGCTGCCTCAGCTGCTTTCAGCCGCCCTCAGCTGCCTCAGCCGCCCCAGCCACCTTAGCGCCTCAGTCGCCCTCAGCTGCCTCAACTGCCCCAGCCACCCTCAGCTGGCCCAGCCGCCCTCAGCTGCCTTAGCCGCCCTAGCCACCCTCAGCTGCCTCAACCGCCTTCAGTTGCCTCAGCCGCCGAAGCCACCCTCAGCTGCCTCAGCCGTCCTCAGCTGCCTTCGGCCGCCCTCGGCTGTCTTAGCCGCCCAGCCGCCTCAGCTGTCTCAGTCGCCCCAGCCGCCCCAACCACCTCAGCCTCCCAGCCACCTCAGTTGCCTCAGCCACCTTCAGCTGCCTCAGCCGATCTCAGCTGTTTTCGGTTGCTTCAGCCGCTCTCAGCTGCCTTCGGTTGCCTCAGTCGCCCTCAGCTGCCTCAGCTGCCTCAGCCGCTCTCAGCCTCCCTCAGCCGCCTTTAGCCACCCTCAGTTGCCCTCAGCTGCCTCAGTCGCCTTCAGCCGCCCCCAGTCGCCCACAGCTGCCTCAGCTGCTTTCAGCCGCCCTCAGATGCCTCAGCCGTTCTCATCTGTCCTCAGCTTTATCAGCCGCCCTCAGCTCCCTCAGCTGCCCTCAACTGCATCAGCCGTCCTCAGCCGTCCTCAGTGCTGCAGCAGTCTCAGCTGCCTCAACCGCACTCAGCCGCTCTCAGCTGCATCATCAGCCCTTAGCTGCACTCAACTGCCTCAGCCGCCCTCAGCTATTCTCAGCTGCCTCAGCCGCCCTCAGCTGCCCTCACCTGCCTCAGCAGCCTTCAGCTGCCCTTAGCTTTCTCAGCCGCCCTCACTGCCCTAGTCGCTCTCAGCTGCCTCAGCCGCACTCAGCTGCCCTCAACTGCCTCAATCGCCCTCAGCCGCCCTCAGCTACCCCCCAGCCGCCCTCAGCTACCTCCCAGCCGCCCTCAGCTACCCCCCAGCTGCCCTCAGCCGCCCTCAGCTACCCCCCAGCCGCCTAAGCCGCCTCAGCTACCCCAGCCGCCCTCAGCTACCCCAGCCGCCCTAGCGCCCTCAGCTACCCCAGCCGCCTAAGCCGCCCTCAGCTACCCCCAGCCGCCCTAAGCCGCCCTCAGCTACCCCCCAGCCGCCCTAAGCCGCCCTCAGCTACCCCCCAGCCGCCCTAAGCCGCCCTCAGCTACCCCCCAGCCGCCCTCAGCCGCCTTCAGTTACTGAAACAGAAATTGCAGTGACTTTTATATAATGTTTAGATACGGGTTATAGTGGAGGATTGTAGCGGAGGATTGTAGTGGAGGATTGAAGTGGAAGATTGTAGTGGAGGACTGGAGTAAAGGATTGTACTGGAGGATTGGAGTAAATGATTGTAGCGGAGGATTGGAGTTAAGGATTGTAGCGAAGGATTGGAGTGGAGGATTGTAGTAGAGGATTGGAGTAAAGAATTGTAGCGTAGGAATAGAGTGGAGGATTGGAGTTAAGGATTGTAGCAGAGGATTGGATTGGGGGATTGTAGTAGAGGACTGGAGTAAAGGATTGTAGCGGAAGATTGAAGTGGGGGATTGCAGTGGAGGATTGTAGTAGAGGATTGGAGTAGAGGATTGGAGTTAAGGATTGTAGCGGAGAATTGGAGTGGAGGATTGTAGTAGAGGACTGGAGTAAATGATTATAGTGGAAGATTGTAGTGGATGATTGGAGTGGAGGGTTGTAGTGGAGGACTGAAGTAAAGGATTATAGTGGAGGATTGGAGTTAAGGGTTGTAGCGGAGAATTGGAGTGGAGGATTGCAGTGGAAGTTTGTAGTGGAGGATTAGAGTGGAGGATTGGAGTGAACGATTGTAGTGGAGGATTGAAGTGGAGGAATAGAGTAGAGGATTGTAGTGGAGGATTGGAGTGGAGAATTGGATTAGAGGATTGGCGTGAAGGATTAGAGAGGGAGATTGTAGTGGAGGATTGGAGTGGACGATTGCAGTGGATGATTGAGCGGAGGATTGAGCGGAGGATTGGAGTGAAGGATTGGAGTTGAGGATTGGAATAGAGAATTGTAGTGGAGGATTGGAGTGGAGGGCTCGAGGTTAGGATTGGAGTGGAGGATTAGAGAGGGAGGTTGTAGTGGAGAATTGGAGAGGACGATTGCAGTGGAGGATTGAGCGTAGAATTTGAGTGAAGCATTGGAATGGAGGATTGGAGTGGACGGCTGGAGTGGAGGACTGGAGTGGAGAATTGTAGTGGAGGATTGGAGTTAAGGATTGTAGCGGAGGATTGTAGTGGAGGATTGGAGGGGAGGATTGTAGTGGAGGATTGTAGTGGAGGATTGGAGTAAAGGATTGTAGTGGAGGATTGGAGTAAAGGATTGTAGTGGAGGATTGGAGTGGAAGATTGTAGTGGAGAATTGGAGTGGAGGATTGGAGTGGAGGATTTGAGTGGAGGAATAGAGTAGAGGATTGTAGTGGAGGATTGGAGTGGAGGATTGGAGAGGAGAATTGGTTTTGAGGATTGGCGTGAAGGATTGGAGTGGATGATTGGAGTGGAGAATTAGAGAGAGGGATTGTAGTGGAGGATTGGAGTGGACGATTGCAGTGGAGGATTGAGCAGAGGATTGGAGTGGAGGATTGGAGTGGAGGATTGGAGTGGAGGATTGGAGTAGAGGATTGGAGTGGAGGATTAGAGTGGAGGGTTGGAGTGGAGGATTAGAGTGGAGGATTGTAGTGGAGGACTGGAGTGAAAGATTGAAGTGGATGATTGGAGTGGAGGATTGGAGTGCAGGATTGGAAAAGAGGATTGGAGTGGAAGGTTGGTTGTTAGGATTGGAGTGGAGGATTAGAGTAAAGGACTGGAGTGGAGGATTAGATTGGAGGATTGGTGTGGAGGATTGGAGTGGAGGACTGGAGTGGATGATTGAAGTGAAAGATTGAAGTGGAAGACTGGATTGAAGGATTGGAGTTTTAGGATTGGAGTGGAGAACTGTGGTGGAGGATTGGATTGGAGGATTGGAGTGGAGCATTAGGAAGGAGGATTAGAGAGAAGGATTGTAGATGAAGATTGGAGTGGAGAATTGGATTGGAGAATTGGAGTGGATTATTGGAGTGAAGGGTTAGAGTGAAGGATTAGTGGGGAGCATTATAGTGGAGGATTGGATTGGAGGATTGTAGTGGAGGATTGGAGTGGACCTTTGAGTGGAGGATTGGAGTGAGGAATTGAAGTGGAGGATAGGAGTTGAGGATTGGAGTGGAGGAATGGAGTGAAGGATTTTAGTGGGACTGGAGTGGAGGATTGTAGTGGAGGACTGGAGTAGAGGATTGGATTGAAGGATTGGAGTGGGGGGACTGGAGTGGAGGATTAGAGCACAAGATTTAGGAAGGGTTCCTCAATAGCCATATAGTACGTATTTTTTTTTAATTATGCACTTGCGTAGGCCTCCTTCCGATCTGAGAAAGTTAGCGTAAATTAATGTGGTGCTTAGGGCTTTATGTCTTTGGATCAAAATCAAAACAAATGTTCTTGTATTGTTGTTTAGAAACCTTAATGGAAACATCGCGTTATTGACTGGTCAGTTCTGCTAGAACTGACACGTGTTCTGTCATACCCCGTGTTCTGTCATACCCGTTTTCTGTCATACCCTTGTTCTGTCATACCCGTTTTCTGTCATACCCTTGTTCTGTCATACATGTTTTCTGTCATACCCTTGTTCTGTCATACCCGTTTTATGTCATACCCTTGTTCTGTCATACCCGTTTTATGTCATACCCTTGTTCTGTCATACCCGTTTTATGTCATACCCTTGTTCTGTCATACCCGTTTTATGTCATATCCGTGTTCTGTCATATCCGTGTTCTGTCATATTCGTGTTCTGTCATATCCGTGTTCTATCACACCCTTGTTTTGCCATACCCGTGTTCTGCCATACCCGTGTTCTACCATACCCGTGTTCTACCATACCCATGTTCTACCATACCCGTGTTCTACCATACCCGTGTTCTACCATACCCGTGTTCTACCATACCCGTGTTCTATTATACCCGTGTTCTACCATACCCGTGTTCTACCATACCCGTGTTCTACCATACCCGTGTTCTACCATACCCGTGTTCTACCATACCCGTGTTCTACCATACCTGTGTTCTACCATACCCGTGTTCTACCATACCCGTGTTCTACCATACCCGTGTTCTGCCACACTCGTGTTCTACCATACCCGTGTTCTACCATACCCGTGTTCTACCATACCCGTGTTCTACCATACCCGTGTTCTACCATACCCGTGTTCTACCATACCCGTGTTCTGCCATACCCGTGTTCTACCATACCCGTGTTCTACCATACCCGTGTTCTACCATACCCGTGTTCTGCCATACCCGTGTTCTTCCATACCCGTGTTCTACCATACCCGTGTTCTACCATACCGTGTTCTGCAATACCCGTGTTCTACCATACCCGTGTTCTACCATACCCGTGTTCTACCATACCCGTGTTCTACCATACCAGTGTTCTACCATACCCGTGTTCTACCATACCCGTGTTCTACCATACCCGTGTTCTACCATACCCGTGTTCTACCATACCCGTGTTCTACCATACCCGTGTTCTACCATACCCGTGTTCTACCATACCCGTGTTCTACCATACCCGTGTTCTACCATACCCGTGTTCTGCCACACTCGTGTTCTACCATACCCGTGATCTACCATACCCGTGTTCTACCATACCCGTGTTCTACCATACCCGTGTTCTACCATACCCGTGTTCTACCATACCCGTGTTCTACCATACCCGTGTTCTACCATACCCGTGTTCTACCATACCCGTGTTCTACCATACCCGTGTTCTGCCATACCCGTGTTCTACCATACCCGTGTTCTACCATACCCGTGTTCTACCATACCCGTGTTCTGCCATACCCGTGTTCTACCATACCCGTGTTCTACCATACCCGTGTTCTACCTTACCCGTGTTCTGCCATACCCGTGTTCTACCATACCCGTGTTCTTCCATACCCGTGTTCTACCATACTTGTGTTCTACCATACCCGTGTTCTGCCATACCCGTGTTCTGCCATACCCGTGTTCTACCATACCCGTGTTCTACCATACCCGTGTTCTGCCATACCCGTGTTCTGCCATACCCGTGTTCTGCCATACCCGTGTTCTGCCATACCCGTGTTCTACCATACCCGTGTTCTACCATACCCGTGTTCTGCCATACCCGTGTTCTGCCATACCCGTGTTCTACTATACCCGTGTTCTACCATACCCGTGTTCTGCCATACCCGTGTTCTGCCATACCCGTGTTCTGCCATACCCGTGTTCTGCCATACCCGTGTTCTACCATACCCGTGTTCTACCATACCCGTGTTCTACCATACCCGTGTTCTGCCATACCCGTGTTCTGCCATACCCGTGTTCTGCCATACCCGTGTTCTGCCATACCCGTGTTCTACCATACCCGTGTTCTACCATACCCGTGTTCTACCATACCCGTGTTCTGCCATACCGTGTTCTGCCATACCCGTGTTCTGCCATACCCGTGTTCTGCCATACCCGTGTTCTGCCATACCCGTGTTCTACCATACCCGTGTTCTGCCATACCCGTGTTCTGCCATACCCGTGTTCTGCCATACCCGTGTTCTGCCATACCCGTGTTCTGCACTACCCGTGTTCTGCCATACCTGTGTTCTGCCATACCCGTGTTCTGCCATACCCGTGTTCTACCATACCCGTGTTCTACCATACCCGTGTTCTACCATACCCGTGTTCTGCCATACCCGTGTTCTGCCATACCCGTGTTCTGCCATACCCGTGTTCTGCCATACCCGTGTTCTACCATACCCGTGTTCTACCATACCCGTGTTCTACCATACCCGTGTTCTGCCATACCCGTGTTCTCCATACCCGTGTTCTGCCATACCCGTGTTCTGCCATACCCGTGTTCTGCCATACCCGTGTTCTGCCATACCCGTGTTCTGCCATACCCGTGTTCTGCCATACCCGTGTTCTACCATACCCGTGTTCTGCCATACCCGTGTTCTGCCATACCCGTGTTCTGCCATACCCGTGTTCTACCATACCCGTGTTCTGCCATACCCGTGTTCTGCCATACCCGTGTTCTGCCATACCCGTGTTCTACCATACCCGTGTTCTACCATACCCGTGTTCTACCATACCCGTGTTCTGCCATCAGCATCTTTGCTCCTTTCAGATCAGCTTAACTTTGTGTGTGTGTGTACTCACCTAACTGTACTCACCTAATTGTGGTTGCAGGGGTCGATTCATAGCTCCTGGCCCCGCCTCTTAACTGGTTGCTACTAGGTCACTCACTCTCTGCTCCGTGAGCTATATCATACCTCTTCTTAAAGCAATGTATGGATCCTTCCTCCACTACATCACTTTCCAGACTATCCCACTTTCTTACACCTCTTTGTCTGAAGAAATACTTCCTAACATCTCTGTGACTTATATGAGTCTTCAGCTTCCAATTGTTATCCCTTGTTGCTGTGTCCCATCTCTGGAACATCTTATCTCTGTCCACCTTGTCCATTTCTCTCAGTATTTTATATGTTGTTATCACGTCCTCCCTGTCCCTCCTGTCTTTCAGTGTCGTCAGATCAATTTCCCTTAACCTCTCTTCGTAGAACATTACCCTTAGCTCCGGGACTAATCTCGTTGCAAACCTTTGCTTCCCCAGATATGGGTTCCAAACGGGTGCTGCATACTCCAAAATAGGCCTGACGTACACGGTGTACAGAGTCCTGAACGTTTTACTGAGATGTCAGAATGCTATTCCTAGGTTTGCTAGTCGTCCATATGCTGCAGCAGTTATTTGGTTGATGTGCACCTCAGGAGATATGTTCGGTATTATACTCACTCCATTAACCTTTTCTTTGAGAGAGGTTTGTACTTTTTGGCCCCCCAAGGCTGTATTCTGTCTGCGGTCTTTGCCCTTCCCCTATCTTCATGACTTTGCACAAGGCGGGGTTGAACTCCAGGAGCCAGTTGTTACACCAGGCTTGTAGCTTGTCCAGATCTCTTTGTAGTCCTGCCTGGTCCTCCTCTGATTGAATTCTCATTAACTTCAAATCGTCTGCAAACAGAGACACTTCAGAGTCTATTCCTTCGGTCATGTCATTCACATACCAGAACCAGCACCGGTCCTAGGACTGACCCCTGTGGAACCCCGCTCGTCACAGGCGCCCACTCCAACACCTCGTCACGTACCATGACTCGCTGTTGCCTTCTTGTCTGGTGTTCTCTGATCCATTGCAGTGCTTTCGAAAATGTTTAGAAAATGTTTAGAAACTGTTATTTATTGAATTTGTTTGAATGCATAAAGCACGTTCTTGGGAGACACGGTATCAATAAACTCTACATGTTACAGTATTTGTCTCTCAGTTAGCTGGCATTTCACGCCATTAAAACGATGGATTACAGATTAAAAAACTTGTAGTTACCTGTCTGGTCCTCCAGCTTTTGCACTAATCGCTTGTGTGGAACTGTGTCAAAATCCTTTTTACAGTCTAAGAAAATGCAATCTACCCACCCCTATCTCTCTCTTGTCTTACTGATGTCACCTTGTCATAGAACTCCAGGTGGTTTGTGACACAGGATTTCCGTCCCTGAATCCGTGCTGGTTGTCGCAGATAAGCTCATTCCTTTCTAGGTGCTCCACCACTTTTCTCCTGATTATCTTCTCCATGACTTTGCATACTATTCGTGTCAGTGACACTGGTCTGTAATTTAATGCTTCGTGTCTGTCTACTTTTTTAAAAATTGGGACTACATTTACTGTCTTCCATACCTCAGGTAGTCGCCTTGTTTCGATAGATATGTTGATGATTGTTGTTAGTGGTACTTATAACGCCTCTGCTCCCTTTCTAAAGACCCACGGAGAGATGTTATCTGGCCCCATCGCCTCTGAGGTATCTAGTTCGCTTAGCAGCCTCTTCACCTCCTTCTCGGTTGTGTGTATTGTATCCAGCACTTGACGGAGTACCCCACCACTTCGTGTTTCTGGAGTCCTTTCTGTCTCCACTGTGAATACTTCTTTAAATCTCATGTTGAGCTCCTCACATACTTCTAGGTCATTTCTTGTGAGCTCCCCTCCTTCCTTCTTCAGCCTGATTACCTGGTCCTTTACTGTTGTTTTCCTCCTGATGTGACTGTACAACAGCTTTGGGTCTGACTTGGCTTTCGCTGCTGTGTCATTTTCGTATTGTCGCTTGGCCTCCATCTTTACCTGTGCATATTCATTTCCGGCTCTTCGCTACTCTCTGTATTCTTCTGGGTCCTATGCCTCCTATACTTCTTCCATTATCTACTGCATTTGTTTTTGGCCTCTCTTCACCTCTGGGTGAACCAAAGACTCATCCTGGCCTTCTCGTTATGTCTGTTGCCCTTGGGTGCAAACCTCTCCTCTGCTGCCTTGCAAATTGTTGTCACATATTCCATCATCTCATTTATTGTTTTCCCTGACAGTTCTCTGTCCCATTGAACTTCATACAGAAAGTACTTCATGCCTGTGTAGTCCCCTCTCTTGTAGTTTGGCTTCATTCACCCAGCCCTTCCTGCTTCCCTCTCCACTATGTATGCAAAGCTCAGAACCACATGGTCGCTAGCTCCGAGGGGCCTTCCGTATATGATGTCCTCAATATCTGCACAGGTCAAGGTGAATACTAGGTCCAGTCTTGCTATTTTGTCCTTTCTGCTCTCTCTCTAGTAGTCTCCCTAACGTTTCTGGGCCCCATGTTGCTCCTGGTTTTCCCAGTCAATTTCTTTGTGACTAAAGCCACCCACATAATATTCTTGTCTTGGCCTCCTGCTATTCTCTGCTGGGTTGTGCATCACTGCATTTACCACATTGGGACCTCCAGACTGAAATATTCCTATTATGTAATCTCCTGCTTCTTCTCTGTCTCCTCTCTCCAGCTCCTCAAAATCCCATTGGTTTTTGATGAGCAGTGCCACTCCTCCACCCTCTCTGTTTCATCTGTTTTTCCTCAGGATCTGATACCCAGTTGGAAAGATGACATCTTTTATCATACCCATGAGTTTGGTTTCTGTGAGAGCTATGATGTCTGATGCTGCCTCTTTGATTCTTTCATGCCACTCCTCCCATTTGTTCATTATTCCATCAGCATTAGTGTACCATACCTTCAGTTTCCTCTCCAACACTGTATTCTGGGAGGTCTGTGGGGGTTGGGGTGTAGAGGACCTGGCAGGGTGCTGTGGGATTCTAGTGCAGAGTATGGGGCAAGGGCTGTGAATGTGGATAGTGGTTCATATTGTGATAGTATGCTTGGCTGTTGGGTTCTGAGGTTGGTTGTGTTGGCATTTGCACTTATTGTACTGCCCGACTCTGGTTGTTCTATGCTGACTCTGTCCTTGTCTCTCTTTCTAGTCCCTTTCATTTCTGAGTTCTCTCAATCAGCTTCTGCTGTCATTCTGTTCTCGTTCTGTCAGGGTTCTGTATGTTGATGATTCTATCAACCCTGATTTCTACTGCAGGATCCTGTTCCTGACTGTTTCAGTCTTGAAAATTAGTTTGTCCAGCCGATTTCTCGCCCTCGAGAAACCCCCTCTATTCTCTGAAAATTTATTGTCTCAGTCATGTCCTCCTCGTCCATTTCTTTGATGATGTTTTCAATTTCTTGTTTTTCTTTCTGCCGTATTTCATTGTATGCCCTCCCTTCAGTTTCCTGAAGCCCGTAAATAAAGACTGACTTTTCCCTATCCTCCTCCCACTGCATTTCCCTCTGTGTCTCTGAGTCCCATTTGTACATAGCCATTATCTTCCTTGTTATTTCCTGTGACTCTTGGTGGCCTGGTCGTGCCTCTGCATGGGACCTGTCATCTTCTCTTCCTGCAGCCCCCTCACTTACTTCTGTCACTGGCTGTAACATTTTGCCCCCTTCATTCCTCAGCCTTGCTTGGTGGTCTGACAGGGGCTTAATATAAGTCTTATCTCCTTCCTTTCCATTGAGCTCTTCATTTAATAGTGGTGTACCTGCTCCAGATGCCATGTCCCCTCTGGGCACTGGCCCTGTAACTCGCTTCAGCATATTTACTTCATCTTCTAGGGCACATATCTTGGCTTCTGCAGCTTCAGCTCATGACTCCCATTTCACCTCTGCCTCCATCCTCCTCTCCATTTTTGCAGAAAGCTCGCCTAGTTGTTTTCTCACTCTTATTCCATCCTTTTACATTGCTCTTCCATCTATTCTTCCTTTCAAGGCCCATATTCCTCTGATCCCCTGGGTCTTCGACTTCCCCTCTGGGCCCCCATTTTTTATTTTTAATGGGATAAGTTTTGTCGTGTGTGTGTGTGCTGTTTAAATGTATGTGTGTTGTTCATGTGTGTGTGTGTATGTGTGTGTGTGAGTGCTGTTGGTGTGTTTGTGTTAGTGCTGTATGTGTGTGTGTGTGGATTTGTGTGTGTGTGTGTGCTGTTTGTGTGTTTGTGTGAGTGCTGTGTGTGTGGGTGGGTGTGTTGTGTGTGTGTGTGTATGCTGTGTGTGTGTGTTTGTGTGTGTGTGTGTGTGTTAGTTTCACGAACATTTAGATAAATAGACACATGTGTAATTAATGTGACTTTTAAGTGCAGCAACGTTTTGCTCTCCAGAACCTTTGTCAAGCCACTGCAAACAGTACAGGGACATTGAGGGTAAATATAGGCAACTAGATTAGGGTTAGGTAAGTTTCGTCAGGAAACAGGACAAATGTTTCCTGACGCGGGTCTTAGTCAGAGGATGACCCGCCGATGGAGCTTTTGGTCATCTGACCGAGACCTACCACTGGCTTACCGCTTCATCCCTTTAAAAATTATGGTCATAGTTATAACCATTTTTTATGACTATGTATATGTATAGGTAGCTGAGGTGAAAGAGCATAAGCACTGTAGCAGGTCTACTGGCCCATTCATAGTAGTGGTGGTTGTGGTGGTGGTAGTAGTAGAAGCTGTAGTAGTAATTTTAGAAGAAGTAGTAGAGGTAACTCTTGGTTACTATGTGATGGCGGGGTTTATCGTTTTAAGAAGAACTCTTGTTAATACCTGAGAGATGACGAAGCTGCCTTTATTCTCTTAAATAATGTATGAAATTACGATTACAGATGATACAATGCATTTTTATCCGTGGAAATTTGGTTCTGTAACTAATCACTGGGAGAGTTTCATTGAATCGCGTTAAATGGTGGGAGTAATCCCGGTCTTGTACACATGAGTTGTTCCAGTTGCCGTTACTGCATGCACTTATGTGTTCACTCGGACATGTATTCTAGCCTTCATGAAATCGTAATAACTCGATTGCAAACAAACCACGGAACGGGCCTGGCGTTTTACAACTCACTCCCCATGGGTTCAGACCACACCCTTTCCGTGGTTTAGGCTTCGTTCTTTTCCATCGATGAATACCTTGTTGCAACCTCCGCAAGGATTTGTGTAAATACCTGCACTGACTGGTTCAAAGTACATCACTTTGGTCCTGGTCAGGTCTATGAGGAGGTGCTGGCTGTGATGGCCGCTCTAACACTGTTGTGCGCGAGTACTTTGAAGACAGTCAAGGCAACCTGGCTGTTGACAAGACTAATAACTTAGTTGTAAGTGGTGTTAGTACGTAAAACTATATATGTGTTGCAAATTATAAATCATCATCCTCATTAGTGTAAATACTGGAGAATTTTTTTTATTTTCTTTGCATTCTTTCGTAGCTAAGCCAAAGATATTAAAAATTTAAACGTATTATGAAACTGCCTAAAGGTCACAACAGAATTTTCAGAACGATTTTGTACAACCTTTTGTCGACATAATCCAAATCTATTACTCCTACAAATTCATAAATTTAAGCTTACCTCAACGTATAAAAGTAGACTATTCAGCACATTGCCTAGCCTCAGGGCATGTGTGAAGCGAGCTGGATGAAGCCTCGTATATTCCTCCTGGCTCCACCGAACAAGACTGACACACAGTAAACAGACCATTCTTTAGGATCCAGATAGTGCACAGCTATTTGGATCCTTAATGAATGAAAATACTCGCGAAAGAAAGGACTCAAGCTGCAGATCCAGCTTTTATTAGGAGAACGTTTCTCTCTTTGTAGAAATTTGCCTAGTCAGTAAGCTCTACACAGAAGTGGGGGGAGGGGGAACAATTGTCCCAACAAAAGCTTGCTCAGCAACCAGTGCCTTTTCTTCACAAGTCCTCACCCTTGTTCGTATCACCTTTGGTCTGGGGAGATAGGGAAAGCTTTCGTAGAGCTCAGTTAAAGGTTGTACTGTAGTCAGCCTCATAGCCACTTCCTTCACCCACTTATTGAGACATATAGCGTTAGAAAGTAGAGTCAACTATCTTATTTATCCAGCTATCTTATTAATAAAAAATGTACAACTTGTTAGACACTGCAACATCATGGAATCTTGGTTCAGAGGACATCTACATGACCTTCTTCACGGCTACTACAACTACTACTACAACTTAAACATCCTTTTGGGTATGACCTACTTCCACTGGGAAATCCCGCCTACCAGTGACTATGCCCTCGTCTGCTACCCGTGCCATTCCACCTGACGTTAGTATATAAGCGCCAGCCTCCTTGCCTTGGCTCCAGAATCTTCACGACTACGGTGCTCTTCACACCAACTCCAAGGCTGAGAGACTGATTACCTCATATTTTGTATATAGTTCTACTGTCTTCAAATTATGTCTTAGAATCTGTATTGATAAAGCCACTGGATGGAAAAACGTCTACAATAAAGATACCCAGATGTTGCACATGCGTCTCAATTTCAATAAAAAATGAGCTTCCGGATAATCTAGAATATCTTAAATTTGTTTGTAACAAATAAAATGACAACTTTAATTATATCCCAAGATGCACTCCTACCCAGTGGTAGTTGCGCATATTGTGATATTACCTGTTTATTGGGATCTTACTGCATATATATATATATATATATATATATATATATATATATATATATATATATATATATATATATATAATATATATATGAAAAACATAGAGGAATTCCAAGCGCTTTCGTGACTACTCACATTATCAAGGAACTATAACAGGAAACATGACAAGAAGGGCTTATATAAGGGGCGAGACTACACCTCACCTGTGAGGTGTAGTCTTTGTTAGTGTGATGTGACTGTGAGGTGTAGTCTCGCCCCTTATATAAGCCCTTCTTGTCATGTTTCCTGTTATAGTTCCTTGATAATGTGAGTAGTCACGAAGGCGCTTGGAATTCCTCTATTTTTCATAGTGGTTGTCTTGCATATTTTGATATCACTTGTTTACTGTGATCTTTTTTATATATATATATATATATATATATATATATATATATATATATATATATATATATATATATATATATATATATATATATATATATTCAACAAGTCGGCCGTCTCCACCGAGGCAGGGTGACCCAAAAGAAAGAAAATCCCCAAAAGAAAATACTTTCATCATCATTCAACACTTTCACCACACTCATACATAATCACTGTCTTTGCAGAGGCACTCAGATACTACAGTTTAGATTAGTCCTTCCAAACTGTCACTATCCCAGACACCTCCTTTAAAGTGCAGGCATTGTACTTCCCATTTCCAGGACCCAAGTCCGGCTAAATCAATAACCGGTTTCCCTGAATCCCTTCACTAAATATTACCCTGCTCACACTCTAACAGCTTTTCAGGTCCCAAAAACCATTCGTCTCCATTCACTCCTATCTAACACGCTCACACACGCTTGCTGAAAGTCCAAGCCCCTCGCCCATAAAACCTCCTTTTCCCCCTCCCTCCAAACTTTTCTAGGACGACCCCTACCCCGCCTTCCTTCCCCTACAGATTTATATGCTCTCCAAGTCATTCTACTTTGATCCATTCTCTCTAAATGACCAAACCACCTCAACAACCCCTCTTCAGCCCTCTGACTAATACTTTTAGTAACTCCACATCTCCTAAATTCCACACTCCGAATTCTCTGCATAATATTTACACCACACATTGCCCTTACACAGGACATCTCCACTGCCTCCAGCCTCCTCCTCGCTGCAGCATTTACATCCCAAGCTTCACACCCATATATGAGTGTTGATTCCACTATACTTTCATACATTCCCTTCTTTGCCTCAATAGATAACGTTTTTTGTCTCCACAGATACCTCAATGCACCACTCACCTTTTTTCCTTCATCAATTCTATGGTTAACCTCATCCTTCATAAACTCATCTGCTGACAAGTCAACTCCCAAATATCTGAAAACATTCACTTTTTCCATACTCCCTCTCTCCAATGTGATATCCAATTTTTCTTTATCTAAATCGTTTGATACCCTCATCACCTTACTCTTATCTTTGTTCACTTTCAACTTTCTACCTATACACACCCTCCCAAACTCGTCCACTAACCTCTGCAACTTTTCTTTAGAATCTCCCATAAGCCCAGTATCATCAGCAAAAAGTAACTGTGTCAACTCCCATTTTGTACTTGATTCCCCATAATTTAATCCCACTCCTCTCCCCAACACCCTAGCATTTACTTCTTTTACAACCCCATCTATAAATATATTAAACAACCATGGTGACATCACACATCCATGTCTAAGACCTACTTTTACCGGGAAGTAATCTCCCTCTCTCCTATACACCCTAACCTGAGCCTCAATATCCTCATAAAAACTCTTTACGGCATTCAGTAACTTACTACCTATTCCATACACTTGCAACATCTGCCACATTGCTCCCCTATCCACTCTATCATATGCTTTTTCTAAATCCATAAATGCAATGAAAACTTCCCCATATGCAAAGGAACAATACACGCTCTCTGCCAATCCCTAGGTACCTTACCCTCTTCCATACATTTATTAAATAATAGCACCAACCACTCCAAAACTATATCCCCACCTGCTTTTAACATTTCAATCTTTATCCCATCAATCCCAGCTGCCTTACCCCCTTTCATTCTACCCACTGCCTCACGAACTTCCCCCACACTCACAACTGGCTCTTCCACACTCCTACAAGATGTTATTCCTCCTTGCCCTATACACGAAATCCCAGCTTCCCTGTCTTCATCAACATTTAACAACTTCTCAAAATATTCCCTCCATCTTCCCGATACCTCTAACTCTCCATTTAATAACTCTCCTCTCCTATGTTTAACTGTCAAATCCATTTGTTCCCTAAGCTTCCTCAACTTATTAATCTCGCTCCAAAACTTTTTCTTATTATCAACAAAATTTGTTGATAACATCTCACCCACTCTCTCATTTGCTCTCTTTTTACATTGCTTCACCACTCTCTTAACCTCTCTTTTTCTCTCCATATACTCTTCCCTCCTTGTATCACTTCTACTTTGTAAAAACCTCTCATATGCTAACTTTTTCTCCCTTACTACTCTCTTTACATCATCATTCCACCAATCGCTCTTCTTCCCTCCCGCACCCACTCGCCTGTAACCACAAACTTCTGCTGAACACTCTAACACTACATTTTTAAATCTACCCCATACATCTTCGACCCCATTGCCTACACTCTCACTAGCCCATCTATCCTCCAATAGTTGTTTATATCTTACCCTAACTGCCTCCTCTTTTAGTTTATAAACCTTCACCTCTCTCTTACTTACTGCTTCTATTTTCCTTGTATCCCATCTACTCCCACTGTAGCTATAACTAAAAAGTGATCTGATATATCTGTGGCCCCTTTATAAACATGTACATCCTGAAGTCTACTAACAGTCTTTTATCTACCAATACGTAGTCCAACAAACTACTGTCATTACGCCCTACATCATATCTTGTATACTTATTTATCCTCTTCTTCTTAAAATATGTATTACCTATAACTATACCCCTTTATATACAAAGTTCAATCAAAGGGCTCCCATTATCATTTACACCTGGCACCCCAAACTTACCTACCACACCCTCTCTACATGTTTCTCCTACTTTAGCATTTAGGTCCCCTACCACAATTACTCTCTCACTTGGTTCAAAAGTTCCTATACATTCGCTTAACATCTCCCAAAATCTCTCTCTCTCCTCTACAATCCTCTCTTCTCCAGGTGCATACACGCTTATTATGACCCACTTTTCGCATCCGACCCTTATTTTAATCCACATAATTCTTGAATTTACACATTTATATTCCCTCTTCTCCTTCCATAACTGATCCTTCAACATTATTGCTACCCCTTCCTTAGCTCTAACTCTCTCAGATACTCCTGACTTAATCCCATTTACTTCTCCCCACTGAAACTCACCTACCCGCTTCAGCTTTGTTTCGCTTAGGGCCAGAACATTCAACTTCTTTTCATTCATAACATCAGCAATCATCTCTTTCTTATCATCCGCACTACATCCACGCACATTGAAACATCCCAGTTTTATAAAGTTTTTCTTCTTCTCTTTTTTAGTAAATGTGTACAGGAGAAGGGTTTACTAGCCCATTGCTCCCGGCATTTTAGTCGCCTCATACGACACGCATGGCTTACGGGGGAAAGATTCTTCTCCACTTCCCATGGACAATAGAGAAAATAAAAAGAACAAGAGCTATTAAGAAAAAGAAGGAAAACCTAGATGTGTGTATGTATATACATGCATGTGCATGGCTGTGTAGTGTAACCTACATGTAAGTAGAAGTAGCTAGATATACCTGTTATCCAGCGTGTTTATGAGACAGAAAAAAGACACCAGCAATCCTACCATCATGTAAAACAGTTTCAGGTTTCTGTTTCACAGTCATATATATATATATAATATATATATATATATATATATATATATATATATATATATATATATATATATATATATATATATATATATTATATATGCTCGCCTGTTATAGTTTCGTCAGAATGTTAATTTATATTTATGTATTCTTCCCAACCAATGTTTGTAACATCTAAAACCTGGAGTAAGCCCTGGATAAACAAACCACTTGTTATTTCGACCGCCTGCTGTAAACCACTTCTTATAACAACTACATCACCGAGTGACCACTTGTTACAGCGATCACCACCTACATTAAGTAGCTCTTGTTGAAACCACTTAATAAGATTGCCTATACCAACCGTTTCGTTATAGCATCTATACAGGTTAAACGGAATCTAAGGAGAAAAACTTGCTGCAATAATAACCTGTTATAACGAACTTCTTCACCTGTAAATGTCCTCCTAACAATCCTTCTCCGTTAATCACTCCCACACCTCAACAACTCACTCCCCCACACTCCAACTCCCACAGTACAAAAGCTGGCACACTCGTTCAACTCACTCCCACTCCACTACACTTTCATTAATATTATTATTATTATTATGATTATTATTATTATTATTATTATTATTATTATTATTATTATTGTTTCTACTACTACAACTGATACTAATGCTACTAATGAAAATTTATAATTGTTATTTATACTGTTATTAGTCCTTTTTCTTGTCCTTAGACTGACGCCATTTCTACTGATACTTCAACTACCACTTCATTTCTACTACTAAACTACTCTCCCTACTTTCTAATAGCGCTATTACTTCAACTACTACTTCCACTACCAGCCTTTCCGCTACCACTACTTCCCTTTCTAGCTCTCTTGGTCCCGTCCTTGTCTCCCCTCTCCTATATATACTGGCTCCCTCACTCTCTTATGTTAGTGGGATTTTGTAAATGGTCGAAGCAGGACCGAAACGTCGTCGTCGTAAGCTTCTCTCTTCTATTCGCGGGTTCTTTGTGTTGTTCCAGTCACGGTATTGTGCCTTTTTTGTTCTTTATGGATCTCGCAAGAAGCGTCTTATTCTTTCCAACTTTCTTAATGTTCTTCCTTCTTTTAAATCCTTCTTTCGCTCATATGATGCGCTCTTATTGCTTCTTGGATTCGTAGGAACCAGTTTCACTTCCTACATGACTGTCTTGCTGAACAAGTTCCCTCCCCCCTTCCTTTCCTTCTCTCAGTTCCTCAAATTCAACTCCTTGGGCCCTCCCTTTCCTAATGATGCCCGCCTCTTGCTTCAGCATCTCATTCTTTCTAGTAAGTCTCAAGCTGATGGTGCCTTCTTTACTCTCCGTCAACGTCAATGTGCTCTTTTTTCTTCTCTCCCACAAGATCTCTGTAACCTTCTCATTACCATTGCTTTTGACACTGCTTGCATTAATTCCCAAAATCACTCTACTAAAATACAGAACAGACTTCAACGTCTTATCGTCAGTCTCACTCTCAGAATCTTCGTGACCTGTTCACTTTTCATGGGGCTCTCCTTCCTGCTCTTGATATCCTGTTGTCTAAGAATTACCACCCTCCTAGAAGCTACTAACTTGCCTTTTCTTCTCTTAAATCTAATACCAATATTGTCAGCCTTTCTTCCGACAAACGCAATTCGGTGGTTGTCCCGCAAAGCTGACGCCTTGTTCTCTGACTCACGTATCTACACTCCTCTCGCTTCCAACCCTCTTGATCGCATCAAGAATTTTATTAAAAATTAACTTCGAACTCTCTCCGATCTCTGTCCTGCTGACTTTGACCTTGTTCAATATTTCCGTGTTATTTGTCCCTCGCCGTTTTATTTCAATGGTCTTCTTAAAACTCATAAACCTGATATCTCTCTACGTCCCCTCATATTCTCCAGAGGTTCTGTCTCTTATTCTCTTGATTCTTGGCTAGCCAAAACTCTCACTCCTATCTTGGTATTTTTTCTCCGGTTCACCTCCGTCACTCTCAAGACTTCTTCGAACTTGTTCGCCCTCTCCCGACCTGTAAGAAGTCTTGAAGTTGAGTCCCTCTTCACCGTTGTCCCTCTGAATGATGTTCTTCATTTTCTCAGAGTGAAGGCCAGTGAAGGGTTACTTTATTTCCCTCTACCTACTGATGTCTTGATCTTATTCACTTTTGTGTGGACTTTGACTTCTTTTCCTTCAACGGTAAATTTTATTCCCAAACCTTCGGTGTCGCTATGGGCTCTCCTCTATTCCCAGTTCTTGCTATCATTTACATAGAATACTTCGAAGCTGTTATTCCTACTATTGGTGTGCGCCCCTGCCTCTGTTTCCGCAGTGTAGATGACGTCTTTGCTCTTTGGCCTCATGACTAGTCTTTTCCAACCATTTCTCGATGCCCTTAACAATCTTGTTTTTCCATCAAGTTTAAAGCTGAACGGGAATCTAACTTTTTGCTTTCTTTCCTTGATGTTCATGTCCACCGCTCAGCTACAGGCATTTCTTTTTTCGTTTATCGCAAGCCTATGCACAGTAGCATGTACATTCACTACCTTTCTTAATATGTTCCCTCTACCAAGGAAAGTGTTCTTATTTCTCTCTTTCTCCGTGCCCTCCACAATTGTGACCATCAGTTCCTTGAATCGGAAATTTCCACTCTTCGTAATTAGTTCACTCGTCTTGGCTACCATTCCGATTTCATAACTCTGCTTTCTCACGTGCTAAACGGACTTTCTTCTCATCCAGACTCTCTACACCTGTGAAATCTCCTGTTATTTTTCGCCAAACTAACATCCTCCACAGAAATTTAGTTCGTAGCTCTTCTCTTTCTATAGATGCCCCTGGTGTCTACTTTATTTCTTGCTCCTCTTGTTCTTTTCAATATTTCGGAAAGACTAGCCGCTCTCTTTCTGACAGACTTAAAGAACACATAATAAGTGTTAGACTTGCCGACATCATACTGTTCTTTTCTGTCATGTTAGAGATCACAGTCATCCTATTGACTGGTCCTCTGCTAAAACTGTTCACCCTACTTCTAGCCTTCACAGTCGCCGTCTTGTTGAAGCATCTCTTATTCACAGTTTTCCTTGTATGAATCTTAGTCCTGGCTGTGTCTCTGTAGATGCCTTTCTTTCTCATTACATTGTGAAATGCTCCAAACATCAGAACACTCGTGACTTGACCTGTTCCTTTCTTCTCATTTCCCTACCTCTTATCCTTTCCTATTTTTTCCTTTTTCTTTCTTTTTTTGTTTACCTTTCTTCTGCCTAAGTGTGTTCTGTCCTCGTGTTTTCCCACTCCCCTGTATTTTGTTCCTATCCCTTGTGATCCAGTAGCTCTCCTGCAGTGCTCCTTCTTGTTGTCCTAAGACTGACCCTACTTCTACAACTACTACTACGACTACCACTTAATTTCTACTACTATTGCTACTACCATTACTGTTGCATCCCTTTACCCTTCTCTTCCCTTTCTCTCTTGCGCCACTAAACTACTCTCCCTTCTCTCTACTACCACTGTTACTTCAACTACTACTTCCACTACCAGCCTTACGACTACCACTAATTTTTCCACCTCTCTTGGTCCCGTGCTTGTCCTCCTCGCCTATGTATACTGGCTCCCTCACTCTCTTTTGTTAGTCTGGATTTGTTAATGGTCCAAGTAGGACCGAAACGTCGTGTTAAGCACCTCTCTCCTGCTTGTGGGTTATTTGTGTATTGTTTCAGTCACGGTGTTGTGAATTTTTGCTCTTTATTATTCCTGTTACTAGTAGCAGTAATAGTTGTAGTAGTAGTAGTAGTTGTAACAGTAGTAGTACTAATAGTGATGTAGCAATAGTAGTAGTAGAAGTAGTAGTAGTAGAAGTAGTAGTAGTAAGTAGTAATAGTAGTAGTAGAAGTAATAGTAGTAATAGTAGTAGAAGTAGTAGTAATAGTAGTAGTAGTATTAATGGTAATAGTAGTAGTAGAAGAGGTAGCAGTAATAGTAGTAGTAAAAGTAGTAGTAATAGTAGTAGAAGTAGAAGTAGTAGTAATGGTAGTAGTAATAATAGTAGTAGTAATAGTAGCAGTAATAAAAGTAGTAGTTATAATAGTAGTAGAAGTAGTAATAGTAGCAGAAGTAGTAGTAACAGTGGAAGAAGTAATAGTAATAGTAAAAGTAGTAATATTAAAGTAGTAATAGTAAAAGTAGTAGTAATAATAGTAGTAGTAGCAGAAGTAGTAGTAGTAGTAGCAGAAGTAGTAGTAGTGGTAGTAGTAGGAGTAATAGTAAAGTTCTTGCTTCATTTTTTCAAGTAACACTGATATGGCTTCGTCTTGTGTTTAACTTCTTCTAAAAATCTTCTTAAATCTTCCAAGACACTCATCAAGAGATAAGAGAGAGACAGTTGGAAGAGCTAAGAGCTCGTATAAACACAGAAAGAGTAAATGTGAAGGAGTTTGACTCTCAGAAACTGATAGCGAGTGTCATCTTAGAAGGAGGCCTTGTTGAGACAAGTGTTCTTCACCACTAGCACACGTGGGAGTTTTAAGTGCACTCACGAGGGTGCACTCACGAGGGTGCACTCACGAGGGTGCACTCACGAGGGTGCACTAACGAGGGTGCACTCACGAAGGTGCACTCACGAGGGTGCACTCACGAGGGTGCACTCACGAGGGTGCACTCACGAGGGTGCACTCACGAGGGTGCACTCACGAGGGTGCACTCACGAGGGTGCACTCACGAGGGTGCACTCACGAGGGTGCACTCACGAGGGTGCACTCACGGTTTAATAGTACACATGATAATAGACTCGGTAATAATAATTCTGTTAATAATATACTTGATAATGGTTTTGAGTGAATCGAAATGCCGCTTAAAGTTTTATCCCTAACTTTCTGGTTAATAATGGAATGTTTCCTCCACGGTATTGTGGGTTGTAAATCTTTTCCTGTAACTGTACTGGGATACTTGTGAATAGTTCCAGGCACACTATTGTGGGGTTAGTTGTGAATAGTTCCAGGCACAGTATTGTGGGTTAGTTGTGAATAGTTCCAGGCACACTATTGTGGGTTAAACATAAGAACATAAGAAAGGAGGAACACTGCAGAAGGCCTGTTGGCCCATACTAGGCAGGTCCTTCACATTCCATCCCACCAACAGAACACTTGTTCAACCCAACTTTCAATGCTACCCAAGAAATAAGATTTGATAATTTTATTTACTCATGTGCAATTCCCACTCAAATCCAACCCCTCTCACTCATGAATTTATCCAACCTAAATTTAAAACTACCCAAGGTCCTTGCTTCAATAACCCTACTAGGCAGACTGTTCCACTCATCAACTACCCTATTTCCAAACCAATACTTTCCTATATCCTTTCTAAATCTAAACTTATCTAACTTGAATCCATTATTGCGGGTTCTCTCTTGGAGAGATACCCTCAAGACCTTATTTATATCCCCTTTGTTAATACCCATTTTCCACTTGTATACCTCGATCATGTCTCCCTCATTCTACGTCTTACAAGTGAATGTAATTTAAGGGTCTTCAATCTTTCTTCGTAAGTAAGATTTCTAATGCTATGTATTAATTTAGTCATTCTACGCTGAATGTTTTCTAACAAATTTATGTCCATTCTGTAATATGGAGACCAGAACTGAGCTGCGTAATCTAGGTGAGGCCTTACTAATGATGTATAAAGCTGTAATATAACCTCTGGACTTCTGTTGCTAACACTTCTTGATATAAATCCCAGTAATCTATTTGCCTTATTACGTACGCTTAGGCATTGCTGTCTTGGTTTAAGGTTGCTGCTTACCATCACCCCCAAGTCCTTCTCGCAATCTGTATGGCTAAGTTCTACGTTATTTAACTTATAAGTGCTTGGGTTATGGACACTCCCGAGCTTTAGAACTTTGCATTTATCTACATTGAACTGCATCTGCCATTTTTCTGACCAGGAATTGAGTTTGTCTAAATCCTCCTGTAGTTCAGTGACATCTACGTCTGAATCGATTATCCTACCTATCTTCGTGTCATCAGCGAATTTGTTCATATCACTAGAAATTCCCTCGTCAAGGTCATTTATATATATTATAAACAACAACGGGCCCAAAACCGATCCCTGTGGAACGCCACTTGTTACAGATCCCCACTCAGATTTAACCCCATTAATGCACACCCTCTGCTTCCTATTGGTGAGCCATGACTCGATCCATGAAAACACTTTTCCCCCAATGCCATGAGCAGCCACTTTCTTTAACAGTCTCTGATGTGGTACTCTATCAAAAGCCTTACTAAAATCCAAATAAACAATATCGAATTCTTTATCATGATCAACTGCCTCAAAAGCCTTACTGAAAAAAGTTAATAAATTAGTTAGGCAGGAACGGCCCCTGGTGAATCCATGTTGAGTATCATTAATCAAATTATGCCTATCGAGATGGCTTCTTATGTTATCAGCTTTAATCGACTCTAATAATTTGCCTACAATTGATGTTAGACTTATTGGGCGGTAATTTGATGGTAACGACTTGTCCCCTGCTTTAAAAATAGGAATTACATTAGCCATCTTCCACGTATCAGACACTACACCTGTTTGAAGAGATAGGTTAAAGATGTTAGTTAAGGGTTCACAGAGTTCAATTTTGCATTCCTTAAGAACCCTTGAAAAAAGCTCATCAGGGCCTGGCGATTTATTTTGCTTCAAACGGTCTATCTGTTTGATAACTATTTCGCTAGTGACTGTGATACTACATAATTTATCTTCTTCAGGCCCACTAAAATACCTAATTCTTGGGATATTATTAGTGTCTTCCTGAGTGAAAACCGAGAGAAAATAATTATTAAAAATAGAGCACATTTCATTCTCTTTGTCAGTAAGATACCCATAATTATTTTAAGGGGACCTATCTTATCTCTAACTTTTGTTCTATACACCTGGAAAAACTTTTGGGTTAGTTTTCGAATCCCTAGCAACTTTAATTTCGTAGTCCCGCTTAGCTTTTCTTATCCCTTTTTAACGTCCCTCTTAATGTCAATATACTGATTCATAAGATGACCCTCACCTCTTTTGATACGCCTATAAATTCCTTTCTTCTGCCCTAAAAGATATTTGAGCCTATTATTCATCCATTTTGGGTCATTTCTATTCGATCTAATTTCTTTATATGGGATAAATGTTCTTTGGGCAGCATGTATAGTGTTCAGAAAACTGTCATATTGATAGCTCTCTTCATTACCCCAGTCCACAGATGATAAGTGTTCTCTAAGTCCATTGTAATCTGCTAAGCGAAAATCTGGGACCGTTACTGAGTTATTCCTACTATGAAACTTCCATTCAATGCCAAAGGTAATTGATTTGTGGTCGCTTGCGCCGAGTTCCTCTGTAATTTCTAAATTATTAACAAGGGTTTCCTTGTTTGCCAGAACTAAGTCAAGCAGATTATTTCCCCTTGTAGGTTCTGTCACAAACTGCTTCAAAAACAATCTTGAACTACTTATAAGAAGTCGTTAGATTCTAAATTCCCAGTCAAAAAATTCCAATCAATTTGACTAAAGTTGAAGTCACCCAGAATAACTACGTTATCGTGCATTGTGGCCTTAACAATTTCCTCCCATAGTAGTCTCCCTTGGTCCCTATCTAAGTTTGGGGACGGTATATCACACCTAAAATCAATTTTTCATGCCCCTCTGAAAATTCTATCCAGACAGACTCTGTATGTGTTATTTCAGACTTTATTCCCTTTTTATGCAACAGTTCAAGCGATCTCGGACATACAGTGCCACTCCACCCCCTTCCCGAAACTTCTGTCTACTTGGAATAATTTAAAACCCTGTATATGACATTCAGCAGGCATGTCCCTATTTTTCGTATTGAACCACGTCTCAGTTATGGCGAATACATCAATGTTTCCTGCACTTGCAACTAATCTCAAATCGTCCATCTTATTCCTAGCACTACGACTATTTGTATAATACACTTTTAAAGACCCTCCTTTCTCTTTACCCTTCCTGCTCCATTCTGTTTTCCACTATACATATTACTGTCCTTGTTATTGTTAAGAATTTTTATATCAAAGCCTAGATCTATATTTCGACATTCAGTATTTTCCATTTCTAAACCCATACCTCTAACTAATCTTAGTTTAAAGTCCTAACAACACCCTCAACTGAGCTAGCAAGAAAATCCACACCTGCCCTGGATAAGTGAACCCCATCCCTGGCATACATGTCATTTCGGCCATAGAAGTGGTCCCAGTTGCAAATGAATGGTACTGCATTATCCTTACAGTGTTTGTCCAGCCAGCAATTGACACCAATTGCCCTGGACAGCCATTCATCTCCAACTCCTCTCCTTGGCAAAATACCACATATGACAGGGTTCCCACCCTTCTTCCTAATTATGTCTATTGCTGACCTATACCTGCTAGTCAGGTCCTCACTCCTACGTCTGCCAACATCGTTGCCTCCAGCACTGAGACAGATAATAGGATTGCTCCCATTACCTCTCATGATGTCGTCCAGACGGCTAACAATATCCTCCATCCCAGCCCCAGGAAAGCAAACCCTCTGTCTCCTACTTCTATCTTTCAAGCAGAAGGCCCTATCCATATACCTAATTTGACTATCCCCAACAAGAACAATGTTCTTACCTTCCTTGGTGTCGTTCGTGATGTTCCCTGTATTCGACTCACATTCATCGGGTAACACGGAGAATCGGTTCGATGTTTCCACAACAGGCTTCTGGTTCTTCGTTAATTCTACCTCTCCATCCATCCTCTTGATCTTTAACTTTGTCCCATGCATTCCAGCCACTGCCCAGGTTCCTTTCTTGCCTTGAGGATTCTCAACAGGAGGATTACTACGAATCCTCTTGTTTTCCTCAGTCAGTCGCTGTATCTCAAGCTTAGCTACCCTCAGTTCTTCCTTCAGCTGCTGGTAGAGTAGCTCAAGAGAGGACATCTTGCTCAGATTCACAGAAAGCACACAAGACAAGTCTTGTTAAGTAAAAGGACACAAATGCAACTAATGTGACATTTTATTGTTGCAACGTTTCGCTCTCCAGGAGCTTTCTCAAGCCGTTGTGACTTGTGAATAGTTCCAGGCACAGTATTGTGGGTTACTTGTTAATAGTTCCAGGCACACTATTGTGGGTTAGTTGTGAATAGTTCCAGGCACGGTATTGTGGGTTAGTTGTGAATAGTTCCAGGCACACTATTGTGGGTTACTTGTGAATAGTTCCAGGCACACTATTGGGGTTAGTTGTGAATAGTTCCAGGCACACTATTGGGGTTAGTTGTGAATAGTTCCAGGCACAGTATTGTGGGTTAGTTGTGAATAGTTCCAGGCACAGTATTGTGGGTTAGTTGTGAATAGTTCCAGGCATAGTATTGTGGTTTAGTTGTGAATAGTTCCAGGCACATTATTGTGGGTTAGTTGTGAATAGTTCCAGGCACACTATTGGGGTTACTTGTGAATAGTTCCAGGCACACTATTGGGGTTACTTGTGAATAGTTCCAGGCACACTATTGGGGTTACTTGTGAATAGTTCCAGGCACACTATTGGGGTTAGTTGTGAATAGTTCCAGGCACACTATTGTGGGTTACTTGTGAATAGTTCCAGGCACACTATTGGGGTTAGTTGTGAATAGTTCCAGGCACAGTATTGTGGGTTAGTTGTGAATAGTTCCAGGCACACTATTGGGGTTAGTTGTGAATAGTTCCAGTCACAGTATTGTGGGTTAGTTGTGAATAGTTCCAGGCACACTATTGGGGTTAGTTGTGAATAGTTCCAGTCACAGTATTGTGGGTTAGTTGTGAATAGTTCCAGGCACACTATTGTGGGTTAGTTGTGAATAGTTCCAGACACAGTATTGTGGGTTAGTTGTGAATAGTTCCAGGCACACTATTGGGGTTAGTTGTGAATAGTTCCAGGCACAGTATTGTGGGTTAGTTGTGAATAGTTCCAGGCACACTATTGGGGTTAGTTGTGAATAGTTCCAGTTACAGTATTGTGGGTTAGTTGTGAATAGTTCAAGGCACACTATTGGGGTTAGTTGTGAATAGTTCCAGGCACACTATTGGGGTTACTTGTGAATAGTTCCAGGCACGGTATTGTGACTTCACCTGGTTGCTTTACAATTTCGCATTATATAGAGAACCGTAGTGTCTCTGCCCAGTACTTGCTATATGAGTGTAGATTTTCCAAAAATACCGATATTTCGATTATGCCCATGTGCGTAATACCTATAAGGAGGTCATAGTTTTTCTTATTTATATTACGAAAATTTGATACGTCACATTTTATGATTACGCTGATCTATGTGGCATGTTACAAGGTTTAAGCAAGAACTAACGATGTTTGCATAGCCCACTTATCACGCAAGATGATTTTGCCTCTCATACTTCATCACACAGGACGGGTTGCCTTACACGAGGTAATGAAGCCTGTCAGCATGAGCTGGGAGATTTCAGTAGGGCGATGAGTATATCATAAAGCATTTTACTATGGATTCAGTAGCTATGACACCTACAAAGGTTTCCTTCCATCTGAAATAAAGGGACGTTTTCACTTGGATAGCGTAATGCAAGTCCAGGATATACAAACCGTGTTTTTCAGAGTATATATACTGGGAGTATACTTTAATCCCTATTTTAGAGCGACAGTTTTCTTGACTGATGGAGAGCAGGTTACGTACTTTAGCCTCATCAACCAACACAGCCAACACAGAGATTTACTGAAAATGGTGAGGACCTCGTCACGCAAAAAAATATATAGAAACTTACTGATAATATAGCAAAGAATTACAATATTTGAAATGAATCAAACTCTAGGCAGGGTGGCAAGATCTGGTCCGGCAAGCAATGCGATCATCCTTGTCAGTAGTTAGTATAAGCAATATTTGTGTACTTCTAGTGAAATGACATAAGATTGCCTCTCTGTATTGACCTCAAACTCTGCAGTCGTATATTAATTACTCTTAGTAAAATAAAGCTTTGTGTTGCAGTAAGCGTTGTCCATTATATATCAAATGCAAGCAAAAAAAAAAAAAATCAACTGTAAAAATAATTTTTGTCAATTTTGAATGGAATTTGGTAAATTTATATATATATATATATATATATATATATATATATATATATATATATATATATATATATATATATATATATATATATATAAATATATATATATATATATATATATATATATATATATACATATATATATGTATATGGAAGAGGGTAAATAGGGACTGGCAGAGAGCGTGCATAGTTCCTTTGTATAAAGACAAAGAGGACAAAAGAGAGTGTAAAAATTATAGGGGAATAAGTCTGTTGAGTGTACCTGGTAAAGTGTATGGTAGAGTTATTATTGAAAGAATTAAGAGTAAGACGGAGAGCAGAATAGCAGATGAACAAGGTGGCTTTAGGAAAGGTAGGGGGTGTGTAGACCAAGTGTTTACAGTGAAACATATAGGTGAACAGTATTTGGATAAGGGTAAAGAGGTTTTTGTGGCATTTATGGATTTGGAAAAGGTGTATGATAAAGTGGATATGGGGGCAATGTGGGTATGTAAAAGAAGGAAATTAAAAGTGAATATAGGAAAGAGTAAAGTGATGAGGATAACAAAAAAAAAATAGGTAACGGAAGATTGGATATCAGATTGGAGGGAGAGAGTATGGAGGACGTGAATGTATTCAGATATTTGGGAGTAGACGTGTTAGCGGATAGGTCTATGAAAGATGAGGTAAATCATAGAATTGACGAGGGGAAGAGGGTGAGTGGTGCACTGAGGAGTCTGTGGAAACAAAGAACTTTATCCATGAAAGCAAAGAGGGGAATGTATGACAGTATAGTTATACCAACGCTCTTGTATGAGTGTGAGGCATGGGTTGTGAATGTTGCAACAAGGAGAAGGCTGGAGGCAGTGGAGATGTCATGTCTGAGGGCAATGTGTGATGTAAATATAATGCAGAGATTTCGTAGTTTGGAGATTAGGAGGAGGTGTGGGATTACCAAAGCAATTATCCAGAGGGCCGAGGAGGGGTTATTGAGATGGTTTGGACATGTAGAGAGGATGGAACAAAACAGTATGACTTTGAGAGTGTATAAATCTATAGTGGAGGGAAGGCGAGGTAGGAGGGGGTAAAGGAGGTTTTGTGTGCGAGGGAATTGGACTTCCAGCAAGCGTGCGTGAGCGTGTTAGATAGAAGCAAATGGAGACAAATGGTTATTAGGACTTGACGTGCTGTTGGAGTGTAAGCAAGGTAACATTTATGAAGGGATTCAGGGAAACCGGCAGACCGGACTTGGGTCCTGGAGATGGGAAGTACAGTGCCTGCTCTCTGAAGGAGTGATTTTTATGTTGCAGTTTTATAACTGTAGTGTAAGCATGCCTCTGGCAAGACATTAATGGAGTGAATGATGGTGAAAGTTTTTCTTTTTCGGGCCACCCTGCCTTGGTGGGAAACGGCCGATGTGTTAATAGATAAATATAATAAATATATAATGTGTGTGTGTGTGTGTGTGTGTGTGTATAATTAATATGCATGCTCCCGACATTCGTAAACAGGCGATTCAAACTATGTAAAACAAGCGTGTTTTTTGTATGTGTGTGCGTTTAATTACACTTTCTTTAACATGGATATTTTTTATGCGAATAAATTCTATACACAATCTAGTTTTTTCCTTCCTTTTCCGATACATCGATTATCTTCGGTTATGTTTATCCCTGCAGTACTTTCCCTCTAATCTTGATGTCGAAAGATATCATTTCCAGACATTCTTCATCGTTGAAGCACTTCTCTTCCCTGCGAGGAGTAGATGGTGCAGTATGCAAATGCAGCCTTCTTTATGTGGTCAAAATGACAGGTTACGCTGAGCTTGCCCTGGGTGCTGCCTCAAGGTGATACTCGGGTCTTGCCCGGTAATGTTTCAGCGGCAGGGTGTACTTGGTACTGGTGTAGCGAGGTGGTACTTTGTACTCACCTACAGGGACTTGTGATTCCGGAATAGCGAGCTGGTACTGTGTACTTTTCTATAGACTAGTAGTACTGTTAAAGTGAGTTTGCATTATGTTCTCAATTACAGGGACTGATAGTGCTGAGGTAGGAAGCTAGTCCTGTGTACTCACCTACAAGAACCCATTAGTGCTGAGGTAGGAAGCTAGTCCTGTGTACTCACCTACAAAGAACCCATTAGTGCTGAGGTAGGAAGCTAGTCCTGTGTACTCACCTACAAGAACCCATTAGTGCTGAGGTAGGAAGCTAGTCCTGTGTACTCACCTACAAAGACTCGTAGCACTTACTGAAAGGATTCACTTGACGAAGACATATTTGCTGCTGAAGACGTGTTTTTAGACTGATTCGAGTACGCAAAGTTTGAATTTTAAATCATAATTAACTAAACGCATAAGAATTTTTAGTTGCAGAACACAATGGAAATATTTTTTTTCACTTATGTTGAGTACTTCTGAGAGCCAGTGACAAGTCAGCAACCTACACATACGCCCTTCCTGCAATGTGTTTGATTACTTAACGAAAATTGTCTGAGCAAAATACGTTATTCCGTAACAAAAATCCTGAGGTGCCGGGTCTGTTCTGATTTAAGATTTAGAATGAGGACATTGAAGTTTTTAAAGGCTGCAACAAATATTTACCTCAGAAGAAAGAAAGTTTTTTGTTGGTGTTGTCCGTTGTTAACACTGAAGCAGTTGAGAATGAAGCCTCAAGCTCCACCCTCCAGGGAGTCCCACTCACCTCACAAAAACAATGCATGGCCAGAAATTTGTCACATACAATCAATCCCAATACGCTGGAAGGAAATTTACATGCAAAATCGAAGAAAAATTAAAGATCTGTATTTTTACATACTTTTATTTTAAGTAATAATAGCAAAAATACAACTACTGTATATAAGAAACCAGCATTTTGGTGTGCTAGGTTCAAGTTATCTTTGTATTAGAAGACTTAATAGTAGAGTTTCCTGTATACATATTGAAGGTGTTGTTTCTTCGATCGCCAAACTTCACATTTTCCTAATTATTATATTTAAAAGAAATTCCTACCCAGGTAAATTATTTCAAGTATTCTGAAGAAACTTTTTTGTACAAGGTTTGCATCATCTCCAGTAACCTTTGCATCCCCAAGGACACATTAAGCTCTAATTGTTTTAGAAAATGTGAGTTTTAATTTTTTTTTAGTCAACGTAAAAATATTACTTTCTTTCCGCGGCCTTATGATCGTAGGTCTGGTTTTGTCTATTCAAATTATCGAGATTCTATGTTCGATACTCGGGCAGTACGTCACGAAAATTGAAGCTTGACATGAAACTTGACATCTAGGAACATTTGAGTGTTTTTCCATCCTGGACTTCCCTTAACTAAGCTCTATTCATTTGCATTCAGAGATCATTGCCACATAACCACATTCTCCCAGACCCAGGATGACACTTCAGTACACACACAACCCGCACATAGAAGAGAGGAACTTACGACGACGTTTCGGTCCTACTTGAACCATTCACGGTATTGACACTTCAGTTCTGACTGCAACATCACAGATTTTTAGTTTTGTTGGTTACCTGCCCACACATATATCTTGTTTGGCTTGCAACAACCATGCAATAGGCCACTTGTCTGCCAGGTGGGCAACAGGTAGTCTGTGGGTGGGTGCCTCTGGTGCTGCACATTTGTGTGAGATTTATGATGCCTTGCTATAAGACTTGCTCCATGGCTTCTTGCCATCATTTTCGTTCTTCAACGTGAATTATTCAACGTTACGGTGAGTGGGTGTATTTACGAAAGGTTTAATGAACATATGTGCAAGACAGACCAACAGAAACTTTATCATGTGTTAGTTTAATGGTAAAAGCGTCCTGTTCTGTGTAGTCTAACCTTTTTCTTATGTCTCCTTGAACACAGGACTCATTTTCTGTATGGCCGCCGCATACACTATAATTTTTATTCAGTGATTCTTAGCTAATATCCTGGAGAGATGGTCTTATTTTCTTTATAATACATATGTCTTCTGTCTCATTCTTGTTGCAGTGATGCTAGAAATAACAATTATACCTGCTGCCTTCTCAGCAGATTTAACCCAACATTAACTTGAGATTGGAAGGGAACTAAAACAGGAATTTTCTTAAAGTTAAAACTAAAAAAAAAAAAAATTGTATCTTCTAGGTCTTTTAATTGAGAAAGTAATTACAAGTCAATTGAAGTGGATATATAAACTTAAGTATCTATATACATGAATAAGGAAAAATTCCCAGAACGTAACGGTAGTGAAGACTTAACAAGAATATATATTGCCCTTTTAACCAAATGAAAGGACATTTTGCGGCCCCTTCACGATTACTGACAAGTTACATGGCTTGTGTTTTACCTTTAAGTATCGTGGGTTTGGCTGTCGTTTTCATGTTTAAATACTTTCCATGAAATTTGGTACTTCAGGTTGCAGCTGGCTGGGGTCTCCAGCTCCTGGTATTGGGCTTCCTAGCTGGACTCTGCCTTAAAACACAACTGCTTGGGTTTTCCCTGAATTACATTCTTTTCATTGCATTGCTCCTGAAGAAGAGTTTGCAATTGCAGTGCGAATAGTTTACAGACACATCATTCCATTCTTCCCCCTCCCGAGTGAATGTTGTTCGTTATTCATCACTTGTTCACCATTATACCTAACCTTATTATAACAAGCACAATTTAATGTAGCCTAATCCAACTAAATATATTTTAGATAAGTTTCGGCAAGAAGAGCGTTGCTATTACGTATTTAGGATAAAATAGCAAGTTTTACTTATTCGGCACGATATGAAATTTATTATATATATATATATATATATATATATATATATATATTTTTTTTTTTTTTTTTCAACAAGTCGGCCGTCTCCCACCGAGGCAGGGTGACCCAAAAAAAAAGAAAATCCCCAAAAAGAAAATACTTTCATCATCATTCAACACTTTCACCACACTCATACATAATCACTGTCTTTGCAGAGGAGCTCAGATACGACAGCTGAGAATAGTCCCTCCCAGCTGTCACTATCTCAGACCCTCCTTTAAAGTGCAGGCATTGTACTTCCCATTTCCAGGACTCAAGTCCAACTAAATCAATTAACTGGTTTCCTGAATCCCTTCACAAAATGTTACCCTGCTCACACTCCAACAGATCGTCATGTCCCAAAACCATTCGTCTCCATTCACTCCTATCTAACACGCTCACACATGCTTGCTGGAAGTCCAAGCCCTCGCCCACAAAACCTCCTTTACCCCTTCCCTCCAACCTTTTCTAGGACGACCCCTACCCCGCCTTCCTTCCCTACAGATTTATACGCTCTCCAAGTCATTCTACTTTGATCCATTCTCTCTAAATGACCAAACCACCTCAACAACCCCTCTTCAGCCCTCTGACTAATACTTTTAGTAACTTCACACCTTCTCCTAATTTCCACATTCCGAATTTTCTGCATAATATTTACACCACACATTGCCCTTAGACAGGACATCTCCACTGCCTCCAGCCTCCTCCTCGCTGCAGCATTTGCAACCCATGCTTCACACCCATATAAGAGTGTTGGTACCACTATACTTTCGTACATTCCCTTCTTTGCCTCCATGGATAACGTTAAATATATATATATATATATATATATATATATATATATATATATATTTACTCTTCCTCACCATAACTACGACTACCCTCCCAACCCCCACCCACACAACAACAACCACTCTCTCATATACACACGACCCCTCCGCCACCAACCATTTCCCCCCTCTCCAGACACTTCCTCGAACACCCCCACCCCAACTCCGTCCCTCACAGCCCTTCCTACAATCTCCTGACAAAAAAAAAAAATATTCGCACCATGTTGACACGTCAGACTTTTTTTTTGTGAAAGAGGATTACAACTTTGCTCCTTCCCCTGGGGCCATTAAGGCGGGCGGTGCTCTTGCCTAAGGGTTGAACACCCATTTACTTATTACGCTCATGACCTGGCATAACCCCTGCTGCTCTGACCCCTCACAGGGCGCTTTAGCTAAATGGGTTTAGGAGGTAAATCCTTTGGTGCTGAGGGCTGACTGCTCGGTAGCCGTAAGCAGGTCTGGGATGAAAGATGGTGTAGGTACCCTCCTCCTCTCACGGCTTGAAGGAAAGACTGAAAAAGTTTGGAAGTGTGAGCAAATGTAGACATTGGCTTGTTTTTTGAAGGAGAGAGAGAGAGAGAGAGAGAGAGAGAGAGAGAGAGAGAGAGAGAGAGAGAGAGAGAGAGAGAGAGAGAGAGAGAGAGAGACTGCCTGTCTGTCTGTGTGAGGGATCACGAGAAGAGAGACAGTGACAAGAGAAAATAAGGACTTCAACATTGCTATTACACATCTCTAGAAGGCAAGTTAGTCACGTTCTTTCCCTTAGGAGCCTAAAACAAAATGACAATTTTCAATGTATTTAAAAGAATACTGATAAACAAATCAAAATTTTTCTTTTGGTTAATCCAACTAGTCACGAAATGTGTGCGCATATATACATACATATACAGATTACCTGGAGTTTACCTGGAGAGGATTTCGGGGGTCAACGCCCTAGCGGCTCGGTCTGAGACCAGGCCTCATGGTGGATCAGGGTCTGATCAACCAGGCTGTTACTGCCGGCCGCACGCAAACTGACGTACGACCCACAGCCCGGTTGGTCAGGTACTGACTTTAGGTGCCTGTCCAGTGCCTTCTTGAAGACAGCCAGGGGTCTATTGGTAATTCCCCTAATGTATGTTGGGAGGCAGTTGAACAGTCTTGGGTCCCGGACACTTATGGTGTTGTCTCTCAGTGTACTCGTGGCACCCCTGCTTTTCATCGGGGGAATGTTGCATCTCCTGCCGAGTCTTTTGCTTTCATAGGAGTGATTTTCGTGTTCAGGTTTGGCACCAATCCCTCCAGGACCTTCCAAGTGTATATTATCATGTATCTTTCTCGCCTGCATTCCAAGGAATACAGATCAAAGACCTTCAACCGTTCCCAGTAATT
>WNWK01002269.1:182500-217981 GCA_009830355.1 Cherax destructor
GAACAGCTCAGCAAAAAAACTCAGTTTCCCAAAAAAACAAAAAAGAAAAAGGGGAAAATTTTAAAAGCAAAAAAACTAAAAAAAATAAAAGTAGATACGTATCAGGTTTTCACACCGGGGGAGCTGCGAATTAAAGGTTTTGGCCTTTTGCAAATCTTAATTTTAAAAAAGGTTTTTGCCAAAAAAAAGGGCCCCTTTCCAGTTTTTCCCACTTCCAAAAAAACAATTTTTTTTTAAGCCCCGGGGCAAAATTTTAACCCAAAAAATTTTTAAAATTTTTCCTTCGATGTTTTAAAAAAGGGGGGCAACCTCCCCTAACCCCTTTAACAGTGTTTAACCCGGGGATTTTAAGTTAAACACCTTTCCCCCTCATTTCCAGGGGTTGAAAAACCAAAAAATTCTGTTTTTACAATTTCCCTCTAAATAAAGGAGATAACCCTTTTTTACCCAAATTAAAATTCCCATTGTATGATGTAAAATGAGCATTACCATATAATTTGGGTTATTTTCCCAGTCCAAAACCGAATTATAATGCAGATGATTTCGTAGTGACTCAACCCAGCCTACCCCAAAGTTTTAGAAGAATCCCAAAAAATTTTAAATCAACAGCAGAATTTACAAGAGTTACTAAACTCGGTAAAGCCTACCAAAAATTAAAGTGGACTCGAGAGTTATGTTAACCAGTTTCAGTAAAACATCCGCAATGCCAAAGCTCAACAAAGAGTTTATTGGTCCCTACCGAGTAGTTGAGCATATAAGTGGTAATTAGTATAGAGTTAGAGAATTTAGTAGTATTCCCGTAAAAAATCACATTTGGAAACAAAGAATTGGGATGTGATGATGAGATTGCTAGCACTCAAAACGGTGGTCAAGGGCACTGACAATCCCGGAATACCTTCTCCTCCCAACAGCCTGACTGTCGTTATTCTCTATGTACACGACAAGTGATGAAGAACTCTCAAGTTTCATTTGTTAACACTAATGTTAATCCTCCTCAGTTATGTCTTGTGTTAGGGGTTGCCACAGAATGTGACCCTCTTAAAGATGATGACAATTTTGCATATGTAAATCTCACCCTAGCAGAGTTGGGGTTAAATGTAAATAACTTGTATTGATGATTAGTACAGGTTAGTCAATACTCAACTGGTGTAGTAAGTTTTACAGTATGTCAATTTATTTGTGAATCTTTTTTTTTTTCACGTGCTCATGTTCTCTCCGAATTATGAGATTTAACTGTAAAAAACTTGAATGCACATGAATAACGATCGACCGATCTCATTTAATCTCATTTACTCTCATTTATTCCCATGAACCACCATGATTTCTAACGCATTATGTCCTAGTTTGTCATATGTTTTGTAGTACAACGTTTTCTTGCATTATATAGAATCAGCAAAGATCCTGAATCGTCTGCTAGGCCCTTTGGGAAAAAATGCCTATAAATGTTGTTAGTACACACGCGCACACACACACACACACACACACACACACACACACACACACACACACACACACACACACACACACACACACACACACACACACACACACACACACACACACACACACACACACACACACACACGCCCACACCCGATGGCATGGTGGCTAGCGCTCTTGCTTCACGCACGGAGGGCCCGGGTTCAATTCCCGGCGGGGCCGAAACATTTCGAAGTGTTTCGTTACACACACACACACGTACATACAACAGGCCTAGTGTCTAATCGACATGTGCCTAGGACAAAATGGTAACTAACTAACTAACACACACACACACATATATATATATATATATATATATATATATATATATATATATATATATATATATATATATATATATATATACAGTGGTACTCGGTATACATATATATATATATACATATATATATATATATATATATATATATATATATATATACAGTGGTACCTCGGTATACGTCCTTAATCCGTTCCAGGACCTTGGACTTATACCAAACAGGACGTATACCAAACGAATTTTCCCATAAAAAATATAGGGAAAACGATTAATCCGTTCCCATGAAAAAAATCCTATTGTTATTGGCATATTATACATTGATGGGGTTGTATAAAATAATTTAAACACTGCTTAATACTAAAATATGTAATTTAAATGCTTCTTAATACTAAGATACATACATAAATACAAAAGAATTAGATGAAATAAATGCAAATTTAACATCACTTTACTTTGGTGAAAAGAGTCGAGTGCCTACTAGGATAGTGCTGAGAAGGAAGGAGGAGGAAATGTTATTGTTTAGAAGGAGAGTCCCTTTCTCTTTTCTGTCTCTTTTTCCTATTTGGACCTGGTTGAAGCTCACCTGGTTTGACTTTTACTAAAAATCTGTCCAAAGAACTTTGCTTCTGCCTTCTCCTCAGGATGTTTCAGAAATGTGACATTGTCTGGTCATTCCAGACAATGCTATTACAGCTTGTTTGGGCTTTGTTGGGGTGGTACTTCTCTGCAAAGATTTTGACGTCCATCCATCTGGCAAAGATTTCCTTGATTAATGAAGTAGCGCGCAGTGTAGTGACTCATTTTGACCCATACAAGTTCTAGCACGCTAGTCATATTCCAAACAAAGGTTGTATACCGAGGTACCACTGTATATATATATATATATATATATATATATATATATATATATATATATATATATATATATATATATATATATACTACAGAAGTATTACACTGTTGTCAACTGTTAAGTATCGAGAAACAGTGATGAGTTTCCAGGAAGGCGGTGAAGAGTGTACTGGGAGACAGTGGTACGTGTACTGGGAGACAGTGGTGCGTGTACTGGGAGACAGTGGTGCGTGTACTGGGAGACAGTGTTACGTGTACTGGGAGACAGTGGTGCGTGTACTGGGAGACAGTGGTACGTGTACTGGGAGACAGTGGTACGTGTACTGGGAGACAGTGGTGCGTGTACTGGGAGACAGTGGTGCGTGTACTGGGAGACAGTGTTACGTGTACTGGGAGACAGTGGTGCGTGTACTGGGAGACAGTGTTACGTGTACTGGGAGACAGTGGTACGTGTACTGGGAGACAGTGGTGCGTGTACTGGGAGACAGTGGTGCGTGTACTGGGAGACAGTGTTACGTGTACTGGGAGACAGTGGTACGTGTACTGGGAGACAGTGGTACGTGTACTGTGAGACAGTGGTACGTGTACTGGGAGACAGTGGTACGTGTACTGGGAGACAGTGTTTCAACAATCAGATCACCTGAACACCCAGTATATAGCAACGCTATGTAATAAAAGTATATTACATAGCTGTTCATATCATGTATTTTTTTTTCCGAATTAAGATTTTATTTCAGAATTTACCAAAAGGGGTGAGTAAACACACACACACACACACACACACACACACACACGTCTCGGTGATTTTTGTTGGTTTGGTTACAGATGGTAGAAGTAAGCAGTTGCTCATAGTGTGTTGCTATTGATTTTTGATGGTTTTTAGTTTTGGAACCCCAGGCACAAATAACATAGGTGAGGTATGGGTAGATCAGTGGATAGTATAGTGTAAGTAGTGCTGTTTGTGGTACATAGTAATGTATCATTGAGAGGATGCCAACTGCTTTAGAAACTTTTTTTTGTTGTGTTGGATATGGATGTTGAATGTCAGGTTGCCATCAAGGTGCAGACGCAGGAATTTTCCTCATTATGTTTAGCAATAAGGATGTTAAGCATAATGTTTAGTTGGTCCTCACTTGCTCTACTCCCAAACATAATGTAAAAGGTTTAGTCTATATTAAGTGCAAGTTTATTGATGGTCAACCAGGTTGCTATTTTTGCAAGTTCTTCATTAACAATAGTGTTAAGTGAGGCTAGAGATGGGTTGGACATGACAAAAGTTATGTCGTCAGCAAAGAGAATAGGCGTAAGTTGTTGTGATACGCTTGAAAGATCGTTGAAGCATAAAAGGAAAAGGAGGGGGCCAAGAGTGCTACCCTGTGGTACAACAGTTTCAAGGGGTCTTGCTGAGGAGGTTGTGTCATTCACAGAGACGTGTTGCTTTCTACTAGTAAGGTAGGACTTGATAAATGCAATCGCATGGCCTCTTATACCATAATGATCAAGCTTGTGCAGTAGGATGCAGTGATCTATTGTATCAAAAGCTTTCTTAAGGTCAATAAAGAGTCCAAGCGGGTTTTCATTTTTTTTCCAATGCTGTGTATAGTAGGTCTAGCATTTTTATTATTGCGTTATTTGTGCTTTTGTTTCTTCTGAAGCCAAACTGGCAGGGGTTAAGGATGCTTTGTGATGTTATGAAGGAATATAACCTTTCGTGTAAGAGTTTCTCAAAGATTTTGGAAAGTAAAGGCAAGTTTGATATTGACCTATAATTGTTTATATTTGTTGTTTAGTTTAATATCTTTATTATGCACCCCATACCCATCCTGTGGACGGTAGTCAAAAGATTACTGAGGTACATAATGGGTCGACTGGGCAACAAAGTTTTGATAGCTGAACAAGGTACAAAGGTAATGAACTCACAAGGTACAAAGGTAATGAATCATGTAAGTAAGTAAATTTACTTACTTACGTTTATACATGGCTACAATCATGAGCAAATTATAAAGTAATGAGCAATTCACACGTCCACACTCTGTCACAACTGTAAAGAGTTATTAGTGCAAATATTAATTGCTGGGTCACACACACACACACACACACACACACACACAACACACATACTCACACACACACACACACACACACACACAACACACATACACACACACACACACATAACACACACACAACACACATTCAACACTTCAACACACATTCAACACTTCAACACACACACACGCACACACAACACACACACACAACACACACAACACACACACACACACACACACACACACACAAACACACACACACACAACACACACAACACACACACACACACACACACACACACAACATACACAACACACACAGCACACAACACACACACACACACACACTCACAATACACACACACACACACACACATGGGTCATGGGGTGAGTACCAACATGGGTCATGGGATGAGTGCCAACATGGATCATGGGGTGAGTGCCAACATGGGTCATGAGATGAGTGCCAATACGGGTCAAGAAGTGAGTGCCAACACCGGTCATGGAGTGAGTGCGAATACGGGTCATTAGGTAGGTGACATGGGTCATGTAGTGAGTGCCAACATGGGTCATGTGAGTGGCATCATGGGTCATGGGGTGAGTGCCAGCATGGGTTATGGGGTGAGTGCCAACATGGGTTATGAGATGTGTGCCAATACGGGTCAAAGAGTGCCAACACCGGTCATGGAGTGCCAATACGGGTCATGGGGTAGGTGACAACATGGGTCATATAGTGAGTGCCAACATGGGTCATGTGAGTGGCATCATGGGTCATGGGGTGATGCCAACTCCCTGAGACATTATCTGTGAAATAGAAATAACTTTAATTTAGATCGTTGGAAATTAAGCGCTGTCACTGTATCCCTTATCTTCACGGGAAAGCGGTAAACCTGAAAGTTCCTACAGATCCTGTAGGGTGGAAGCCAATCAGACATGATCCAAGGAAAATGATAGAAAATTGAAATGGATGAAAGAAGTGGTTAATGATGAGACATTGACATCAACAATAACACCATCTGAGATGTTTCAGTGGTAGTGACATCAACAACAACACCATGTGAGATGTTTCAGAGGTAGTGACATCAACAACACCATCTGAGATGTTTCAATAGTAGTGACATCAACAACAACACCATCTGAGATGTTTCAGTGGTAGTGCCATCAACAACACCATCTGAGATGTTTCAGTGGTAGTGCCATCAACAACACCATCTGAGATGTTTCAGTGGTAGTGACATCAACAACACCATCTGAGATGTTTCAGTGGTAGTGACATCAACAACAACACCATATGAGGTGTATCAGTGGTAGTGACATCAACAACACCATCTGAGATGTTTCAGTGGTAGTGACATCAACAACAACACCATCTGAGATGTATCAGTGGTAGTGACATCAACAACAACACCATGTTTGATGTTTCAGAGGTAGTGACATCAACAACAACACCATATGAGGTTTTTCAGTGGTAGTGACATCAACAACAACACCATATGAGGTTTTTCAGTGGTAGTGACATCAACAACAACACCATATGAGATGTTTCAGTGGTAGTGCCATCAACAACACCATCTGAGATGTTTCAGTGATAGTGCCATCAACAACACCATCTGAGATGTTTCAGTGGTAGTGCCATCAACAACACCATCTGAGATGTTTCAGTGATAGTGCCATCAACAACACCATCTGAGATGTTTCAGTGGTAGTGCCATCAACAACACCATCTGAGATGTTTCAGTGGTAGTGCCATCAACAACACCATCTGAGATGTTTCAGTGGTAGTGCCATCAACAACACCATCTGAGATGTTTCAGTGGTAGTGCCATCAACAACACCATCTGAGATGTTTCAGTGGTAGTGCCATCAACAACACCATCTGAGATGTTTCAGTGGTAGTGCCATCAACAACACCATCTGAGATGTTTCAGTGGGTAGTAACATAAACATCAACATTTCTCAAGAGATATAGAGACTTGATGATGCATGTTGCTGTAAGGAGACAAACATCTCGTCAGAGCGAATCGTGGCACTCAAACATCTCGTCAGAGCGAATCGTGGCACTCAATACAGGCTTGTTCCGTTGCGTATGTATTTTCATTCCTGATGATACTACGTTCTACAATGTTCTGTCAACATTACGCTCTACAAAGCAGTGTTCTGTTTGCAGTATACTACTCTGCAAGCAGTGATGTGGGCAATACACTCTTCAAGAATTGTTTTGTGGGCAATACCTTCTGCTAGCCATATTCTGTGGGCAATACACTCTTCAAGAAGTATTTTATGGGCAATACTCTCTGAAAGTTGTGTTCCGTTGGCAGTACGCTCCGCAAGCGGTGTTCTGGGGAAGAATATAAAGGCACAGTGCCGTAAATAATAATATCTTTATTTACTACAAGTACAAGGTATACAGGCCTAGCTGACATCAATGACAAACTACTATATAGAAAGCCTCTTGTTATGTAGAACATTTCGGGCAAATTAGCTCAATTTTGTCCCAGGATGCGACTCACACCAGTCGACTAACTCCCAGGTACCCATTTTACTGATGGGTGAACATAGACAACCGGTGTAAAGAAACACGCTCATTGTTTCTACCCTTGCTGGGAATCGAACCCGGGCACTCGCTGTGTGAAGCGAAAGCTTTAGCCACCAGGCCACGGGTCACGTCGATCCAAGTCGGACCAAAGCGTCATAAGTTTCACTCTCCTCCTATCTGAGGGTTATTTGTGTAGTGTTCTGAGGACAGTACACTCTTCAAACACTTTCCTGTGGGCAATACACACTTCACGCAGTTTTCTGTGGGCAGTACGCACTTCAGGCACTTTCCTGTAGTGTTCGGCGTGTAACATGCTCTTCAAATAGTTTGCTGCTAGTAGTACGCTGTGCAAGCGCTCTTCAAGCACTTTTATGTTTGCAGTGCGCTTTAGAAACAGTTTTGCACTCGTGTTGAACGCCTGGGATCAGTCACTGAGAACCCCCACAGCTCTGGTACTCGACAAAGCTGACCGATTCTCTCTTTTCTATTGGTTTTAGTTTGGTAGTTATCTATGTTACGTTCGCCTCCTTCAGATATCTTTTGATAAGTCAGTACGGCCCTGTTACTATGTGTAAAATAATCTTCTTTTCTTCGTCGCGCGACATGGTAAATTTTTCAGAACTTTTCCCTAATGTCTTAGATTCATCCCAGAGCTCCGATAGGTTAGGGATGCTGCAGAGTTTTCACTAGCATATCTTTGTGGCTGTATCGACCATTAAATCAATTACAGCATCCTACTGTTATTTTTTTGTTGTTTACCTCTTTTGTTGTTCTTGGCTAGAGCTGCCTTAGTCAGAACTCATTGGTGCAGAACCTGCTGGCTAATTCAACAGTGGAATCGTAATTTGGGAGACTTTCATTGTATGGCTTTTTCGTTCTTGACCATTGGGTGAATGACCGGGAAAACTTGATGGTGAGAATAATAACGTAGTGCACAGGTCAGATGTATAACCAGGTTTTCACGGGTGATAACACAACGCTGTTGTGTTATCACAACGCTGTTGTGTTATCACCCGAACGTTTCAAAGACTGCAAACTGGATCTTCTTTAACCTTTAAAAGACTAAACTGGAACAGGTATAGTATATAGAAAACAGGAGAGAAGAGCAGACAAAGAAGGAGATAGAAAACAGGAGCAGGCGGCGGCGAAGGAGACAGGCAACAGGAGATACGATAAGGCTGCGACAAATAAAATAGTCAGTCACTAACTTCAACTCTGCACTCAATATTATTAAAGATTTCAAGCGGGCAACAGAGCCAGCCAATTCTCTGTAAAGTGTAATCAAATAGAATATCAGCCAAGAGACTCAATAAAAAAAATGACAAATGTAAAAAAAGAAAAATCGCGTTCCGAGACGCCCAAATCAATGATAGAAGGTAATTATCAACTTCCTTGGAGATATTCATTTATTTACTTTTGACATTTCAACAGCATTCACTTCTTCGCGACGCTGCACACAACGGGTCAAGGAACTCTCCCTAAGTGCAGTGGACTATGCAGCAGGTGTTTGTGCACAAGCCGGCAGCCACACTGTTACTGCCAGGACTGTGCACTGCAACCCAGTCAGCGACGCCCAGCTGCCCTTTGTAAATAATGGATGAAACCTGACGCCTGACTCCCTACGTGAAGCTAATTCCTTGGTAAGCTGCTTCCACTGGCAGAGAGAGAGAGAGAGAGAGAGAGAGAGAGAGAGAGAGAGAGAGAGAGAGAGAGAGAGTAGAGATAGAGAGAGAGAGAGAGAGAGAGAGAGAGAGAGAGAGAGGAGAGAAGAGAGAGAGAGAGAAGAGTGAGAGAGAGAGAGCTATGTAGGTAACAGCTCTGTTGAATTAGAACCCTACACCTAACCTAATAAAACCCTGTGTAAGATAGATAAAGAGAGACCTGATGTAGGTAACAGTTTCTAGCTTGTAATAAAGTTAGGAACCCTAAACTTAAACTAGTAAAACCCTGTGTAAAAGAGAGAGATAGACAAACAGTCAGACAGACAGAGAAAGGGATGGCGGAGAGGCTCTTTTCTCTGTTTATTTACAGTGCTCTTGCATGTAAAGTGGGTAGTGAAATCGAATCTGTTTTAGCATCACGTGTGGCAGACAGTGCTTGTATATATGTATAGATCTCTATCTTTCTGTCCACACACACACACTATGCTAGGATTCCTACTCTGGGATTAGTATTTTATGATTCCTATCCTGGGATCCCTATGCTAGGATCCCTACACTGGGATCCCTATGCTAGGATCTCGGTTTTACTATCCCTATGCTGGGATCCCTATGCTAGGATCCCTACTCTGGAATCCCTAAGCTAGGATCATATCAGCACCTTGCCCGAACATTCCCCTCACAACCTTCATGCCCCTCTCCCTCACCCACGGCACCCACCATAGCCCACCCCACCCTTTACCTAACCCAACCAACAACCAGGCCACCCCACACAAATCAACCCACAACAACCCAAACCAACACACCTTCTCCTACCAACATGTATCACCTTCCCCTTCCTCCTCGACTCCCTCACCCAGCGCCTCCGACCGGCAAGATCTCCTGAGGAACGGACAGTGCATTTTCTGGAGGGTGAACACAAATTGTTTTCTTTTGTTAAATCTTTACTGTTATGATCAACCAGGCTGTGGGAATCACCTCGGTATATTACGTCACTCTCTTGATACCGATTTTATATATATATATATATATATATATATATATATATATATATATATATATATATATATATATATATATTATATATATATATATATATATATATATTATATATATATAAAGATCACAGTAAACAGGTGATATAAAAATATGCAAGACAACCACTATATATATATATACATAAATATATACAAAACAACCACAAGGGGAGTTGAATGATAGCTCTAGGACTTTCGTGTTGCAATCAGCACATCATCAGGAGCTTCCCCTCTTTTCCTCTTCAAGGGGGGCTCCTTGCTGTGGTGAAGAGGCTCTTGGTCTGAGGAATTGGACCTCTTGGTCTTCTTCCTCAGACTGAACCTAATTACCCCCCAATCCCCCCTCCCCTATCCCATCTTCCCCATCCTCCCTTTTTCCCTTTCCTCCTCCTCCTCATCCCTTCCTTATTCCCTTCCCATTTTTAACCTATGGGATTCTCTCCACAGGCATTCTGGTTCCTAGGTAGTGGGAAGGGTACCGTGGTCCATCCCATTCCGTTGAGGTTCTTGGCAGTGGTGTAGTTTGCCGTGGAATCTGGATCGCCTGGGGATGTCCCGATCCCTCTCTGGTCTCCCGGGAAGGGGGGGTGGCTTTGGGTATCTTTCGGGCGACGGGTGTATCTCTGGAGGCCATCTTTCTGATTCCGGGGGTGGTGGCCGAAGGAGATATGCTTTGTGGCGGGTATCCGGTCGCCCTCTCTTTTGTCCACCGAGGTGGCTCGGTGGATTTAAGGTTGCTATCCCAGATTGCTGGTTTACTGGCATGAAGGGTAGGGTATGGCACGGGTTCTATGCAGCATCTGCACTACTTGCGGTGTTGAGGTCCTTTTGGGCTCGGAGGGGGATTTACGCCCCTTTCATTCCTCCTAGGAGCTATTCCTCCACGTTCCCCCCTTTTTTTATTCTTTTTTTATTATTATTTTATTTTCTTCTTTCTTTTTTTTATTAAAAACAAAAAGAAAGAAGTAACTTAACCATGGACAACCCAATCTGTGAACCTACTACCCCTGGGCCCCTTCCTGATACCACACCCAGTTCTGACCCTACCTCGTTAATGGACAACTCTTCGGACACCTTAAATACCCCTGTACCTCTTGCTGGTGCCAGTTCATCACCTGCTTCAGGTACCGGGGTTCTGACCAGCCCTTTTGACACGTCTGACCTTCGCTCTTCTCTGACCTTGATTCCGGCTTCTCCCTCTACGGTGCGGCAAATTTTGGATTGCTTGCCTGTCACACGTCAGACCACCTCCGGTCCCACATCCGAACGACCAAGACCCTTACATGACGATTTGACACTTCCTTCTCATTCATCTCAGAAATGACCAGCATGCCACGCACTCCCCTTAAACACTTTGTTTCACACTACTCAATGGACAAAGTTTTTTACTTTAAGACCGACTACTCCAACTACCAATCTTTCCGATCATAGTATTGGTAAAGCTCTCCTATACCATGTAGGTAAAGATATCTCATTTCACGCTCTCAAGAGCAGCACTCACATCATCATGGTCTAGAATGCTGGCCAAGCTCGCAATTTTTCTCTCCTTATGACCATAGATACTATTCCTATCACTATTGACAAACATCATTCTCTCAATTCTTGTAGTGGTACTGTCATTTTACCCCACACCATTGTCCAACGGAATTTCCAGACATGTGGTGATGACATTCTGGAGCAGCTTGAGCTCCAAGACCACCCTATCCTTAAAGTGGATACTTTTGTCCTCCCTGCCCGTAAGCGAAGACGTTATCCTTGCAATATAGTCTACATTGCAGGTCACTGTTTACATGTTCGAAAGGTGACCCCTACACCACAACAGTGTAGAAACTGCTGGTCTTTTGGTCATCCAGCGAAATATTGCAGGTCCTTGGCCGAATGCCCAGTCTGGGGTGCTGACGACCATGCCAGTAATTCTTGTAATCTACCTCCCTCTTGCCTTAACTGTCATGAGCCACATTCATCGTACTCTCGCCGTTGTCAGGTTTACCTAAATGAGCGGGAAATCCGTTGTCTCAAAGAGGCGGAAGGCTTCTCATATGCTATGGCCGTCTCTCATCTACGCCTTCAAGGGAGACTTTCCCGTATTTCCTATTCTCGCATTGCTAAACGTCCCCCCACTTCTGGGGTCCCAACTTACGTGGCTTCCTCTGTGGTCGCCCCATCCTCAGTCACCCCTGTCTCGAATTCTTTTGCTGTTCTTGGCTCCAAGGTCTCTACCTCGGCATCCCATACTGTCCTCACCCCTTCCTCTACTCACTCGCACAGTTCTGTGCCTACATGCCTTCGTCCAACACCTAATCCTCACCGCCCCTCTTCTTCTCATAAGTACGGCAAAAAATCCCCATTGCCGGGTTCTTCACCTCCAACTAGTTCTGTAATGTGTGTGGAGATTCATCCTCCTCCTTGTTCAATATCTTCATCCCCTGTCCCCTCCCAAGTTTTTTCCTTGACTGCCTCCCCCCAGGTCGCTTCCACTTCTGTCCCCTCCCAAGCCCCTTCGACAGTTTCCTCTTCCATCTCCTCGCCCTCTACTTTAGTATAGTCTTTAGCCTCCCCGATTGTTGCTCACCTTCCTCCTTCTTCCATCTCTAATGTGGTCCCACATCCTGCATCTTTGTCTGCTGAAACGCTGGACGCTATCGCAGAATATATTTCAGAGACTGGACGCCGCTCCACCTCCGGTTCCTCCTCATCTCTCTTCTCCGTCTACACCCCTCCTTCCTTCACACCATCCCGCTGCTTCTCTGATTACAGGTCTTCCGCTGCCTCCACATGTGGACTTTTCTAACCCTAGTCCATAGATACCTCTAACTTCGACTTGTATCTTTCTCTACATAAATCATGGCTTATTTACAGTGGAATATCCGAGGCCTCAGGGGTAACCGGGGTGAGCTTCAGGTGTTGCTCTCCCAGTTTTCCCCTGTTGGGGTCTGTTTGCAAGAACCCAAATTACAATCCGCTGTTATCCGTCCCTTGTCGGGCTATGATTTGTTACATTCATCGGATCCTTTTTCCGATGGAACCTTTAACGAAAGTGCTCTTCTTATATGCACTGGTATTCCATACCATCAGCTCTATGTTCATTCTTCTCTACATTACACTGCAGCCCGTATCCACTTGAATAAGCGGTATACACTCTGTTCTTTATATCTCTCCCCTTCTTGGGCATTGTCTATCCCAGATGTTGATTTTCTGGTTTCTTCCTTGCCACCACCTCTTCTGTTACTTGGCGATTTTAATGCACACCATTTTCTCTAGGGAAGGGGTCGCACTGTGACTCCCGTGGCGTTCAGTTGGAGGCATTTCTTGCTTCTCTCCCCCTCCATGTTTTAAATACGGGTACTCCCACCCATTTTGATCCTCAAACTCATTCTTTCTCTTGCATCGATCTCTCCATCTGCTCTTCCTCAACTGTCCTTGACTTCACCTGGTCTGTCCTCCCAGACCTACATGAGAGCGATCATTTTCCAATCATCCTCATGTCCCCTTTGTATTCTCCACCTCCTCGTAGCCCACGCTGGCAATTTGACTGGGCAAAATGGGATCTTTACACACATCGTACTACCTTTCATGAGGCTCCTTCCTCGTCCTTCATTGATGAGGTTTTACATCTCTTCTCGTCCTCCGTCTTAACCACAGCTTCACATTCTATTCCCCAAACCTCGGGCAAGCATTCTCAGAAGTGTGTGCCTTGGTGGTCTCCTGCTTGTGCTCGGGCAGTACGTTTGAAATGCACTGCGTGGGGCAGGTAACGGTATAACAGAACCACAGAGAGACTCCTTGATTTTAAACAGAGGAGAGCAATTGCTCACCATGTCATACGCGATGCTAAACACACTTGCTGGCAGGATTACGTTTCCACCGTCACTTCGGCTTCCTCGATGAGTGCAGTCTGGAAGAAACTGCAGAAATTGAGTGGTAAATTCTCCCCCGACCCGGCTCCTGTTCTTCGGGTTGCCGGTGTCGATATAGCACACCCTCTTGCAGTTGCCACTGAAATTGGTAATCATCTGGTCCACATTTCTCAGGGGCTCTATCTATGCCCCTCGTTCCTTTCTTCTAAGTCTGCCAGCGAGTTAAAGCCCTTAGATTTTTCTTCTCTCAGAGAAGAATCTTATAATGTGCCTTTTACCTTTCAAGAACTGGAGGCAACACTCTCCGCTTGCCGATCATCGGCAGCTGGGCCAGACGGCATACATATTTGTATGCTACAGCATTTACATCAGTCTGCTCTTGCTGTCCTCTTACGACTCTTTAATCTTATATGGTCGCAAGGAGTTATTCCCCAGCTGTGGATGTCTGCTATTGTTCTTCCTTTTTGCAAACCGGGTACTACGGGACATGATGCCTCCCACTACCATTCCATCGCTCTTACCAGTGCAGTTTGCAAGGTGATGGAACATCTAGTTAATAGACGTTTGATGTGGTATATAGAAACGCACAGTAGTCTCTCCACTAGTCAATATGGCTTTCGTAAGGGCCGTTCTGCCATTGACCCCTTACTGCGCTTGGATACGTATATTCGTAATGCCTTTGCTAATAACCACTCGGTTATTGCCATCTTTTTTGACCTTGAGAAGGCTTATGACACAACTTGGAGGTATAATATCTTGGCCCAGGCCCACTTCTTAGGCCTCCGTGGCAATCTACCATTTTTCCTTAAGGCTTTCTTAACTGAAAGACATTTCCATGTCCGGGTTAGTAATATACTTTCCCCGGAATTCGTCCAAGTTGAAGGTGTCCCCCAGGGATGTGTTCTGAGCACAACACTCTTTCTTCTTGCTATAAATAATCTGGCATCTGTTTTCCAATCAAATATTTGGTCATCGCTCTATGTTGATGACTTTCCTATAGCTTGTGCAGGTGCTGACTGTCACCTCACTGCAGTGGTCTCTGATCATCCATTGTACCTATACGGCTCACGTATCCCAGAACGTGATACAGTCAGGTTTCTCGGCCTCCTGTTTGACTGCCGATTGTCCTGGAAACCTCACATTACCTCTCTGAAGGCGACTTGTCATAGCCGACTGAACCTCCTTAAAACCCTAGCACATCTTTCATGGGGGGCTGATCATAGAACTCTCCTTTGCCTGCATTCAGCCCTAATTTTATTGAAACTCGATTATGGTGACCAGATATATTCGGCGGCCTCCCCTGCTACTCTTTCCAGCCTTAATCCCATCCATCACCAGGGATTGTGTTTATGCCTTGGTGTATTTCGTTCTTCCCTGGTTGAGAGCCTCTATGTAGAAGCGAACATTCCATCCTTGTCCGATCGTCATGATGCACATTACCTTCGCTATTATGTTCGCTCTCATGACCTCCGCAATCCTTCCATGTATAGGATTGTCACAGATGTTAGTAGACGCTCTTTATTTGTTCATCGACCCTGTTTACTTTGTCCCTTTTCTCTTCGTCTACATTCGGTCTTGTCTTCCATTCAGCTACCACCTTTCTATGTTCATGTGACATCTCCCTTTCCCCTACCCCCTTGGGAAGTTCCTGCTGTCCGTGTCTGTTCCTTTCCTCTGCCTTGCGCGAAAGCCCAACTACCTATGGTGGCTTCTTGCTCTCTTTTTCTAGACCATTTCCATTCTCATTCCCATGACATCACAGTGTACACCGATGGTTCTACGTCATCAAACGGCGTTGGATTCGCAGCAGTGTTTGTGGACAGCGTCATGTGAGGGCATCTATTATCCTCGGCTAGCATATTTACAGCTGAATTGTATGCCATTCTAGTGGCACTTATCCGTATTGCATATAGAGGTATTCCATTCACGGACTATTTTTCAGTCATTGCTACCCACCTTCGCACTCGTTGACAACATTGACAACATCGTTGGTCTGACCTGCTAAATAACAAACTTCATTCTATTAAACCGAGTATAGGTTTCTGGCCTTCTTCTTGTCACCAATGTCGAGGTTGGGAGACTACACTCTCCCGTCTTCGCATCGGCCACACTCGTCTTACTCATGGGTTTCTCATGGAGAGGCTCCCTGTCCCTCTCTGTGAGCATTGTCAGGTTCCAGTATCTGTTCGCCATATTCTGTTGGACTGCCCACTCTATCAACGAGCACACAGAATTTACCTCCAACGTCGTCTTCGCTCTGCTGCCATTTCTTTACCTTCCCTTCTTGCTGATGGGCCCTCCTTTAATCCTGACTCTCTCATTGACTTTTTGACAGCAACTGACTTACTACACAAACTCTAAAGATTATACCTTTAGCACTTCCCTCAGTCCCTTCTACCTCAATATCTTGCTACCCTCTATCCCTGCACTATCCACTGTCCTGCTACACTCCATACCCTACTAATCATCCCACTCCCTCTTCCAACCCATTCTCCCTGTATCCTGCCCTAACCTGCTGTGCTGTATGACCCCTGTGGTTTAGTGCTTCTTTTTTATTATAATAATAATTCCTCTCTTCTAGGGGGCTCTTTGGTGCATTGAAGAGGCTCTTGTTCTGAGGAATTAGACCTTTTGGAACCTTCCTCAGACCGATTCTAATTACCCCCCAATCCAGTGGCTGCCTGTCGGTTCTGGGAGGTGGCAGCAGAAGAAGGTATGCTTTGTGGCGGGTATCTGACCACCCTCTCCTTTGTCCGCCGAGGTGGCTCGGTAGATGTGAGGTTGCTATCCCGGAGTACTGGCGTGAATGGTAGGATGTGGCACGGGTTCCACGCTGCATCTGCACTGCTGGTGGTCTCGAGGTCCTCTTGGAGGAAAGGGGGAATTTATGGCCCTTTTATGCCTTCTAGTAACTGTCCCTCTACAGTCCCTCTTCTTCTTTTTTCTTCCCTTCTTTCTTTTTTTTCTTTAAAATAATAAGAAAGAAGTACCACTATCATAGAGTCTTTGTTCCATGACCCCCCTCCTCCTCCCAGACCCCTTTTTGTTACCGCATCTTGTTCTGACCCAGCTTCGTTATTGAACCATTCTCCAGACTTTTCCCATACCCCTGTACCTCCTGCTGGTGACACTTCGTCACCTGCCCCAGGTGCCAAGGCTCCACTTGTTTCTTCTAGGGCCTCTGCCTCTTGCACATCTTTAACTACACATCCGGCTTCCCCAAATGTGGTGCGATGGTTTTCATGCTCCAGACCATTTGCTTACGACGGTTCTTCGATTTCTGATCATTCCACCCAGAAACGACCTACATGACGCCCATTTCCTTTATGTAGTACCATGTTTACAAGTACACAGTGAACCAAATTCTTGTCCCTACATCCGGCATTTATCTCCAACTGATTATCTTTCAGAGCACAATATTGGTAAAGTTCTTTTATGACATGTTGGCCAAAATATATCCTTTCATGCTCTTCAGAGCAGTGCGCGCATCATTACAGTTCAGAATGCAGACCAGGCTCATGATCTTTTCCATCTTACTTCCACTGATAATGTTCCTATCACAGTTCACAAGCACGCTACTCTCATTTCTTGTAGTGGTACGGTGGTCTTATCACATACCATTGTACAGTGTGATTTTCTGTCTTGCGGTGACAGTATTTTAGAGCAATTAGCCCTTCAGGACATTCTGATTCTCAAAGTGGATGCATATGTCCTGCCTGATCGTGGGCGGAGGCACTTTCCAAGTAACATCGGCAGCTTAACCTTTGAGCTGCCATGAACTCCCGTCCTCTGTTTATATAGTGGGACATCGCCTAGGCATCCATAAAGTGGTACCTACACCCCAATAGTGTCGAAATTGTTGGCACTTTGGACATCCTGCTAAATACTGCAGGTCTGTGGCGGAGTGCCCAATCTGCGGTGCAGCGGATCATGCAGATACAACTTGCAGTCTTCCCCCCACTTGTCTTAATTGCAATGAAACTCATCCTTCTTTTTCCTGCCGATGTCAGGTCTATCTTAATGAACATGAAATCTGTTGTCTTAAGGAGAGCGAGGGCCTTACTTATGCTATGGCTGTCTCTCAGCTCCACCTTCAGGGGAATCTTCCTCGAGTTCCTTATTCTCGAGTAGCTAGACCTCCAACCTTGGTGGTCCTCCGCCTACCAGCTCCTCTGGTGCCATGTCTTCCAGAGTCACCCCCATCTCTAATTCTTTCTTGTTTTTTCCCTCTGAAACCCTCACCTCCTTACCTCTTTCTACATCTACCTCTTCTTCATCTCGCTCACTAATTTCTCAGTCTGCGAGGCCTCGCACGCCTGCACCTTCTTCGCGCCTATCACCTGCGAAGTTGAACCTATCTTTTAAGCCCAAGTCTCTTTGCATTCCTCCAGTGCTTACAATTCCCCAACAGTTCTCTTTTTTGGCCTCGGTGCCTAGTTCTCACCCCCTTTCTAACTCTTACACGAAGGTGGAGGTTCACCCCCCCTCGTGTGGTCCCCTCATCTCCTGTTCCCCCCAGACTTCTTTCCCAGTCCCCTTCCAGTCTCCTGTTCCACCGCAGGACTCTTCTGTCCCCACCGGCACATCTCTCCAGGTTCATATTCCCCTCCCCTCTCAGACCTCTTTGGTTCTCTTCATAGTCTGCCCAGTCTCTACTTGCTCTACCTCAACTGTCTCTGAAGTCATAGTATCGGCATCTTCCTTGTCCGCTGAAACACTTGATGCAATCTCCGATTATATTACGGAGACGAAACCCTCGATGGCCCCTTCATATTTTTCACAACCCTGATAGCAGTCGTCTCCTTCACAGCATTCCAATTCCTCCTTGCTTACAAGCTTTCTGTTGCCTCCACACATTGACTTCATTGACCCTACTATCCCATAGATTTTATTGCTTTTCATTGTTGGCATACCTATCTTTGTGAATAATTACTTATTTACAATAGAATATTCGTGGCCTCAGGGATAATCGGAGAGGGCTCCAGGTGTTGCTCTCCCAGTATCCCTCAGTATGTGTCGGGTTACAAGAGCCTAAGGTTCGTTCAGCGGTTATCCATCCCGTTTCGGGCTATGTGCTGTTGCATTCTTCTGATCCCTTTCCTGATGAATTTTTTAATGAGAGTGCGCCTCTTGTGCACGTTGGTATACCGTTTCAATAGGTCTTTATTCATTCTCAGCTGCATTATACTGCAGCCCATATTTATTTGCACAAGTGGTATACAGTTTGCTCTCTATATCTCACCCCTTCCCATGTATTCTGTATCTCGGATGTTGCGTTCTTGATCTATAATAATAATAATAATAATACTTTATTTAGACATTGTACAATTATATATGGTAGATACAGTAATACATAGTAATTACATAGTTATGACTTAGTTATTAATGAGATGTACATGCCAAAAGCCCCTAATATGCTGTGCATTGCGGGCATTCTTAGGACTACTTAATTCTAGACTACATGGTAAAAATTATGGTTGATAATTTATAAAATAAGTAAAGTTGCATATCTAAGTTATAAAGTTTGAAAATAAGTTGAACATATCAATTACTTGTAGCAATGCAACTAATTGAGTGAGATAACAATTTAGAACAATTAATTGCATTGCAGTTAGTTTACGTGGTCATTATAATGTAGGTGTTGTGGAAATAATTAGCTAAGTATGTAATATTCATAACAGGTTTTACATTCAATTGATTAGTCAGGTTTTTACGTTTGATTATTCTACTTTGCTGGGAATGTTTGATATTGAGCAATTAGCTTTGGGTGATAAGGTGGTTTTTTAGCATCGTTTTGAATTGGGGTACAGGTAGGGTTTCTTTGGCAATGGCAGGTAATGAATTCCAAATTTTCATGCCTTTTATATGCATTGAGTTTTTACATAGTGTTAGATGGACACGGGGAACATCGAGGAGTGATCTGTGTCTAGTGTTATGGTCATGTGTCCTGTTAAAATTGGTAAGGAGAAGTTTGAGTGGTGGGTTAATATTTGTATCGAGTGTTCTATGTATGTAATAGGCACAGTAAAAAGTATGGATGTCTTGTATGATGAGTAAGTTTAGGTTTTTGAATATTGGTGGAATATGTTGTCTGGAGTGTGAATTTGTTATTATTCTAACTGTTGCCTTTTGTTGTGTTATTAATGGTCTGAGATGAGTTATTGATGTAGAGCCCCATGCGCAGATTCCATAGGTGAGGTAGGGGTAAATGAGTGAGTGATATAGGGTAAGGAGAGCTGGTTGTGGAACATAGTACCGTATCTTGGATAGTATTCCCACGGTCTTTGAGACTTTCTTGGAGATTTGTTGTATATGAGTCTGAAATTTGAGGCCACTGTCAAGATGGATTCCTAAGAATTTTTCCTCTGTGAGTTTTGTGATAGGGGACCCGTTTATCATTATGTTAAGTGGTGCGTTTGTAGCTCTGTTCCCAAACTGAATAAAATAGGTTTTATCAATATTGAGAGTAAGTTTATTGGTCATCATCCAGGTAGATTTTTTCTGCAATTCAGTATTTGCAGTGTTGGCTAGTGTGTCTGGGCTTGGGTGAGAGATAACGTATGTAGTGTCATCTGCAAAAATTATGGGTTTGAGTAGTTGAGATGCATTTGGTAGGTCGTTAATGTAAATGAGAAAGAGTAGTGGGCCAAGAACACTTCCCTGTGGGACACCTACAGTAATAGTTTGCGCGGTGGAGCTAACTCCATTTGTGTACACATATTGGTTTCTGTTGCTAAGGTATGATTTTAGGTAGTTTAGGGAGTGTCCTCTTATACCATAGTGTGATAGTTTTAAGTGTAACAAATCATGGTCAACTGTATCAAAAGCTTTACGTAAATCAATGAAGATTCCCACTGGGATTTCTTTTTTCTCAAGGGCGGTGTAGATTATTTCTAACGTGTATAATTTCATTATTTGTATTTTTATTAGGCCTGAATCCAAATTGACAGTGGTTGAGTACGTTGTTGGAGGTGAGGTAGGAATATATTTATCTATGAATTAATTTTTCAAAGATTTTGGAGAGAAGGGGTAAGTTAGATATCGGCCTGTAGTTATTCAGGTCTGCTTGATCTCCTCCCTTATGTATTGGGGTAACCCTCGCTATTTTGAGTATTGATGGGAAGGTAGAGGATTCAATGGATTTGTTAAAAGTGTTGCAATAATTGGTGAGAGAACTTGAGAGGATTTTTTGTATATATAAGGTGGTAAGTTATTTAGGTCACCTGCTTTGTTTTTTAATGTGTTGATTATAAATGAAATTTCTATTGGGTTGGTTGGGGCTAGGAATAGTGTGTTCGGATAGGTGCCAGTGAGATAGTCATTAGGTGGAGTATTTGAACTTGGGATTTTGCTTGCCAGCTTTTTACCTATGGTGGAGAAGAAATCATTAAGTTTGTTTGCTGTTTCAATAGGTGGGAGTAGGGGTTAATCTGGTTTTGTTAGCTTGATTGTTCTGTTTGTGGATATCTTTTTTGTTCCTACAATTTCAGATAGGGTTTTCCAGGTCTTTTTTATATCACCTTTTAAGTTATGTAGTCTTTTCTCATAGTACAATTTTTTTGACCTTCTTATCAGACTCGTTAGGTTTGTTGTTAGGTGATTTTAACACTCATTATCATCTTTGGGGAGGGTCCCAGTGTGACTCTCGACGTGATCAGTTGGAGACTCTTCTTACTTCTTATCCTCATCATGTTTTAAATACAGGTGCTCCCACCTATTTTGACTCTCGCACTCAGTTTCTCTCTTGCATCGATCTTTCTATCTGTTCCTCGTCAATTGCCCTTGATTACACTTGGTCTGTTCTCCCGGATTTGCACAACAGTGATTACTTTCCTATTATTCTTACTTCCACTACGTATTACCGACCGCCTCGTAGCCCCCGTTGGCAATTTGGACAAGCTAATTGACTTATACTTTCATGTCACCGCTTTTTGTGGGGACCCTTCTTCGTCCTCTATTGATGAGCTGGTGCACCAGTTTTCGACCTTAGTTTTTACTGCAACATCACATTTTATTTCTCAAACCTCAGGCAGGCATTCTCAGACATGCGTGCCTTGTGGTCTCCTGTGTGTGCCCGTGCAGTGTGTTTGAAACGGGATGCGTGGGGCCGTTATTGATATAATTGGACTGCAGATTGTCTTTTGGATTTTAAGCGGGTAAGGGCAGTCGCTCACTGCATCATACGCAGCGCTAAATGCACTTGTTGGCAAGACTACGTTTCTAGTGTTACCTCGACTTTCCCTATGTGTGTGGTTTGGAAGAAGGTATGGAAGTTGTGTGGCAAGTACGCTCCAGATCCAGCTCCCGTTTTACGGGTTGCTAGTGTTGCGGAACCTTATGAAGTTACCATGGAAATTGGGAATTATCTTGTCCGTCTTCCAAGGGCTTCACCTACGTCCCTCGTTTCTTGCTTCTAAGTCTGCCAGGGAGCAATCGCCCTTGGATTTCTCTTCTAATGGGATGGAGCCATATAACTTACCTTTTACTCTTCTGGAGCTAGAGTCCACGCTTTCCGCTTGCCGGCCATCGGGAGCTGGGCCCGATGATATTCATATCCATATGCTACAGTATCTGCATTCTACAGCCCTTACAAGTCATTTGCGTCTTTTCAATCTTGTTTGGACCCAAGGGGTTTTCCCACAACAATGGAAATCTGCCATTGTACTACCGTTTCGCAAACCAGGCACTTCGGAGCTTGATACATCTCACTATCGTCCTATTGTTCTGATCAGTGTAGTCTGCAAGGTGATAGAACCATTGGTGAATAGACGATGGCATTTGGAGATTCACAATAGTCTTTCTCCTCGCCAATATGGCTTTCGCAAGGGCTGCTCTACTTTGGACCTCTTGCTCCACTTAGATACGTATGTTCGAAATGCCTTTGCTAATAAACACTCCATCCAAGCAGTCTTTTTTGATCTCGAGAAGGCATATGACACCACTTGGAGGTATAACATCTTAGCCCAGGCCCACTCCTTAGGTCTCCACAGTAATCTACCGACCTTCCTTGCTGCTTTCTTATCTGAAAGACAATTTCGTGTCCATGTTGGCGCCTCACTTTCCTCAGACTTTGTTCAGGCCGAGGGAGTCCCACAAGGTTGTGTCCTTAGCACTGTCCTTTTTCTCTTGGCTATAAATGACCTACCTTCCGTTCTTCCATCGCATATTTGGTCGTCACTTTATGTGAATGACTTTGCTATTGTTTATGCAGGCGCTGACTGTCGCCTGGTAGTGGCCTCTCTTCAGAATGAGTTTGACCGTGTTTCCCATTGGGCCACTTCTCATGGATTTAAATTTTCTAGGGCGAAAACCCATTTCATTACCTTCACTAGACGTCCTCTTGTCCCAGATATTCCATTGCATTTACACGGCTCACGTTTCTTGGCCTTCTGTTCGATCGCCGGTTGACATGGAAACCTCACATTTCCTCTTTGAAGGCAGCTTGCCATGATCGGCTTAATCTCCTTAAAATTCTTGCGCATCGTTCATGGAAAGCAGATCGCCAGACTCTTCTCCGTTTGCATTCCACCCTAGTCTTGTCCAAGTTGGATTATGGCGACCAAGTCTATTTGTGCTTGTCCTACAACTCTTTCTAAGTTAGATCCCCTTCATCATCGGGATCTACGTTTATGCCTTAGTGTCTTTCGTTCATCCCCTGTTGAAAGCCTCTATACTGAGCCGATTGTTCCTTCTTAACCGATCGTCGTGATGCTCATTGCCTTCGTTATTTTATGTACTCTCATGACCTTTGTGTTCCTTCTACGTATAGGTTGGTCTCAGACGTTAGTAGAAGCCCATTATTTGTTCAGCGCCCCTGCTTACTCCAACCGTTTTCTCTTTGTCTTCACTCACTCCAGTCTTCTCTCCAGTTGCCTCCCTTATATGTTCATGTAGCGTCTGCCTTTTTCCTTTCCCCTTGGGAGGTTCCGACTCTTCGTGTCTGTTCTTCCCTATTGCCGTGCGTCAAAGCTCTCCTACCTATGGCTGCTTCTCGCTCTCTTTTTCTTGATCACTTCCGGTCGCATGCTCATGCCATCACTGTTTATACAGATGGTTCTAAATCTTCTGACGGTGTTGGGTTCGCGGTGGTGTTCCCTGACGATGTTGTCTGGGGTCATTTACTAGACTCAGCTAGTAATTTTACCGCTGAGTTGTATGCCATTATCATGGTGCTTCTCTGTTTGTGATCATTTCAGAATCCCTCAGTGCTTTACAGGCCATTAAACAATTTGATTCCCCCTCATCCATTGGTCTTTCATATTCAACTTTGGTTCCACTATGTGGCTAGCAAAAACAAAGACGTCGTTTTCTGTTGGGTCCCTGGACACGTTGATGTGCAGGGCAATGAACAGGCGGATGCTGCTGCGCGGTCAGCGGTACATGATATTCCGGTTTCAGATTCAGATTCAGATTATTTATTTCTCTGTAAAAAATTACAATGTATGTTTTATATTTAAATGACATTACAGTAATTACAAAGATGGCCGTTAGCATGCCTGGGCATGCTAGGCATTTCGGGCATACTTAATACTAGTTAATCTATATTACAAATTACATATGAATACAAATTTCAAGTGATTAAATAGATTTACAATAGTCAGTGTTGGTATAGATGAGGAGGATGTGTATGTGAGTGCGTGAATCGGTGGTTTTCATGTGTTTAGGTGATGGTGGGATGTGTAAGTGAGATAAGATGTTTTTTGATGATAGTGTTGAAAATGGTGACTGAGTCTGCAGTTTTGGAATTTTCAGGTAGGGAGTTCCAGATTTTAGGTCCTTTAATGTACATTGAACGTTTGTATAGATTTAGTCGGACACGTGGAATGTCATAGAGATTTTTGTGTCTGGTATTGTGTCTATGGGTCCTGTCACAACTATCAAGAAAGCGTTTTAGTTCAGGGTTAATATTGGAATTTAGTGTTCTGTACATGTAGGTTGCACAGTAGTAAGTGTGGATGTTCTGAACAGTGAGTAAATTTAGGTCTTTGAAGAGTGGGGGGGGGGGGTTGCCTGGGATTGGATTGCGTGATAATTCTTACTGCGGCTTTTTGTTGAGTTAATATTGGTTTTAGTTGGGTTGTTGCTGTTGATCCCCAAGCACATATGGCATAGGTGAGGTAGGGATAAATGAGTGAATAGTATAGTGTGAGTAGGGCTGATTGTGGTACATAGTTTTGTATCTTGGAGAGGATCCCAACCATTTTGGATACTTTTTTTGCTATGTGGTTGATATGGGTGCTGAAATTCAGGTTGCTCTCAAGGTGTATGCCCAGGAATTTGCCCTCATTGTGTTTAGCAATAGGAGTGTTGTCAATCATTAAGTTCAGTTGTGCAACACCTGTTCTATTACCAAACACAATGTTAAGTGTAAGTTTGTTGGCTGACATCCAGGTTGATATTTTTAGTAGCTCTTCATTAACAATGGTCTTGAGTGAGGCAAGATTTGGGTGGGAGATGACATAAGTCGTATCATCAACAAAGAGAATCGGTTTCGGGTGTTGGGATACGTTGGGAAGATCATTGATGTATAGGTGGAAGAGCAGGGGACCAAGGACACTTCCCTGTGGCACTCCAGTATCAAGTGGTCGTGTAGATGAGGTTGTGTCTTTAATGGTAACGTATTGATACCTGTTAGTAAGATAGGATTTGAAATACATAAGAGCGTGGCCTCTTATACCGTAATGGTAAAGTTTTTGGAGTAGGATGCCGTGGTCTACTGTATCAAAAGCTTTCCTTAGGTTAATAAAGAGTCCTAACGGATAGTACTTGTTTTCCAGTGCTGTGTAAAGTAGGTCCAGCATTTTTACAATTGCATCGTTTGTGCTTTTGTTTTTTTTCTAAAGCCAAATTGGCAGGGGTTGAGTATATTTTGTACTGTAATAAACGAATATAATCTCTTGTGCACGAGTTTCTCAAAATTTTTGGATAGCAATGGTAAGTTAGAGATTGGCCTGTAGTTATTTACATCTGTGGGGTCACCACCTTTGAGAATTGGTGTAACTCTTGCTGTCTTGAAAGGTGCCGAGAAAGTGCCAGTTTCTAGTGAATTGTTAAAATGTAGTGAAATAGCAGGCGGAAGGACATGAGCCGCTCGCTTGTACAATAGTGGCGGGACTTGAGACAGATTCCCTGATGTATTCTTAAATGACTTTATAATCATGGTGACTTCAGTGGGTTCGGTAGGTGCAAGATAGAAGGAGGCTGGGAAATTTCCATCTAAGTAGTCACTTGCTTGGGCATTGGTAACTGGGATTTTACTGGCGAGATTTGATCCTATGGTGGAGAAGAAGTTATTTAACTTGTTAGCTGTATCAATAGGCTGTAGTTGTGATTCATTTGGTCTAGTCAGGACAATATCCCTAGTTTTTTTTGAGTTTGTGGGTGCCCAGAATCTGAGAGAGTGTTTTTCCAGGTCTTTTTTATATCTCTTCTTGTTTCGGTGAATCTGCTGGAATAGTACAATTGCTTGGCCTTTTTTATTAGTTTGGTGAGAACTGATGCTTAGTGTTTAATAGTATTTTTGTGTATTAGGCCCTGTCTATATTGTTTTTCATATTGATGTTTCTTATCAATGGATCTTAGTATGCTGTTAGTTAGCCATGGGCAACCTTGCCGTTTGTTCGTAATCTGTTTCATTTTTATGGGACAATGTTTGTTGTATAGTCTAAGTAATTTGTTAGGAAATATGTCTGTGCAATCATCGATACCAGTGGCATTGGAGAATGCAGTAGGCCAATCCACCAACCCTAGCTCTGCTGTGAAGTTACTTATGGAGGCCTCATCATGGAGTCTAAAGTAAACTTTGTTGTATTCCAGTGGTGGTTTATTTATGTTTGTTAAGAGGAAGGTTGGGTAGTGGTCTGTAGTGCTGTCTGTAATTATCCCTGATTTAAGGGGGCTAGTATATTGGTCCATATATGGTCAATTATGGTTGCACTTGTCTCAATCAGCCTGGTTGGTTTAGTAATAGTTGGTATTAGAAGTGTGTTGTTCATATTGTTGATGAAGTCAGTTACTGGCTGGTCATCTGTGAGGTCAAGGTTAATGTTGAAGTCTCCAGCTATGAGAAAGTGGTGCTTGTTCATTTGGTTGTGTGTTATTAGTGTCTTTAAATTATCGTTAAAATTTGTTATGTTAGTATGAGGCATCCGGTAGATGGCACCGATTGTTATAGGAGTCTTTAAGTTTTTTTACAGTAAAATTTGCAAAAATATATTCTCCGCATTCATCATTAAAGCAGATGGTGTTATAACAAGATAGTTCATTGGAGTAATAGATTGCAATACCACCCCCAATTTGGTTTGGTCTGCAGTTGTGGATTGCTGTGTATCCTGGTATTGAGTAGATATCTATTGTGGCCTTCTTAAGCCAGGTTTCAGTAAGAATAATACAGGAGAAGGTCATCATTGTGTTTGCTTAGGGACTTGATATTGTAATTAAGAATTGTAATATTTTTAGCAGTATTTAGGACAGTGCTGGCTTGTGATGCTGTGTAATAGAGGCAGTTACTTTCCCTTAAATTTTGATTGGGAGTTAGATTATATAGGTTTATATCTGGGTCGACGTGATCATTCATCATTAGGTTTGAAGATAATTCTTTGTATCATGTATAGTGTGTTGAGTTCCAGTACTGATGTATGTAATAGGGGGATGTTTGGACAAGTGTATAGCTAATGCATGTTAGTCAAGTAGACTATAGAAACCAATAAACATAATGAAATTCATGTTGACTATGTATTAAGCTAGAATGAACTAGAGTATTAACTAGATATAAGCTATTATGATAAAATTATAATATAATGTAGCACCAGACTATGAATTGTGATTGCACTAACGATAACAGTTGTTGTTTAAAATATATAGTAGAATAATATATGCACAATTCTAATTTAAAGACTATGTGAGGTTTTGCACTGCTATGTATATAAGATGGTAAACTGTAAATAGAAGTATTAGGTAATAGCAGATAACACACTAAGTAGACTGATATAATATTCTAATAATTCTAATAATATTCTAATACGTACTATTTATAAACTGTAACTGGGAATATTTGGCAATGATAGATTTTATAAAAAGTAAAAATATAATAACAATGATAGATATTAAAAAAAAACAAATAAAAAAGTTGTGTAAATAGATAAGAATTTAGGAAATTGGAAATGTAATATAAATTGTAAATGAGAATATTTGACAATAGATGATATTAAAAAAGAAAACAAAGTAAAATATAACTATAAAAAAGATAATAAGAAATTTAAATTGTAATAACAGTTAATTAATAAAAGAGGAAAAAAATGTATGAATGTTAAAAATGTATAAAATTGGCAAAAAGTAAGGCAGTAATAAGGTAAATACTGCACAATACAGTACAGTAAAAAGTAGTTTAAAAAAAGTATAACATTAAATTAATAGACTGATAAGAGATAATTCAGTGGATAAATGAAAAAAAATACAAGCTATAAGTAGTGTTTGAGCAAATTTGACAATTTACTGCTGTCAGATTGAAAATTGAAATGAATATTAGGGTTTGTAGAGATTAAACTGATAAAGAATTGGGGTTTCATAACACTATTCGTTTCCTATAGAGGTATATTCTGTTCCGGGATTATTTTAAAGTCATCTCTGCCCGTCTTAGCGGCCATTGGCAACAACGGTGGTCAGACATGCACCATAACAAATTTCACTCTATTAAACCACTTTTAGGTTTGTGGCCATCTTACCACCGTTGCCGTACTCGGGAGACTGCGCTCTCCGTCTCCGCATCGGCCATACCCGCCTTACCCATGGGTATCTCATTGAACGACATCCTATTCCTCTCTGGGAGGTTTGTTGGGTCCCTATTTCGGTTCTTCATTTTCTTGTGGATTGTCCGGTTTACCAGCGAGCTAGCAGGACTTACCTCCAACGCCGCCACCCTACCACTCTTACCTTATCTTGCCTTCTTACAGACGGTCCTGCCTTTGATTTACGATCACTTTTTTACTTTTTGTCGGCAACTGCTTTACTATACGAACTTTGACACATAGCCCCTAGCGTCCCTTACAGCACTTTTCTCCCCTCACCTCTGATTCCCTCTCCACTTAACTTATAGCCCCGGCACTATTTTCTGCCCCGCAGCACTGCATGACCCTTGTCGGTTTAGCGATTTATTTGATTATAATAATAGTAATCAGGAGCTTCCAATTTTGCAGAAATGAGTAAGAGGTCCCAGCAGATTCGCTCAAAGGAACGTTCTTGCTAAGGTGAGAGAGGATTTCCCATTCGTGACGGTGACCGGACTGAACATGATAATAACAATTTTGTTATTAACTAGTCAAATGAAACATTAGATAAAAATACAACCGCTACTCTAGGTTTCGGTCTAAATTTTGCAGCATCTAAAAAGTCAATAATGCAGAAATTGCAAAAGCTTTTTGTAACTTAGAAAAATCCACTGATTTATCCAGTGATGAAATTAATATAAATAGGTGGGTGGTTTACAGTTCAATGACCAAACAAAATATTCCCAATTGCCCTCAGAGATTTTTTTAAGTATTATGAAAATCTTATTAGTAATAAAAATTTGCATATTACTAAAACAGACAAAATAAATGCAGTAGTAATTTTGAAAGAAACTGATTACCATGGTAAAATAAATAATGTTTTAGATGATACAGATATTTATTCTAAACTTAGAAATAATCCCTTAGATTCAGTTAACAGTAACTTTAACAAAATAAAACGAATACTGAAAGGCAAAGATGAAATAATTAAAAAATTCATGACCATCAATCCATCTTTACCGCGTATGTATGGATTAATAAAAACACACAAACGAGGGAATCCAGCCGGACCTAATATTAGCTCCATATGTTCTGTTTCCTATAAATGATCTAAATTGCTATTAGATATATTAAGCCCAATTGTTGGTAAAATTTCTAACTTTAATGTTAAAAACACTGCAGATTTAGTTGATAAATTAAGTACCATGACTGATTTAAATGATTATCATGGGTCAAAAATTTTTGAAAAGTTGTATGCTTCTTAAATGATATTAGTTAATTCTTATGTATTTTCTATACGGCACGACATATATATATATATATATATATATATATATATATATATATATATATATATATATATATATATATATATATATATATATATATATATATATATATATTGCAAGAAAACCACTATGAAAAAATAGAAGAATTCCAAGCGCTTTCGTGACTACTCACATTATCAAGGAACTATAACAGGAAACATGACAAGAAGGGCTTATATAAGGGGCAGAATACACCTCACAGTCACATCACACTAACAAGAATTAAGATTAGTCAAATTTATTATTAAATTCTTCCCAAATTTTATTAATTATAAATGAATCCAATTTATATAAACCAAAAGAAATATTCATATTATTTTCAAAACTGCTTTTAATGAAACATGATTCTATTATATTTCTCTCAACCATGGACTTGCTTGATACAACCTTCTCAGCATTTTGAAAATCAATTGGATGGTTAAAATCTCTCACATGAATAAATAGAGCATTAGAATCTTGTCCAGTTCTAATGCTATATTTATGTTGTTTTAATCTTAGTTCAAGACTTTTACCAGTTTGACCAAAATAAACTTTATCGCATATTTTACAGGGAATCTTATAGACACATCCGTCAGCATTTTGGGGGGAATTTTTTATCAAAAGTCTTTTTACTGTATCAAGATTTTTAAATACAACTTTGATATTAAAATTTTAAGAAAGGAAGGCATATCAACCAAGTTTTCATGGTAAGGGAGAACCAAATATTTTTGGTTGAATAAGGTTGGTTGTCCCTTTTTGGATTGTAAAAAGTATTCCTAGCTATTTTAAAAGATTTATCAATTATGTTTCTTGGGTATTTTAAATCATTAGCTATTTCATAAATTTTAGAGATTTCTTCATCTATGAACTCTGGACTACAAATACGTAAAGCTCTCAAAAACATTGAAGAAAAAACCGACACTTTAACTCTATCTTGATGTGAAGAGTAATAGTGTACATAGGAACAATTATTTGTAGGTTTTCTGTAAATTTTAAATTTAAAATCAATGTTACCCTTAATAATAAAAACATCTAGGAAGGGCAATGAGTTATTTACTTCGAATTCAACAGTAAAATTTATAGAATGAGCTAAGCTATTTAATTTAACAAGGAAATGGTTTATATCTACTTCCTTAGGCATAAGGCACAAAATATCATCAACATATCTATACCACTTAGCTCTATTGGGAAGGATAGTGTTAAGCAATCTTGTTTCGAAAATTCCATATATAAGTTACTAAGAACAGGTGAAAGAGGATTTCCCATTGCCATACCAAACTTCTGAGTGTAAAACTCATCATTAAATACAAATTTTGCATCAACAATACAAAGTTTAATAAGTTTAATGATAGTAGGAACTGGCAATGGTAAATCATAATTAACCAGTTCTTCAGATAAGAACCTTAGTAAATCATCAACTGGAACTTTTGTAAACAAGGAGGTAACATCAAAACTAACCATATTGAAATCATTTAAATCAGTCAAGGTGCTTAATTTATCAACTAAATCTAAGTTGTTTTTAACATTAAAATTAGAAATTTTTCCAACAATTGGGCTCAAAATATCAACAAGCCATTTAGAAAGTTTATAAGAAACTGAACCTATAGAGCTAATAATTGGTGTAACAGGATTACCAGGTTTGTGTGTTTTTATTAATCCATACATATAAGGTAAAGATGGATTAGTGGAAGTAAATTTTTTAATTAATTCATCTTTGCCCTTCAATAGATGTTTTATTGTTTTATTGAAATTGCTGTTGACAGATTCTAAGGGATTCTTTCTAAGTTTAGAATAGGTTTCAAAATCATCTAGGAGGTTATTAATTTTATCTTGGTAATCGGTTTCTTTCATAATTACAATTGCATTAATTTTATCTGCTTTAGTAAGACGCAAATTTTTATTATTCAAAAGTGAATCATAAGACTTAAAAAATCTTTGAGGGCAATTGGGAATATTTTGTTTTAACATTGAGCTATATACCATCCCCTTACTAATATTAATTTCATCAGTGGATAAATCAGAGGATTTTTCTAAATTACAAAAGGCTTTTGCAATTTCTTGCATATTTTGATATCACCTGTTTACTGTGATCTTTTGCATATATATATATATATATATATATATATATATATATATATATATATATATATATATATATATATATATATATATATATATATATATATATATTATTACAACAGAGGCTCTACTCATGATTTCAGGTGTCAATGAAAAGTATTTCTTTAATAATAATCCTAACCTTAGACGCTTAAACACTATTAATTTAACACTCATAAAAGAAATACCAAATAATGTGCAGACAGACAGAGTAGACGAGGGTGAAACACACACCTCAAACCATGATTGTCACCAGGGCAAAGAATATAAAAAAACACTCCCTCACGTATCAGAATATTATACATAATGTCCCATAATTTACCTTCTGGTCTCCGTTGTCTAGTTTCCGCCCAGGAAGCTGCCTTCAAGATGGCTACCCTCCCAGGGCAGGACTTTATTGACTGATAATTGTGTCAGATCTCAAATAATGTCAATCACCTAAGGGAATTTTTTTTAATAAACCTTTATTTTATTACAGTGCCTATATTTATTGCCTTTTTTAAAAATGACTGTTTAGCGAAAGGGAAATTGCAATAAATATGGAGTTCAGGATGTTGGTAGTAATGGCAGGAGAGGAACAATATGGAATCATTGCAGAAGGAAAGGTATCAAATGCAATCTAACGCAATTGTTGTTCAGAGACTTTCATTACCATGAATTATATACAAAACTGAGAAGTTTTTTAGACACAAGTACAACACTTGGACATCTTTACTGCTGAAACTTGTCGCCTGCACAGCAGGCTTTTCTTTGATCACATACAGAGGTGGCTATTATAAGAAACAGTGGAAGAAATGAAGAGGTAATTATAAGGTGTTCAGCCTCTTAGCCTTGATAAAATGTGTTCACTCCCATAATCTTGATCTGTCAAGGCTGTGGGAGACGTCTCGTCAGTTGAGATACATAGGTGTTGCACATGTGTCTTATTCACCATAGTTTTGTCTAGCAGTGGTTGTATAGTCAGTTTTTGTCTAGCAATGGTTGTATAGTTAGCTGTGTCTAGCAATGGCTTAGTTAGATCTGTCTAACAATGGTTGTATAGTAACCTTTGTTTAGCAATGGTTGTATAGTATTGTATATCAATGGTTGTAGAGTTAGTTTTGTGTAGTTAGCTTTACCTAACAATGGTTGCTGAGTTAGCTGTATATACAATACAATAAAGCAAAAATCGTGATTATTTATCCAGATATTACCGAAGGTAAGCATATATTTATGTGTCTTACCCATTATTCAGCGGGCATAATAGGTACATTGCCCAGGACCTACGAGAAAGTGTTTGGGTTTCTACAACTTCAGTCGAGTCAAAAGGAGAAAGAGAACTGCCAAATCAGACTGATTATTTTGCTTTAATTAATTTATAAAACCTTCTAATTAGATTTCGATGTGATCTGTACATTATGTATAATTGTATTCGAAGTTTAAAGCCAATCAGAAGAGGCATTTTCTAGTTATCTCATGAAGACCAGAATCCAACAACACACAAGTACTCACAGCCTGAAACCGCTCAGGCGCCGCATGCTTAATATTCGGCAGAAGGTAATTATCTCATGAAAACCAGAAATTAAAATCCCCATTTAGGTCAGGAACCTCACGACTGGCCAGAGCAGAAATTTGAGATTTCCAGCCACTTATGTAGCACATCGAGATGAGATGCTGGACGCCAAGCTGCTTGAGACCACCGTTAAGAAAGAGACGTAAAGATGGGCAAAAGACCAGTTGTAACTTGACTGTGTTGGTTATTGGCGAATTGTTCCTATCACGTTAATGAGATTTTTTTTTTTTTTTTTTTTTTGGGGGGATCTTCCTAAACACCGGAACATCAAATTTCTGAATTTCTTTCATAAAAAAGGCAGGCAACTTGGCCTGTTCACAGCCCAAAATAAATTAAATCTTTTCTGAATAAGATACATCAGGATTTAAGGTGTGAAGTCGATCAGAGGAGACATTCTCCAGTTATCGCACTCAAACTAATTTATATAATAAAAATGGTCAAGTAAGACTTGCACAACCCAAAATCAAGGCGAAGTTTCCTTAGAGGAGTCAGTAAATTAGACACATATGCAACACTTGGGTATCTTTATTGAGGAAACGTTTCGCCACACAGTGGCTTTATCAGTCCATACAAAAGAGAATCGTGAAGAACAGGAGGAGTGTGAGGTTGTCAGTCCCTCAATCTTGAGTCGATGTTGTCAGTCCATCAATCTTGAATAGAATAACAGCATATGAGCAGAGGGAGCTTATATACTGTAGACAGGAGAGGTGCAGCAGTTGTAGGAGGTGTCACATTTGTTCAATGTGGAAGTAGGTCGTGCCCAAGGAATAGGCAAGCGAAGAAATCCCTGTTAAGATACCAAGATGTTGCAGTGTCAGACGGATGTAAATGATGGTTCAGAGAACCGACGAGTTGGTAATTAGACATATGCAACACTTGGGTATCTTTATTGACAACCTCACACTCCTCCTGTTCTTCACGATTCTCTTTGTATGGACTGATGAAGCACCGTGTGGCGAAACGTTTCCTCAATAAAGATACCCAAGTGTTGCATATATGCAATTTACCAACTCGTCGGTTCTCTGAACCATTCATTCACATTTAGAGGAGTCAATTGATGCACAGTGTCACAAGTCTGGTGTCACAAGTCTGAGACACAAGGCTGGTGTCACAAGTCTGACGACACAAGTCTAGTGTCACAAGTCTAGTGTCACAAGTCTGGTATCACAAGTCTGGTCACAAGTCTGGTGCCATAAGTCTCGTGTCACAAGTCTAGTGTCACTAGTCTGGTGTCATAAGTCTGGTGTCGCAAGTCTGGCGACACAAGTCTGGTATCACAAGTCTGGTGACACAAGTCTCGTGTCACAAGTCTGCGACACAAGTCTGGTGTCACAAGTCTGGTGTCACAAGTCTGGCGACACAAGTCTAGTTTCACGGTCTAGTGTTACAAGTCTGGTGTTAAAGTCTGTGTCACAAGTCTGGCGTCACAAGTCTGGCGTCACAAGTCTGGCGACACAAGTCTGTTTCACAGGTCTGGCGTTACAAGTCTGGTGTTAAAAGTCTGGTGTCACAAGTCTGGCGTCACAAGTCTGGCGACACAAGTCTGGTGTCACAAGTCTGGTGTCAGAAGTCTGGCGACACAAGTCTGGTTTCACAGGTCTGGTGTTACAAGTCTGGCGTCACAAGTCTGGTGTCACAAGTCTGGTGACACAAGTCTGGCGACACAAGTCTGGTGTCAGATCTGGTGACACAAGTCTGGCGACACAAGTCTGGTGTCAGATCTGGTGTCACAAGTCTGGCGACACAAGTCTGGTGTCATAGATCTGGTGACACAAGTCTGGCGACACAAGTCTGGTGTCATAGATCTGGTGACACAAGTCTGGCGACACAAGTCTGTGTCATAGATCTGGTGACACAAGTCTGGCGACACAAGTCTGTGTCATAGATCTGGTGTCACAAGCTGGCAACAAGCCAGACTCGACGCACCGTACGGAAACCATGTACCTCCCCCCGTGAAACACCAACCAGAACCCGATAATTGGTCCTATT
>WNWK01002270.1:0-135000 GCA_009830355.1 Cherax destructor
ACCTCTCATGATGTCGTCCAGACGGCTAACAATATCCTCCATCCCAGCCCCAGGAAAGCAAACCCTCTGTCTCCTACTCCTATCAATCAAACAGAAAGCCCTATCCATGTACCTAACCTGACTGTCCCCAACAACAACAATGTTTTTACCTTCCTTTGTGTCTTTCGTCGTGACGCTCCCAGAAGTCGACTCACATTCATCGGGTAGCACGGAGAATGGGTTCGATGTTTCCACAACATTCTCCTGGGTCTTCGTTGTTTCTACCTCTCCACCCGTCCTCTTGAGCCTTAACTTTGTCCCATGCGTTTTAGCCACTGTCCAGGTTCCTTTCCTGGCTTGAGGATTCTCAACAGGAGGATTACTACGAATCCTCTTGTTTTCCTCAGTCAGTCGCTGTATCTCAAGCTTAGCTACCCTCAGTTCTTCCTTCAGCTGCTGGTAGAGTAGCTCAAGAGAGGACATCTTCTTCAGATTGACAGAGAGCACACAAGACACGTCTTCACTGAGTTAAGTCCAAGGTTAGATAAATATATGAGTGAGAGGAGTAGGATTTGAGTGGGACTTGTACTTGAGTTAACAGGGTTATCAAAGCTTATTCCTTGGGTAACATTGCTAATGGACTGGGCGAATATTTTTGTTACTGGGTTTGGATTTGACAAGGTCCTGCTAAGCACGGGCCAGTAGGCCTGCTGCAGTGTTCCTCCTTTCTTATGTTCTTTGCTAATGTGGGGGACTTCAGGATAAGTCATGTCCTGAAAATGACTGACGCGATTGGGAGTGTTCATAGACATGTACGAGGAGGATTGGAAGAGGGTGGTGTAAAGGAATTGGGAGGGGGGGCTGTGTACTAAGTTTGGAAGGGGATTTGTTGTAATCCAAAGGAGGGGGACAGGATAGGGAGGAAGGGGAGGCTTGTGGGTTAATGTCTACAATGGCTATGGGTAAATACCCGGGACTTGATGGGATATCAGTCGAATTTTATGTTAAGCATTGGGAGTTACTGAGGATGATTTTGATGTGCCTCATGAATGCCATGAAAAAGGGAAGTTTGGGGCGTGTTCAGTCGACGGCAGCCATTGTGCTCGTCCCTAGCGTAAGCTGCAGGTAGGTATTCGTAATTATCGTTCTGTTTAACTCATGCGTTGATTTTAAACTCTCTGCTAAATTATTGAGAAATCGACTAAAGTGTGTCGTGTTGTTACACTGGGTTAGTGTTGTGTTCTGGGAAGATCCGTGTTAACTGGTCATGACATTATTGATGATTTTGCGAGTGCACGCAGGAGAGAGGAAAGAAGGGCGCTTCATTTGCATTTGCCTGGACAGATGCATATGATTCTGTGGAGAGAACTATGAATTTATCCTCCTGAGGCTAGGGTTTGCGGGGAGGAAACTGAGGTGCCTGAATACGTTGTATTATGGATGATGGGAAGCGGGGGTGGAACAACGCCAAGGATGCCCGTTGTCTCAAGAGGCTTTTCGTGTGCGTGCAGGACCCGGCTGGTAAGGGACAGTTTCTGGTGGGGTGCTGAGAGTAGAAAGTAGTTTTTTTTCAACGATTTTGGGGTATGTAGACGATACTACGTTACTGGTGAATGAACATACGAACCTTCAAGCGCTTGAAGGGGTGGTAGGGAAGGCGCCAGGGATGATTGTGAATTTTGATAAATCTAAAAATCTTCGGTCTTGTGGAATGGGTTAATCGTAGGGATTGTGGTAACACGATCATCACGCAGGTGGAGGGATCTTTACAGATTTGTGGGATTGTGTACACAAGCAAGAGAGGTGGCAAGGGTAGCAAATTCTGAGAGGGAGCAGTGTAGCATATTTAATCGCCTACAAGGAGTTCGGCCTCATCACTTAATCTTACAAAGGGCCATTACTCTGAATACACTTCTGTATAGTTAGATCAGTTATGTTGCTAATGTTTAAAGGTCCTCAATGGAAATAAGTCATTGATTTTTTTGGGTTATCTTAGGTTCTCTACACATATGCTGCTATGTATGATAAGCTATATAACTGTATTTGTGTATACCTGAATAAACTTACACTTTACCTTAGTGAGTTGCGTAGGATCTAAGAATTTTTCATTTTTGTGGTCGTCTAAGTTGAATTGTTGAGAAGGGAAGCAGTGACACTGCCTAACAGAAGGGAAAGTTTGGGCTTATTTGATCAACATAAGCGAGTTGTGTTTATGTAAAGAAAGTAGTGTTGCGTGCTAGGCACTTCAGGAATGGGTGTCAGGATCTAGTGTGGGGTGTGTTACATAATACTTTCAGGGGAATAGATCTGAGAGATAATTTGTGGTTGATGAAGGTAACGACGTCGGTGGAGGAGCCAGTAAAGATTAGGATCACGGTTTTTTTTTATGAAGTTTTGACAGGGGATATATCAGTGCTCCAGCGGTGTCGTTATGCATTTGGGAGGGGAAGGGGTTGTTAGATTGTGCCTCCCTTCTAGAGATCGTCAAGTCATATGTAAGTTTTTGCATGGCATTTTCCCGGCTAGAACGTTGTTGTTGTTGATGTTTTGGAAGATTGTTGTTGATGGAGCCTGTGGGGAGAGCAGACACTGCATGTCATATAGTATAATTCTGTTGGTGTTATGATGGGTTGCGGTTATGGCTGGCTCGAGTGCAAGTTTTAGTGACCGGAAGTAGGGAGTAGTTAAGAAGTGGGAGGGATATTCGACGTCGCTGCGAGATCTGTGACGTACATAATTGTGGATTATATTCAGACACTGTGGGTGTTTCCAGAGATGGTGGTTGATTTTGTAAGAATAAATCTGCGTAGGCGAGTCACGTGGGCAGAGTTTCCCGACGAAGTATTTCGGAATTAGAGTTGGGGGATTGTTGGCATTATGACTAAAGTGGAGCTAGTGCCTAAGGGGCATGGGGCTCCTATATGGGTGAGGAAGGAGGAAGGGTTGGTGTGTCTTTAAAAGGGTTCTGATTCGGTGAATGAGCAGGGGGGTGATTGTATGCAGTATGGTTGTGGGGCGAGAGTGTTGTGTATCACAGAATTTAACGTTTGTTACGAAGTTATGGTGAGGGGGGTAAAACACTGGTCTAGGAATTATAAAAAAATATTTAAAATAAGCCACCCTTGGGTCACACATTTGTATACTCTCAAAAAACGCTAAACAGGTGGTCAATACTTGTATACTAATCACCTTAGGCTTGACCTTCCAGGGTCAATTGACCTTCCAGGAAGGTCAATTAATCAACTGATTAAACTTTTAGAAAAAACACGGTATGGGCGGGGAAATAACCCATGGCAAGTTCAATATATGCAACACCAACCCGCCTTCACACATCACAAAATCATAGATAATACATTCGAAAGCACAGTATCATCAGCAAAAAGTAACTGTGTCAACTCCCATTTTGTATCTGATTCTCCATAATTTAATCCCACCCCTCTCCCCAACACCCTAGCATTTACTTCCTTTACAACTCCATCTATAAATATATTAAACAACCATGGTGACATTACACATCCCTGTCTAAGACCTACATTTACTGGGAAGTAATCTCCCTCTCTCCTACACACCCTAACCTGAGCCTCACTATCCTCATAGAAGCTTTACAGTGTTTAGTAACTTATTACCTATTCCATACTCCCCCTGCTTTTAACATTTCTGTCATGATCCCGTCAGTTCCAGCTGCTTTACCCCCTTTCATTCTACTTAATGCCTCACGCACCTTCCCCACACTCACATCCTGCTCTTCTTCACTCCTAAAAGATGTTATACCTCCCTGGCCAGTGCATGATATTATTACCTCCCTCTCCAGCATTTAAAAGTTCCTAAAAATATTCCCGCCATCTACCCAATACTTCCAGCTCCCCATCTACTAACTCCTCTACTCTGTATTTAACTGACAATTCCATTCGTTCCCTAGGCTTTCTTACCTTTATTTTATCTCACTCTAAATTTTTTTCTTATTAGCAAAATTTCTTGACAGTGCCTCTCCCACTACCATTTGCTCTCCTTTTGCACTCTCACCACTCTCTTCACCTTTCTTTTACTCTCCATATATTCTGCCCTTCTTATATCACTTCGGCTTTGTATAAACCTCTCATAAGCTACCTTTTTCTTTTATCACACCCTTTACCTCATCATTCCACCACTCACTCCTCTTTCCTCCTGCACCCACCCTTTTATAGCCACAAACTTCTGCCCCACATTCTAATACTGCATTTTTAAAATTATCCCATCCCTCTTCAACCCCCCCCCTCCCCCACTACTCATACTTGCACTAGCCCACATTTCTGTCAATAGTTCCTTACATCTCACCCTAACTTCCTCCTACCTTAGTTTATAAACTTTCACCTATCTCTTACTTATTGTTGCCATTTAAATTTTGCCCCATCTACCTCTTACTCTAACTGTAGCTACAACTAGGTAATGATCTGATATATCCGTTGCCTCTCTATAAACATGTACATCCTGAAACCTACCCATCAACCTTTTATCCACCAACGTGCTATATCATACCTTGTATACTTATTTATCTTCTTTTTCATAAAATATGTATTACTAATTACCAAACCTCTTTTTACACTTAGTTCAATTAAAGGCTCCCCATTTGCATTTACCCCTGGCACCCCAAATGTGGCTACAACTCCCTCCACAACATTTTTACCCACTTTAGCATTGAAATCCCCTACCACAAGTACTCCCTTACTTGGTTCAAAACTCCCCACGCACGCACTCTATTTCCCAAAATCACTCCAATCACTCAATCACTCACTCACTTAATCACTCACTCACTCAATCACTCACTCTCTCAATCACTCTCTCAATCACTCTCAATCACTCTCTCAATCACTCACTCAATCACTCAATCACTCACTCAAACACTCTCTCCAGGTGCATAAACACTTACTATAACCCACTTTTCACATACAACCCTTATTCTACTCTACACAATCCTTAAATTTATTCATTTATATTCCTTCTTTTCCTGCTATAACTTATCCTTCAACATTATTGCTACTCCTTCCTTAGCTCTTACTCACTCCATCAGTTATTTAGGCTTCGTTTCACCTGAACATCATTAATCGAAAAAATATTTTAACCCGTGGATTATATATATATATATATATATATATATATATATATATATATATATATATATATCAATTTTCACAAATATTTATCGCTGATATAAAGAAAAAATATAAATATGATATTAGTGTGGAATATTATAGCAAATAATAATAATGATAACAAATATGTAACTATAGTTCACTAACATTTGTGTTATTTCAGTCACTACGAGTGAACCGCCAATTAAAATCAATTTTTTGGTTTTGAAGTCAACAACAAAAGTATTAAAAAAATATACCACGGCTGGGGTTCGAACCCGCGGTCAGAGTCTCAAAACTCCAGACCGACGCGTAAGCCACTGGGCCAGCTAGCTTCAATAAGATTCAATTAGCTGGCCCAGTGGCTTACGCGACGGTCTGGAGTTTTGAGACTCTCTGACCGCGGGTTCGAACCCCACCCGTGGTATGGTGTGTTTGCAATCGTGTCACTACGATTTCGTGAGTCAGGAAAAGTATACAATAAATATATTGATAGGTGTGTACATATTTATATTCTCTTTATTTTGCCCATGTTCCAAATATTTGGGCTGATATGTACTGAAGTACAGGTTCAATGTATATAATGCGAGAGGTGTCTATATCAGTATAGATATACACAATGTATATAATCCTAGAGGTGTGTATATCAGTATACATAAACTGAGAGGTGTGTATATCAGTATAGATATACACAATGTATATAATCCAAGAGATGTGTATATCAGTATACATAAACTGAGAGGTGTGTATATCAGTATACATAAACTGAGAGGTGTGTATATCAGTGTATGTATACCGACAGGTTTGTAACTCTCATTGTATATTCGTGTTGCAAATTTAGTATAAAATGCCAGGAACGCCCCTAAAAAATACATATTTATTATAATAATTCTCTCATGCATTTATTTATTCACAGTAGATATTTTTTTAATTCAAATAAAATATATATTTAACCAAAACTCTCTTAGACGCCTCGCCAAAGTTGACATAGTTAAATTTATATTAATTAAACTAAGTTTATCTTATTATAACATAATGATATATATTTGTTTTAAGTTCCGGTTTGTTTTCTCTGGAGATTCTGTAATAATGGATTCTCACTCTGCTTAATGGTGCTTCGTGATGGACTGCAGAGCTGTAGACCTGGACGGACGTATTAGCGGGGCTATAAAGCATACGAACCAAGGTGAAGGGTAGCTCCAGTTTCCTGAATCAAGAGCTCGTCAAGTCACCATATGCCATGGCACCCTTAATATAGAATAAAATTCGTAAGCCCCAACTTTAAAATAAACATTAAAGAAAAATAGCTTAATAAATGTTTTTTTTTATGCAATATGCATAAATTAAACCTCAAACATTTTGCCCCTATTACAGTTTATCTTATTCAAAGGGGTAAGCAAACAACGCTCCCTGAAAATATATGTATCGCCAAATGGATTTTGTTCGATTCTAAAAATGATTTTCCCACTTGCCTGAGGAATCAGAGTCAGATTTGAAAACTTTTTGCAATTTGTTTTTGGTATATCCACAGAATCCTGCGCTAAATATTTGGACTGGCCGTATGTTAGAAGTAATGAAGATGTTCATTAATCACGTAATTCCATCTCAAGGGTGATTATCTGTTATCAGGAGCACAGTACCGGTATAAGCATTCTTGTAGCGTATAAATACCCCAAAAGGAGGCGGCAATAACAGGGATCGTCGAAGGAAGGTGGTTAGTAGAGAGGAGACATAACATGTGAGTGGCAGGAACAGCCTGGTATTGTGGAAAGTTCAGTATTGATAATGGAACATCATGGCGCCTAGGTAATAGATGCCAAAGATGAGGCTTTTCGACTTGTGAATACAGAGACATCATTGACGGATGCCATGGAGAAGGGTGTGGGAGTGGAGGAGGACGTGGATGCAGCTCTGATCCACATTTTGCCAACCCTACAGGATACGGTATAGGAGACACCTCTCGTGGTATTATGGAGTTCCCTTTGGTGTGTGGATCTGCTGAAGAGAGAAACCTGTGACCGTCAGATGGTGGAGCATTCTGATTCTGATGACAGAAAAGAAGTCTATGAGCAGCGGTGGTAAGAAAGGATATTGGTGTGGCTGGGCATGTAGATCCTAGGGAGAGCGTGAAGTCAGGAAAAGTAGCAGTCCTAAGAGGGAAGGGAATCATGGCTTTAAAAAGTTTCTAAACGCTAATGGATTGTATTCTTATGTTCAAAAGTGGTCAGTATTGAGAATGCACAGGAGGAATGGGTGAGTATAGTTTTCTTACTGGAACATAATGTGAGAGAACTTCAAGACTTCCGTCCTTCAGGTGAAGTGACTCGTGACTTACTTGTTGCTGTCTGTCTTTGTAGTTCAAGAGGGAGGACTGTGCTCAATGTGAAAGAGCATTCACGGCTCATTTATTATGCAGAGGAGGGAGAGTTTGGGGGTGGATATTACTGGTGGATGGGGTGATTATGGCATTTGTGTCTGTGTCTGTGAGCCAGCTGAAGGGGAGCCAGCTGAAGTGGAGCCAGCTGAAGGGGATGTGATGGTTAAGAATGAGTTTTTTCTCAAGAGAATTTGGTGCATTATCTCCGTTCTCTGTCGAGGCGGGTTTTGTAGCAGAGATTTGGAATTGCATAGTTGGAAGGAAGGACGTCTCGCTGAGAGGGACGTGGCATTTTCCAGAGGTGTTAAGTGATTTGTAGCCAACAGTGTGACTGAAGGACGTGAGTGGGGAAGAAATGGTCTTGTTTGAGTTAACTTTTATATGGGCAGCAACGGGATAGATTAGGTAATGGATGAGGGCGGTACACACAGTAACTCTAGTGTACTCGGAACATTTAGCTGTTGCTGTTAATGTAGATTATGATGGGATGGCAGTAAGGTGCAAATCGCTTTAGAAACAATGATAGTGTTAAAGGATGAGGCTACGAAATATGGATTTTACAATTGACGGCATGACCTTGTCCTGTTTTGTGTAACAGAAGAGGACAAGGGCATGGTGGGTGGTGAGATGAGGAGACGGCACTTATAATTATAACGTTGTATGAGTGGAGTATATGCAATTTTGAGAAAAACGATTTAGGTAATTATTTTGAGGCTAGGCTTTCATTTCCGCAGTTTGATATGGGTAGACTGAGAAAATAAAAGCCTGAATCCATAAGCTACAGGCTCGCAAAGTGTGAAGACAGAATAAGACGTTAGTACAACACTTGGGTATCACTGTGGAAACGTTTCATCAACCATTGGCTTCCTTAGTATAATATAGAGAAGAATGGTTGAAGGTCAGAAGTTTGAATTAATCGGCCCCTCAGCCTGGAGTCGATGTGATCAGTTCGTCAGTCTTGATGGAATGATTCAAGGATTCTTTTTCATCGTTCAGTACACAGGTGGGTGAACCGCGAGATATTGCACATTAGCTGACTGGGTTATGTAGATGATACGACTGTCGTCGTATCGTCTGACTTTATTAAGATCTGTAGTAGGGGTCTACGGGAAGACACCTGGTTTGCGTATCAATCAGTTGAAGTTAAGGATTGTACTACAGCTACAAACACCATTACTACCACTGCTACTACTACTACCACCCTCGTGGCTTACCACCTCACTCCTGCCACTATAGTAACACGTTTCTTAGTTACCTTTGTCTTAGGACTGAAGAAACCACTTGGGGCGAAACGTTTCCTATAATAAATGTCTTGAACTGTACAAAGGTGTCTTTTTCCACATGAAAGGTAGGGACGGGGATAATGTAGATTTGGAATGTACAATCGTAGAGAGATAAAACTCTGAAAATATGTGTGGTATGCTCAGTGTGCGTGTATTGTGTACAACCTATTTATTTATGTTCTTATATGGGCCATCTAGGATGACACTGGTGCCTAATGTACAACTGTACTCAAATCAGCATTCATTACTCTCCCATAAAGTCATGCGCTTCTTCCAGGCAGATGTCCTGAGGGAACGGCTGTTGCAGTGCTGTAAGGTATCAACTAGTCTGCCTGCTGCAAGATGCTATTCACGTTGAACTCCTCTGCGTGTTTATATTAGTTAATATCATTGAGCACTGTGTTTTGCAACACGTCTATGGCCTACGTATTATTGTGAGATTGTTGGGATGGCTTGTTAATAAGTTGATGATTTTTTTATTGGGAGTATTTATTGGTTTTCAATGAATGCCTTTGATGGTCGAAATTATGTTTGAGTTTGTTTTTGTATATTAATAGTGATGTGTTTACACTGCTCTCTTGATTATATATTAAACTTTATAAATGGCATTAGTTTCCTTTCCAAAGTGAATTGCGAATTGTTCTGACACATTGGGGATTAGCCGATTATTTAATAATAATAATAATAAATTATTAATAGCAAATACACATCTCTTGGTGCATATGCACTGAGCGATATACACCTCTTAGTATTCTGGAAGATATACACTTTTCCATGTATATACATTGCGAGAGATATACCTTTTGCTATGTATACACTGAGAGATAGACACTTCTTCGTGTGTAAATACTGAGATACACACCTCTTAATGTGTATACATGGAAAGATACACGCCTCATGGAGTGTATATTGAGAAATATGCACCATTTGCAGTGTATACACCAAGCCATACACACCTCTTGGTGTGTGTGCACAGATACACACCGCTTCGTTTATATACACTGAGACACACATTTCTGGGGCATATACACTGAGAAATACACACCTTTCGGTGAACATGCTGTCAGATTAAGAGCTCTGGTTGTATATACACAGAGATGCGCACCTTTTGGTGTATATACACTGAAAGAGACATCTGTCAGTGTATGTACACTGATATGGACAATTCTTGGCGTATAAACACAGAGAAATACCAAACTTCCTTAATGGCAAGTGGAAGACGCTAGCACTGAATTACCGAGTAGAAATGCGTTATAATCGAAATTTGACGAGGTCAAGTGATGGTCAAAGTCAAAGATTTACCTTTGGTCTACGATGGTACCTTTCTCTTTAGGCTCAAGCTGATCCCCCCTCCCAAAAAAAAGGCCTATTAGTTACTGGTAAAATTTCACAGGTGTTTTTCATGAATGATTAATAACGGTAAATAAAGTAATATCCAACTATAAAAAAGTCTGTCATAATTAACCGAAGATTATCCTCAATCATTAAAAAAAAGAAAACAGAAAACAATACATAAAACGACAAAAAACTAAAAAAACTAAATCGAAAACAATAACAACAGCGCCTATTCTTCCCACCTTACTAATACTGGAGCATATAATGACTTTTAGTATTATCATTAGTAGTAGATGCAGATTTAAAAAAAAAAAAAAAAAAAAAAAACGCTAAACCCGTATGGATTCGGCGCGTTTTTCTGAACAAATACCTTTAAAAAGGTCTGCGTATATCTGCTTTTTTTTGGGGGGGTCTTTGATGGCACCTCCAGCAGCATCCAATATAAAAAAAAAAGGGAGAAATATTACCCCTATTGTGTAGTTAGATGGAAGTGCTAAGCCCGTAGGAGTCAAACGGTTCATTGGGAGTTGGAGGTGATGATGTTTGGCTAACCCCGGTTCCTTAAATCAAGAGCCCTTCCCTGGCGTCAAGGCATCATCCTCCTCCTTCTTCTTGAAGGGACTGTGAGTGACCCTTATCAATCTTATCAGTGACAAAAATATGAAAATAAAATTCCCCTTGGTCCACTAATAGTGTATGATAGAGTAGACACGTGTCCAATACTTGGATGTCTTTAATGTGGATAGTTTTTGCCAACCAGTGGCTTCATCAGTCCAATACCGAGAAGAATCGTTGAAGATCAGGAGTTTGAGGTAATCAGTCCCTCAGCCTGGAATGCTTGTGATCGACCCCAGGCTGAGAGACTCATTACCTCAAACTCCTTCTGATTTTCAACCATTCTTCTCTGTAATGGACTGAGGAAGCCACTGGTTGACGATATGTTTCCACAATAGACACCCACATGTCTAATTCATCATCCCCTCGGTTCTCTGCTCCATATATCAACACTAAGCCTAAGACTTGCCATGCTCTTTGATCCTCACAGAACTCCCCACTGAGTGTATTAATAATATAAGACTTAACTCTTTTCTTATGAATTAACACAAATCACTATATACGTGTATTACTTACGAATGTTATTGAGTGAACACAAATATGCTTGTTATTTTCTTAATTTTCACTATGGTTAAACAACTCATCACTAAATATCGTATCGTTTCCTCTCACTTATTATTACGCAGTGTGCCACAGTAAAATATTTTATAAAAAAGGCTCCATATATAACGTCATTTTCCGAGTATTGTACTGAAAGGAGACGCGTATTATTCCTGTCAGTCAGGTAGTGTCCAGGACAGGAACAGATGAGGTGTTTAGTACAGTAGGTTAGCATAGCAGAGGAATCAACATGTAAAGGTGTGAATATGTGGTGTTGGGTAAGTATATTTAGTGTATTCCTTAGGTGTTTGTGTTTTAGTGCTCACAGGGTTTTTCTGTAAGGCCCTAGTATGCAGAGGCCTGTTTATGCCAGAGTACAGTATGGTGTTTTTGCCTGCTGGTAACTAGAAGTGAAGGGGATGGGGGGGGGGGTGTCATGGAGCCTCCCTGTTTATAAATGTTTATAAAATTTTGTGTGACTAGTAGCAGTGTGCAAGTGAGCTAATGTGAACTGGAGTGTTGTGGTTTTTGGAGTAGATTGTAAGTTGTATATAAGTTACTCATTATTATATTATATATATTTTTCTATAGGTGAGTTTTTGTATCCTTCCTAACACTATTAATTATTTGCACTCATGCTTCATAATTTACATGATGGTTCATGTTGGCTCAAGAGTTGCTTTTTTTTTTTTAGTGTAATTTAAATGCCCCTAAACAGAATAAGCAGCCATTTAGGAGCCAGGACCATTTTATTTAAGTTACGATATCAAAGACGCAACATTTATCACCATCCAAACCTCCACCTTCTCGGTGCTGTGTCCGCCGGGGAAATGGAGTAACGATCAGTATTGCTTCGATACTCATTGAACCAATCAGCCATCAGCTTTGAAGCTTAGCCGAGTGTTCAGTTACTCTGGTTGACTCGTTTACTAGATGTGAATCCTGTCGACTGCACATGAACCATTAAGGTTATGATGAATTAGACACGTGAAACATCTATATATCTTTATTTTGTAGACGTTTTGCCAGCCAGTGGCTTCATCAATACAATATGGAAGACTGAAGTGATAGATGAATTAATCAATCCCTCAGCCCTTCTGTGCACCACCAGTCAAGAGTATAAACTAAACCTTAAAATAGAATTTAGAGTAGATTTCAATGTATATACACAGATATTTTGTACATCTTTGTATTATACACATTGCTGTTCAATTACATTCCAAGCTCTGGTAAGCTTCGCGACATAAACGTAACACAAAAATATTTAACATAATGATACAATACTCGTAAACTAACGTAGAATATTATAACAAAGATTTAACTTACTAACATTTGTATCATTTCATTTAATACTTTGTAGATATTTATATTCTTGTTATCCTGTTTGTGTGTTAACTATTTGGTCTGATATACACTGGTGTTCAGTCTTGAATATATATATATATATATATATATATATATATATATATATATATATATATATATATATATATATATATATATATATATATCAATAACAACACTGCGCTAGCCAGGGTTCGAACCCATGTAGCCTTATCCTTTAACACTATCATTGTTTCAATTTGCACTTACTGCTAAATGTTATGAGTACTACAATTACTGTAGTAACCATCCCATTACCACCTAATCTCGTTGTGCCTTCATAAAAAGTTACTCAAACAAGGCCATTTCTCCCACTCCGTCTCATCAGTGTCACACTGTGGCTACAAATCATTAACACCTCTGAAAATGCCATGTCCTCTCAGCGAGACGTCTTCCTTCCAACTATGCAAATTTCCCAATCTCTGCTACTTAAACCACCATGACAAAGAATGGAGATAATGCACCTAATTCTCTTGAGAAAAATCATTCTTAACCATCACTCCCCATTCCAGCTGGCTCCCTTCCTGGGTCTTCAGCTGCCCCTTCAGCTGGCTCCAACAAGCCTGGCTCCCTTCAGTGGCCTCACGGTCCTTCAGTCCACTGGCTACAGACACAACACAGTGCCATAATCACCCATCCACCAGAATATCCACCCCAACTCTCCATCCTCTGCTACATAAATGAGCCGTGAAGCTCTTTCACATGAGCACAGTCCTCCCTCTTGAACTACAAAGACAGACAGCAACAAGTAAGTCACGAGTCACTTCACCTGAAGGACGAAGCTTGAAGTTCTCTCAGTTATGTTCCATCCAAGAAACTATACTCACCCATTCCTCCTGGCATTCTCAATACTGACCACTTTTGAACATAAGAATACAATCCATTAAGCGTTTAGAAACTTTTTAAAGCCATGATTCCCTTCCCTCTTAGGACTGCTACTTTTCCTGACTTCACGCTCTCCCTAGGATCTACATGCCCAGCCACACCAATATCCTTTCTTACCACCGCTGCTCATAGACTTCTTTTCTGTCATCAGAATCAGAATGCTCCACCATCTGACGGTCACAGGTTTCTCTCTTCAGCAGATCCACACACCAAAGGGAACTCCATAATACCACGAGAGGTGTCTCCTATACCGTATCCTGTAGGGTTGGCAAAATGTGGATCAGAGCTGCATCCACGTCCTCCTCCACTCCCACACCCTTCTCCATGGCATCCGTCAATGATGTCTCTGTATTCACCAGTCGAAAAGCCTCATATTTGGCATCTATTACCTCGGCGCCATGATGTTCCATTATCAATACTGAACTTTCCACAATACCAGGCTGCTTCTGTCACTCACATGTTATGTCTCCTCTCTACTAACCACCTTCCTTCGACGATCCCTGTTATTGCCGCCTCCTTTTGGGGTATTTATACGCTAAGTGCTCATAGCTTACATAAATCCTACAAGAATGCTTATATCGGGAACTGTGCTCCTGATAACAGATAATCACCCCTGAGATGGAATTACGTGATTAATGAACATTTTCATCAGCTCTAACATACGGCCCGTCCAAATATTTAGTGCAGGCATCTGTGGATATACCAAAAATACATTGCAAAAAGTTTTCAAATCTGACTCTGATTCCTCAGGCAAGTGGGAAAATCATTGTTAGAATCGACCAAAATCCATTTGACGATACATATATTTCCAGGAGCGTTGTTTGCTTACCCCTTTGAATAAGAGAAACTGTAATAAGGGCAAAATGTTTGAGGTTTAATTTATGCATATTGCATAAAAAAAACATTTATTAAGCTATTTTTCTTTAATGTTTATTTTAAAGTTGGGGCTTACGAATTTTATTCTATATTAAGGGTGTAATGGCATATGGTGACTTGACGTTATTGAAGAGCTCTTGATTCAGGGAACTGGAGCTACGTTGGTTCGTCTGCTTTAAAGCCCAGCTAACACGTCCGTCCAGGTCTACAGCTCTGCACTCCATCACGAAGGACCATTAAGCAGATCTCAATGGTAAAGTTGGTAAAAATGTTGTAGAGGGAGTTGTAGGCACATTTGGGGTGCCAGGGGTAAATGCAAATGGGGAGCCTTTAATTGAACTAAGTGTAAAAAGAGGTTTGGTAATTAGTAATACATATTTTATGAAAAAGAGGATAAATAAGTATACATATGATATAGCACGTAATGAAAGTAGTTTGTTAGATTATGTATTGGTGGATAAAATGTTAATGGGTAACAACACGACCCACTTTAGTCAATTTCTCAATAATTTAGCAAAGAGTTTAAAATCATCACATGAGTGAAACGATAATTACGAATACCTACCTGCAGCTTACGCTAGGGACGAGCACAATGGCTGCCGTCGACTGAACACGGCCCAAACTTCCCTCTTTCATGGCATTCATGAGGCACATCAAAATCATCCTCAGTAACTCCCAATGCTTAACATAAAATTCGACTGATATCCCATCAAGTCCCGGGTATATACCCATACCCATTGTAGACATTAACCCACAAGCCTCCCCTTCCTCAATAGTTTCCCCTTAACTCTATCATGTCCCTCTCCTTGGGATTACAACGAATCCCCTTCCAAACTTAGTACACAGCTCCCCTCTCAATTTCTGTACACCAACCTCTTCCAATCCTCCTCGTACATGTCTATGAACACTCCCATCGTGTCAGTCATTTTCAGGTCATGACTTATCCTGAAGTCTCCCACATTAGTTAAGAACAATGGATTCAAGCTATTTCAATCTCCTCCTGTTTGTTCTGACCTCTCAAGCGATTTTTATATCAATGCACCACGCAGAAACAAGCGGGTATATAAAGAGGAAGATAGCAGTCAGCAGGACTCGATACTACTACTGAGATGGAGAAGATTCCCAGGCAGCAGATGACATTTCTGGGGATCTTTGATCGTTGCCTGACGTGAGCCTCTCATGTGAAGAAGCTCAAAGTGGATGTTGTATTGGCACTAGACATTCATAATGTGGTCACACCCATAACTTGAGGAACGGTTCAGAGGAAATTGGCCCGTTGTCCTTTCTGGTTGGAGTCTGGCTGCTTGATCTCTGCTAGCTCTTCTGCTGTGCTTGTTGAACCTTGTTCATCGCCTGGGAATTCGACTTTGCACAGGTGCTTTCCGAACTTCCTGTTTCAGTTGATTTTGGTGAGCTTTCCCTGCCTTTTCGCCGTTAGAAGCTCACTTTGCGCTACCTGTTTCAAGTCTGTTATACTCCTGCTATGGTCTTTGCTGAAGGATGGGGGAGGGGGTGTAATGAAGGGAGCTCTTTGCTCGTGATGAGAGAGTCGTCTTATGCTCTTTGGTGATCGGACTCTCGTCTCCTCTCCTGGATATTGGCCTCGATGTCTCTGTAGTCAACATGACTCACGAAATTGTAATGACACGATTGCAAACAAACCATACCACGGGTGGGGTTCGAACCGCGGTCAGAGAGTCTCAAAACTCCAGACCGTCGCGTAAGCCACTGGGCCAGCTAGCTTCAATAAGATTCATCAAGCTAGCTGGCCCAGTGGCTTACGCGACTGTCTGGAGTTTTGAGACTCTCTGACCGCGAGTTCGAACCCCACCCGTGGTATGGTTTGTCTGTAGTAAAGTTATCTTCTCTACCTGTCCTCCTTGGGTGGTGCCTGAGGTTCATTTTTTGTCGGCAGTGGATGGGGACATTTAAGTGTCTAGCCCGATGATGATCTTGGTTTATTTCTTGGAGCATATTTTGGTTCATGCTTCAAGGATAGACGGGCCAAAGAACGAGGCTGGAGTTACTTTTGCCGTGAATACTGGTGAGAAGTCTTACTGTGCGCAGTTCTCAAGAGTGGCCTCTGTGTTCACTACGAGGCTCTGTCATCTTTGTTGCTCGTGTCCTGATGGCTGGCTTAGTTCTCGCTTTACTGTATATTCAGATTATTAGTGTGTTCTCTCCTCCCTGGACCAGTATGAATCTGTCTACCCTTTGGTTCAAAATATCCAGGAGTTAGCTCATCTCCATGCGCTGCATGGAGGCTCGATCCTCAGTCTGTTAATCGCTGTCATTTTCTTACCAGTTGGTGATTACCGTTCATTGAATCATGAGTCTGAGACACCTCGATGTCCTCCTCTGTCCAAGGTAAACAGAAAATGAAGCAATTGGTCCATAGGACCAGTGGAAGAAAGTAGTCGGGGTAGTGCTGTTCAGGGAGTGCCTTCAATATATTCATGTCATCATTTATTCAATTAATGTGGTAGGTTTAAGGCTATGTACCATGCTAGAGGACCTTAACAGCAGAATATCATCGACAGGAACTTCGGCAAAGAGTGAGTCAAGGTATGAACTTAGATTGCAAACTAACCATACCACGGTCTGGAGTTTTGAGATTCTCTGACCGCGGGTTCGAACCCCACCCGTGGTATGGTTTATGAACTTAGTATTTTCCTTCCGTGTAGCTGGAGAGGCTTCGTTTCGTAAAAAAAATAATTGAATAGATGATAGAGAAACCAGCTAAGTTAGTTTCTAAATTGGTGGAATGATCTGTTAGATACGATGAACCAAAGAAATATTTAACTTGTGAATTTTTTTAAGTCTCGCAATAAAATCCCAAATTCAAGCCAGTTAAAAAAAAAAATATACCAACTTGAGGATCGTAGTAACGTAGGATATAAATGTCCTCGAGCATCTTGTCGTCCTTGTTTGAGATATATCTGCTTCACTTGTGTACTTGACTCTCGGTGTTCCCAGTCCACGGGAAATTGGAATCGAGGGAGCAGTCAAGACTGATAAAACCTAGAGCGCTCTCTCATCGCCTGGTCTCTTGCACTGCATTTATATCCTCTCTGAAACCATTGCATATTTCCTAGAAAATTAGTTATAAACAAGAGTGTGTGTGTGTGTGTGTGTGTGTGTGTGTGTGTGTGTACTCACCTAGTTGTGGTTGCAGGGGTCGAGTCATAGCTCCTGGCCCCGCCTATTCAGTGTGTGTATGTGTTTTGAATTTCAGTTCTGCCCTCTTGCCCATGAGACTGTTTCCTCTGTCCTCTAATATAATCAGGTTTAGCTCCTGAGGCCTCTTCATTGTTTGTTCCCTTTAGCTCTGCAATAACTCTGGTTGTAAACCTGTGGCCTTTTTTCTTGTTCACATGATTCATCAGATGTGGGAACCATTCTGGTGGTAAACTCCAAGATGGTCCTGACGTCTACTGTATAAAGTGTTGTGAATGACTCCTGGTTGAGGTTCTTGAAAGCTTACCGTAAATTTGCTGGTGTCGTGTTTCCTGCTGCGGTTAATCCGTTAATGTGCGCTGGTCCTTCTAGCCTGTACTCTGTCTCCGGTCGTCTTTGCTCTTTACCGATTTTCAAAACCGCAATTGGGTTAAATTCTAAAAGCTATATGCGGTTGTGGGGTTCGAGCATTAGCTCCTGGCCTTGCCAGCATAGGAAGAAATTGATCGGGAAAGCGGAAAATCTCTCGACTTGGCACGTTCCTGACTACCTCCTGTTATCTTGGGCTCTGTCATACCTGTTTTTAAAAGTATGTGGACCATACCTTCAGTTCTCAGTTCAGGATATTCCAGCCCCTGACAACCCTGAAGGTAGTCAGGGAAGCTAGTCAATTTTCCTGAGCAATTTGCATGTTATCCTGTTTCCTCTGATTCTTCTGTCCTCTGTCGTCAGGATTAGCAACTTTATCCACTCCTCATAACCCACACCTCTACGTATGTTCTAGAACTTAATGATGGGCCTTACATATGTATAAAGGGCAATTATATAACTTTTAAATTACTGAAGGCTTCTTTTAGATTTGCCAGACCAGCACTGGCTGCAGAAGTTATTTTGTTGTGCTCCCCGGGCGATATGTTTGGCACTATTCTCGGCACTGTGCCTCCCTCATGGTCTTTCTCTTTGAGCGAGGACTGCCGCTATTGTTCTCCAAGCGGACACTCTGTTAGATCTTCTTGCCCCTTCCCCAGTCTTCAGTTCAAATTCAAGTAACCACTAATCTGACCTATCTTTCAGTGTGTCTCGATGCATTTGTAGCCGTTGCTTGTCCACATCGGTTTCAATTCTTCTCATTAGTTTCACATCAGTAAACAAGGATTCATTTAACTTAATCGCTTCTGGTATGTCGTTCATATATCTCGGAAAGTACGCATGCGTGGGTGCTTGTGCGCTCGTATTTAAAATATCACATTAAACATCGATCCTATCACCTTAAACATCGATCCTATCACCTTAAACATCGATCCTATCACCTTAAACATCGATCCTATCAATTTAAACATCGATCCTATCACCTTAAACATCGATCCTATCACCTTAAACATCGATCCTATCACCTTAAACATCGATCCTATCACCTTAAACATCGATCCTATCAATTTAAACATCGATCCTATCACCTTAAACATCGATCCTATCACCTTAAACATCGATCCTATCACCTTAAACATCGATCCTATCACCTTAAACATCGATCCTATCACCTTAAACATCGATCCTATCACCTTAAACATCGATCCTATCACCTTAAATAGACATCCCTTAAATCGATCCTATACCTAAAACGATCTATACTCATCATCTTCATACAGATCCTATCACCTTAAACATCGATCCTATCATTAATTTTATGACACTGCGCCCTGGGTCTGATTAATCACGTCATCTGAGAATAATTTCCAGGATTGTACCGCGGGGTGTCAGAGACTGAAACGACTTGGCCCTCTCAGGCACTCTCAGGTATTTGCTTTGTCTCTCGCCTCGTCTAGTTCCTGAAGTGGCTTCGTATCTCTTGCTTCATGTTTACACTTGGTAATTGCACCTACGTTATTTCTAACTCCTGGGAATTCGTGAATCCATCTCTAAACCTCCATAAAATTCTAAAACAATTCCTTACAGAGGATTTTTTTCATGGGTTTCTTTTTTTTTTTTTTTTCAAAACATTACGACGTGGAGCTTACGTTTAGGACGTCAGTGCGTCCACTTTTTGTTTACTCTCCGTTGTTAGTATTGCTCCTGTTGCTGTTGCTCCTGCTACTGTTAGTAATGCTCCTGTTGCTGCTACTTTTTGCTAATTTTGATGTTGACATTGTTTTCACGTATTTTTTTTGGTGTTGCTATTCCTTCTGATGACGCTTTTATTTCTCCTGTTGCCGTCGTTGCTGTTGATTCTCATGCTGTTGTTTGGGTCTACTGATGCTGCTGTTGGTATTGTTAAACTTGCTGCTCTTTCGAGCGGTGTCACGGCTGTTGTTGCAGTATTTTATGGTTGCTTACGTTTTTTTAATTTTCTGCCGTTTTTTTATTGCTGTTTTTGTTGCTTTTGTTTCCGCTGCAATTCATTGCTGCTGCTGTTGTGCTACAGCTGCTGCTACTGTTATTAAAGCTGTTCTTGATGTTATTGTTGATGGCATCTTCTCTGCTGCTGTTGCTATTGTTTTTGCTGTTGCTATTGTTTTTGCTGTTGATATTGTTTTTGCTGTTGCTATTGTTTTTGCTGTTGCTATTGTTTTTGCTGTTGCTATTGTTTTTGCTGTTTCTTCTGTTGCTCACTACTGCCATCATTTCCGTTGGCGTTTTTTTTTGTTTTCATGTTTTTGCTTAAGTTCTTGCAACTACTGCTGCTGTTGTTATTTCTGCAATTCCTACTACTGCTGCTGCAGATTTTTTTGTTGCGATTGCTAATATTTTATTGATATTGCTGTTGCAATATTGATATTGCTGTTACAATATTGATATTGCTCTTGTTTCTGCTGTTATTGATACTGCTGTTTTTATTATTGTAGTCGTCGCTGTTGATACATTAGATTTTGTTTTTATTGTTTCTACCATTCCTAGTGTTTTTGTTATATTTGTTGTTGTATTTGTTGTAAATGGTGGAGGAGTTTTTGCTCTATTTACTGCTGCTGATGTGGCTACAAGAGTTGCTGCTGTTGCTACAAGAGCTGTTGCTACAAGTGTTGCTGCTGTTTCTACAAGAGCTGCTGCTGTTGCAACAAGAGCTGCTGCTGTTGCTACAACTGCTGCTGCTGCTGTTGCTGCTACAACTGCTGCTGCTACTGCTACAACTGATGTTGCTACTACTGCTGCTGCTACACCTGCTGTTGCTACAACTGCTGCTGTTGCTACAACTGCTGCTGTTGCAACAACTGCTGCTGCTGCTACAACTGCTGCTGCTGCTACAACGGCTGTTGTTGCTAAATCAACTGCTGCTGTTGCTACAACGGCTGCTGCTGTTGCTACAACGGCTGCCGCCATCTTACAGTACCCACCATTCTGCGGTACCTGCTATCCCACTGTACCTGTCATCCTAGGATACCTGCCGTCATACAATACCTGCCATCCTACAATAAATTCCATCCTACAATACCTACCATTAAATAATACCTATTTTCCTAAATTAAATGCTTTCAACAATTCCTTCCATCCTTCAGTACCAGCCATCTTTCAGTACCAGCCATCCTTCAGTACCAGCCATCCTTCAGTACCAGCCATCCCTTAATACAAGCCATCCTTCAGTACCTGCGCCATCCTTCAATACCTGCGCCATCCTTCAGTACCTGCGCCGTCCTTCAGTACCTGCGCCATCCTTCAGTACCTGCGCCGTCCTTCAGTACCTGGGCCATCCTACAATACCAACCATCCTACAATACCTGCCATCCTACAATACCAGCCATCCTACAATACCAGCCATCCTACAATACCAGCCATCCTACAATACCAGCCATCCTACAATACCAGCCATCCTACAATACCAGCCATCCTACAATACCAGCCATCCTACAATACCTGCCATCCTACAATACCTGCCATCCTACAATACCTGCCATCCTACAATACCTGCCATCCTACAATACCTGCCATCCTACAATACCTGCCATCCTACAATACCAACCATCCTACAATACCTGCCATCCTACAATACCAGCCATCCTACAATACCTGCCATCCTACAATACCAGCCATCCTACAATACCAACCATCCTACAATACCAGCCATCCTACAATACCAGCCATCCTACAATACCTGCCATCCTACAATACCTGCCATCCTACAATACCTGCCATCCTACAATACCTGCCATCCTACAATACCTGCCATCCTACAATACCTGCCATCCTACAATACCTGCCATCCTACAATACCTGCCATCCTACAATACCAACCATCCTACAATACCTGCCATCCTACAATACCAGCCATCCTACAATACCTGCCATCCTACAATACCTGCCATCCTACAATACCTGCCATCCTACAATACCTGCCATCCTACAATACCTGCCATCCTACAATACCAACCATCCTACAATACCTGCCATCCTACAATACCAGCCATCCTACAATACCTGCCATCCTACAATACCAGCCATCCTACAATACCAACCATCCTACAATACCAGCCATCCTACAATACCAGCCATCCTACAATACCAGCCATCCTACAATACCAGCCATCCTACAATACCAGCCATCCTACAATACCAGCCATCCTACAATACCAGCCATCCTACAATACCAGCCATCCTACAATACCAGCCATCCTACAATACCAGCCATCCTACAATACCAGCCATCCTACAATACCTGCCATCCTACAATACCTGCCATCCTACAATACCTGCCATCCTACAATTTCTGCCATCCTACAATACCTGCCATCCTACAATACCTGCCATCCTACAATTTCTGCCATCCTACAATACCTGCCATCCTACAATACCAGCCATCCTACAATACCTGCCATCCTACAATACCAGCCATCCTACAATACCTGCCATCCTACAATACCTGCCATCCTACAATACAAGAATTTTCAATAGTCAATATTTTGTGCATTGCGTAGTGTTGAGAGACATTCCTCTGTTAACAGGAGTTGCGTTTTCTGTTGACATGTGTAACAGATGCGATGTGTATGTTTCTGTTAGCCTGCTCGCTGTTAACAGGAGTAGGAGATGAATTAAATGTGTTCCTACGCTACTCTCCGTTGACAACAGGAAGAAGTGACGCGACGTTTTCTTGTAGTAGGGAACAGGTGTGTTGTATGTATCTTCAAAGCTGTTGGCTGTTAACAGGTGTTAGCAGATGTATTACATGTGTTGGTTGTAGGGGAACAGAGACCCCTTACCAACGTGAACAGTGTGCCTGTCGTACGAAGGTGGATACCAGCGTAAAGAGGGTGTGTGTACCAATGTAAACAGTGCGCTTCGGGATACCAGTGTGAACAGCGTACGTGGGGGTGTTCCAATGTGAACACCATGTCGGGGATACCAAAGAGCGTGCGTGATGCATACCACCGTGAACAGCGTGAGAGGGATACCAACGTTCTTAAGGACTAGAATATTTGGCTTAAAAAAAAAAGACGTGAGCAAACACTAAGACGTATTTGAAAACGTTTCGGTCCTGGGACCTGATAACTTCCAACATACAGAGGTGGAAAAGAGCAGTATTTAAAGGGTGAAAGTCTAGAGGCGTCTACACCATTCCCTTTAGACACTGACCCAAGAAATGTGTATATAAAACAAGCAGAAATCAAGCGGTCCACCTGCAAGAAGGGCGACTTAATTACAGAACACTCTTAACCTACAAAGAAACTCTACGGGACATTTGATGAGTTGGAATGAGGAACAACTCGTCCTGGTGAGTAAGACGCATGTTCAACAGTTCCGTATCTTGTCGAAACGTTTCGCTTGCGCAGTAGGCTTCTTCAGTCAAATACAGGAGTAGTGGCGAGGTAAAGATGATGTAACCAGTCTTGGTGAGTCCAACAATCTTAATTGATGGATTGATTACATCATCTTTACGTCGCCACTACTGCCTACAATACATTCTCTTCTGTGTTTGACTGGTAAATCCTATCGCATAGTCGAAACACTTCAGCCCTCGCCCTCACCCACACCGTGGACCATAATACTGGAAGTTACAAAATTTCTAAAACACTGTCATACATTATACTCAACCACACTACGGCCAACCTACAGGAATAACTTCACCTCGTAGTCTTTTAGACGCCATCTCAAATAACCCATTTTGTATTTTCATCAATTCACTGCATGTCAGTCTCTCCATATTCTCGGTACAATGGTATATATAGGTACCCTGTGACCAAAGTTGTTTGAACCCATTCCCAGCAACCTAGAATGGCTTGGATTACTTCCGAAACCCCTCAGTGGTATGGCTTTAAACAGCGGAGAGGGAAATTGAGGTGTCTAGGTGCTGATTTCACCATTATATTTTAAAATGTGGGATTTTTATTCCCGCTAAATAACTTTATAAATTTTTAGTTTACCTATTCCGATCGACTCTTAGGTTATTGGTTCCTTTGAGAAGTTTATTCCTCTTTTGTTCGTCTTCAAAGTTATGTTTCTTAGTGACTCACGAAATCGTAATGACACGATTGCAAACAAACCATACCACGGGTGGGGTTCGAACCCGCGGTCAGAGAGTCTCAAAACTCTAGACCGTCGCGTAAGCCACTAGGCCAGCTAGCTTCAATAAGATTCATCCAACTAGGTATATTTCTACACCATAGGAAGGTTAGCATAGGCACCACTGTGTCCACAAATGCGTAAGCCTAGTGGCTTACGCGACGGTCTAGAGTTTTGAGACTCTCTGACCGCGGGTTCGAACCCCACCCGTGGTATGGTTTATGTTTCTTAGTGGCGGGAGGGGGGTGGGTTGTTACTTTCGGACTGTATATGTCTTAAATTACCCTCTTTATTGACAGACTTGGGATATTAATTTCCACGTGATAACTTGCGAATGCCAAATCTGATACACTTCAAACCTTTAACGCTAATACTTAGCTGCATTGTAATCCTCTGCCACACAATGCAGGACTACTGTTAGTCCTGTTAACAGGATTAACAGTATATATAATGTTAGGTTTTACACGGCTAAACGAGAGTTTCTTTTCATTGGATTACGTGTTGATTGCATTAGCCATTAATAATTTTCTAAATTACTCTTTTTAAATTACGTTTCGATTACATCTAAATCATTTCTAAATTACCTGAACCTTTCGAATTTTGATTAGTTTAATCTTTACTTTTGTTTTTAATTCTCGAAATTACTTTTCTATGTTTTTCCTGGTTTTTAAAAATTTCTTAATTATTTTTCAAAGTTCTCCAATTACTCAAAATTGTCTGAACAGGAGACCAACAACAACAGTGTGACTGTTCAGAGATCGGACTGTGATTAGCGTACAGAGGATCGAGTCTTTACGCCCTGCACTAAGTGGCCTACGCAGATTTAGGTTTTACGGACCCAGCATTCGTTTGAATGTCATTGTCATTGTTTTTACGCACACGGTATCTGCACGTCATTATTTTTACGCACACGGTATCTGCACGTCATTATTTTTACGCACACGGTATCTGCACGTCATTATTTTTACGCACACGGTATCTGCACGTCATTGTTTATACGCACACGGTATCTACATGTCATGTTTTTAACTCACACGATATATGCCCGTCGTTTTTTACGCACACGGTATCAGCACGTCATTTAAACGCACACGGTATCTGCACGTCATTATTTTTACGCACACGGTATCTACATGCTATGTTTTAACGCACACGGTATCTGCACGTCACTTTTCACGCACACTGTATCTACACGTCAATGTTTTTACGCACACGGTGTACCGTATACCATTGGCTGTACACTGTGCATGACAATTTCAAACTCTTTTTTTCACACGGTCTTTTTGTCATGTGTACACTCTTATGTCTTACCCGTACACAGTATATGTCTGTTACATTTGCATACAGTGTCTGCATGTTTGTTACCCCTACCCAGTGTTTGTATAGCTGGTACCCTTTCAGTATCTGTTATCCTTAATGTTTGTGTGTCACAGACAGTGTTTGTATGTTACCCTTACAGGGTTTTTATGTCACCATTACAGACAGTGTATAATACCCTCAGTGTTTTTGTCACCATTACAGACAGTGTTTTTGTCACCATTACAGACAGTATTTTTATGTCACCATTACAGACAGTGTTTTTATGTCACCATTACAGACAGTGTTTTTATGTCACCATTACAGACAGTGTTTTTATGTCACCATTACAGACAGTGTTTTTATGTCACCATTACAGACAGTGTGTCTCTCTGTTAAGTCTATCGCTCAAAAAATGGCGCCGTAAAAAAACGTGAAAGACTGAGTTAAATTCGCACACTTTAAATCTATAAACAATAAAACACTGCCGTGTTTTTAATGAGAGGAGGGGAGGGGGAAGGGTCGAATGGCATGTCAGAATGTCAGAGGTCAATCGTATAGGTCAAAAGTCAAACAGTAGATCAATTATAAAAGGTCAGATGTCAAATGGTAGCTGGAAAGACTAACTGGACTTCAAATATTAAACGGTAAGCCAAAGGTGGAACTTCAGGTCACAGGTCAAACGGTTGGTCAAAAAGTTTTTTCTGCTTAACAGCAAACAATGGGTCAAACGTCAAAGTTGAAACGGGAGATCAAAGGTTACAAACGGATGAGGTGTGTTTGTGTGAGGAACGCCGCTGTGGGAGCCTGACCACTGAACCAAAGGTATTTATTCTCCGTGGCCGATGCAGGTGTGTTTACGGCAGCCAGTCCTTCACTATTAGCGTAAACCATCTCAACTACAAGTGACCGAAATTAACCTAAACATGTTTTCGTTATGTGAAATTTGCCTACTTTATCCTAATTGAATTTAACATAATTTAACCAAAGGTGTCTTGAAACTAGTTACCCTAAATGAGCTTAACGTAAACCTACATTCCACTAATCTAGCCTAACCAACTGGACCGATTACAATATTTTTAGGGTATAACTAAACTCGAGGTAGGCCTACAGCTCCTGGGAAATGGGAGCTGAATCAAAATATCTAATGTAATTACCGACTAATTACTTTCGTTGTTAATGATGGAATATCTGCGTTGAAAATTAGGAAGTCTAATTTTGGTGCTGCAGTGATCTACTCCAGGAGTGAGACCATCAACCCTGAAGCTGCAGTGATCTACTCCAGGAGTGAGACCATCAACACTGAAGCTGCAGTGATCTACTCCAGTAGTGAGACCATCAACCCTGATGCTGCAGTGATCTACTCCAGCAGTGAGACCATCAACACTGAAGCTGCAGTGATCTACTCCAGCAGTGAGACCATCAACCCTGACGCTGCTGTTATGTCATTCTAAAATTGTTGCTTTATCTCTCTCTACTCACCCTTGCATATTAGTTTCTATCACTTCCGCTCTCTTCTCATCTATCTCTTGCTTTCTGTACGTTTTACATACTCTTGTGCTTTTGGTTTTTTTCATCTACACATCTTTGGTTGAACAAAGAGCTCTTTGGCTTATTGTTATTTCCTCTTCTTGGTTTGAAGTTCTAATCTGCCTCCTGGCAATTTCCAGCTGACTTTCTTTCTAGTTCCTTGTCCACTGCATTTAGGAATTCTCTCATCTCATGGAATTTTCCTCTTAAGTCTGTTTTTTTGTGCTCTCTACTAGTTGTACTTCCTTCGGTGGTTAGTTCTTCGTGGTGTTCAGGGTTAATTACTGCATACTAGCTAGCAGCTAGAAGGCCCTCGTGTTCTATTTCACGAATGTTAGATGTCTTATTTCGAAGCTTAGATCCTCACATTATGGTTATACTAACTCTAATGTTGTCCCTCTTCGATCATCTCGGCCCCCTCCATGTTCCTGGTTTTTCATGTGGGTCCCAGTTCTCTCGATCTGTTTCTTTGTGGTTGAAGCTTTAGCTCTATTAGCTCTCATTGCCGCTTCTGTTATTGTGTAAACCAGTGATTTGTTGTGGTCTTAATATTCCTGTTTTAGTTTGTTAATGTGTTGCAGTTGGTTGTAAAATACCACTTGATTGTGACACTATGCGAGTCATTTTTCTCATTTCTGTTTCTCTCATCTCTTGAAAACGTCACGTATTTTCTGATTAGTAGTGACATTCATCTGCCTGTGTTGTTAAATATATCTTTCATTATTCCTTAATATACTGCTGGGAATATTTAATAAATTCAGTTAGCTTTGTCTCTGTGATAGCTATGAGTCTGGTGTTACCTCTGTTATTCTTGCTTTAAATCAACAATTCTTGATAATCTACCTGCATTTGTGTACCACTCTTTGAGCTTTCTTTGATTTATCGTGTTTTTGTTTGTGCTGTTTAGTATTAGCTGTGAATCTGTCAGGAGTGGTCTCAGCATTAGCTGTGAATCTCAGGAGTGGTCTCAGCATTAGCTGTGAATCTGTCAGGAGTGGTCTCAGCATTAGTACTGATGAGAATTTTCAGGAGTGGTCTCAGCATTAGCTGTGAATCTCAGGAGTGGTCTCAGCATTAGGGGCTGTGAATCTGTCCAGGGGGTTGGTCTCAGCATACTAGTCTGTCAGGAGTGGTCTCAGCATTAGCTGTGAATCTGTCAGGAGTGGTCTCAGCATTAGCTGTGAATCTGTCAGGAGTGGTCTCAGCATTAGCTGTGAATCTGTCAGGAGTGGTCTCAGCATTAGCTGTGAATCTCAGGAGTGGTCTCAGCATTAGCTGTGAATCTGTCAGGAGTGGTCTCAGCATTAGCTGTGAATCTGTCAGGAGTGGTCTCAGCATTAGCTGTGAGTCTGTCAGGAGTGGTCTCAGCATTAGCTGTGAGTCTGTCAGGAGTGGTCTCAGCATTAGCTGTGAGTCTGTCAGGAGTGGTCTCAGCATTAGCTGTGAGTCTGTCAGGAGTGGTCTCAGCATTAGCTGTGAGTCTGTCAGGAGTGGTCTCAGCATTAGCTGTGAATCTGTCAGGAGTGGTCTCAGCATTAGCTGTGAGTCTGTCAGGAGTGGTCTCAGCATTAGCTGTGAATCTCAGGAGTGGTCTCAGCATTAGCTGTGAATCTGTCAGGAGTGGTCTCAGCATTAGCTGTGAATCTCAGGAGTGGTCTCAGCATTAGCTGTGAATCTGTCAGAGTGGTCTCAGCATTAGCTGTGAATCTCAGGAGTGGTCTCAGCATTAGCTGTGAATCTATCAGGAGTGGTCTCAGCATTAGCTGTGAATCTGTCAGGAGTGGTCTCAGCATTAGCTGTGAATCTATCAGGAGTGGTCTCAGCATTAGCTGTGAATCTGTCAGGAGTGGTCTCAGCATTAGCTGTGAATCTATCAGGAGTGGTCTCAGCATGAGCTGACTGTGGATGATAGGGATGAGGGTGGTGTGTACATTACAGACGGTCTTTGTAGAGGGGAAGGGAGAGGGGTGTGGTCTTTTGAGGAAAGAATGTGCGGTTAACGTTAGTGTTGTGGAAATAAGGTCTGTCTTGAGTTAGGTCTGCTAGGAGAAGAGCACAGTCAGATAGTAATCATGGCTGGCTGCTCCTTCCTCCTGACTTTCCCCTCTGCTTATCTTTCCTGTATGCAATAGCTTTTAATCTACTTTCTCACGTATTCCCTCTTTGCTTTCACTCAGTTCGTATCCAGATATACACTATATTTTTTTTCTCAGGCGTGCTTGTTGTCTCAGTGTGTGTGTGTGTGTGTGTGTGTACTCACCTATTTGTACTCACCTATTTGTGGTTGCAGGGGTCGATTCATAGCTCCTGGCCCCGCCTCTTCACTGATTGCTACTAGGTCCTCTCTCTCCCTGCTCCATGAGCTTTATCAAACCTCGTCTGTGCGTGTGTGTGTGGGTATGCGCTCACCTATTTGTGTTTGCAGGGGTCGAGTCTCAGCCCCTGGAACCCCTTCTTCGCTGGCCGCTTCTGGTTTCATTTTAACCTGTCTTCCTAAGCCTGTCGTAGTTATTAACTATTCTTAAAACTATGAATGGATCCTGAATTTACCACTTAGATATCTAGGTAGCTAAGTGGTAAATAGCATTTCCTAACATACCTGCGACTCGTCTGTTTTTTTTTCTTAACTTTCGAGCTGTGTCCAACCTTTCGCCACACAGTGGCTTCATCAGTGCTTTCAAAGGAGAAGGGAGAAAAAACAGTAGGAGTTTGAGGTAATCAGTCCCTTAGTCTTGAGTCGATGTAATTGGTCCATAATCCACTTCTTCGCACACATGCTGTATTCTTTTCAAGATTGATGGACTGATTACATAGACGCAAGGCTGAGGGACTGATTACCTCAAACTCCTCCTGTTTCTTCATGATTCTCCTTTGTATGGACTGATGAAGCCACTGTGTGGCGAAACATTTCCTCAATAAAGACACCCAAGTGTTGCATATGTGTCTAATTTATCAGTATTCTTCTCACCCTCGGGTCCTTCTAGTTTCCGATAGCAAGTTTAGCGGGAGCTTATACCCTGCGAACTCAGATGAGTAATTAAATAGAAATAGGTATTTACGCACACATACACACCCAGTGTGTGACCTTGATACCTCAAAGGCGATGGGACAGAACATCTCCCCGTGGGTCCTTAGAGAGGGAGCAGAGATGCTGTGTGTGCCACTAACCACAATCTTCAACACATCCCTTGAAACTGGGCAGCTACCTGAGGTATGGAAGACAGCAAATGTAGTTCCCATTTTTAAGAAAGAAGACAGAAACGAGGCACTAAACTATACACCAGTGTCTCTTACATATATAGTGTGCAAAGTCATGGAGAAGATTATCAGGGGGAGAATGGTGGAGCACCTGGAATGGAACAAGATTATAAACGACAACCAGCACGGATTCACGAAAGGTAAATCCTGTGTCACAAAACTTCTATGACAAAGTAACAGAAATAAGACACGAGAGAAAGGTGGGTTGATTGCATTTTCTTGGACTGCAAGAAGGCCTTCGACACAGTTCCTCACAAGAGATTAGTGCAGAAGCTAGAGGATCAGGCGTGTATAACAGGAAGGGCACTGCAATGGATCAGAGAATACCTGACTGGGAGGCAACAACGGGTCATGGTACGTGATGAGGTATCACAGTGGGCGCCTGTGACGAGCGGGGTCCCATAGGAGTCAGTCCTAAGACCAGTGTTATTCTTGGTATATGTGAATGACATGACGGAAGGGATACTCAGAAGTGTCCCTGTTCGCAGATGATGTGAAGTTAATGAGAATTAAATCAGATGAGGATCAGGCAGGACTTCAAAGAGACCTGAACAGGCTGGACACCTGGTCCAGCTACTGGCTTCTCGAATTTAACCCAGCCAAATGCAAAGTCATGTAGATCGGGGAAGGGCAAAGAAGACCGCAGACAGAGTATAGGCAAGGTGGCCAAAGACTGCAAACCTCACTCAAGGATTAAGATCTTAGGGTGAGTATAACACCGAGCACGTCTCCGGAAGCACACATCAACCAGATAACTGCGGCAGTATACGGGCGAATGGCAAACCTGAGAATAGCGTTCCGATACCTTAGTAAGGAATCGTTCAAGACACTGTACACCGTGTACGTCAGGCCCATACTAGAGTATGCAGCACCAGTTTGGAACCCACACCTGGTCAAGCACGTCAAGAAATTAGAGGAAGTTCAAAGGTTTGCGACAAGGTTAGTTCCAGAGCTAAGGGGAATGTCCTAGGATGAAAGGTTAAGGGAAATCGGCCTGACAACACTGGAGGACAGGAGGGTTAGGGAAGACATGATAACGACATACAAAATACTGCATGGAATAGACAAAGTGGATAGAGACAGGATGTTCCAGAGAGAGGACACAGAAACAATGGGTCACAATTGGAAGTTGAAGACTCAGATGAGTCAAAGGAATGTTAGGAAGTATTTCTTCGGTCATAGAGTTGTCAGGAAGTGGAATAGTCTGGCAAGTGATGTAGTGGAGGCAGGAACCATACATAGTTTTAAGAGAAGTTATGATAAAACTCATGGATCAGGGAGAGAGAGGACCTAGTAGCGGTCAGTGAAGAGGCGGGGCCAGGAGCTGAGTCTCGACTCCTGCAACCACAAATAGGCGAGTGTACACACACACACACTATATACACAGGCAGGCCACAGGTGACGCTCACTGAAATGTTTAAACATTTTCAACATTCAGGTGGAAAAATAACATTTATTATTCCATTGGAGTGAAGGAAGCGATAAAAGAATGTATTAGTCATTAGTGGGACCGGCGAGGGTAAGGGGCGAAGAGTATTCATCACCCTCGAGTCGGAGACAAGGAAATTCCTCCGTCACATAAGCAGATGAATCAAAGAGGAAGCAGCGTCCTTCTTCAGGTGAGAGGAAGAAGGCGAGGCAGCAACCACTGACCAGCTTGACCATGAAGAACCTGTGCGAGTGATATTTGTGAATAAGAAACAATAAGCTGTTTATGGCCTTTTACATAATGTAAATGTTATTATTTTTCAGTGGAAATGGTGACACCATTTCCATGGGACACCAATTCACCTGGAAATGGTGTCCCAGAGAGGAAGAGGGCGGTCAGCTACCATGGACCAGCCTGACCATGAAGAATCTAGGGTGTCAAGAGAGGAAAAGGGCGGTCAGCTACCATGGACTAGCCTGACCATGAAGAACCTGGGACAGATGTCAAAGGTGGTAATGTCATAAGTCGGATGTGGGAGCCTCAGCAGCAGCAGTAGGGCCACGGGTCAATACATGTGTTTGTTGTCAGGCTAGTGGTGGAGGGGTTTGGGTGGGGTTGAGGGGGCGTGGTGGGGTGGGGTTATGAGGGCGTGGTGGAGGTGCGAGGGAGTGAGGTTGAAAGGACACGTGAGTGAGGCATCCTGACCAGACCTCGCCACCTGACAGGTGACAGCAACTAACCATGATCTAACCACGGTCAACAGAGGTGAGGAACACTGCTGCTGTTACTGGTGGTGCGGTCGCTGGTGGTGCTGCTGTTACTGCTGCTGTTACTGCGGTCACTGGTGGTGCTGCTCTTGATGTTTATGCTGCCGCTGGTACTAATGCTGTTGCTATTAATGCTGCTTTTGTTGTTGATGCTTCTGTTGTTGTTGGTGCAGCTAATATTGCTGTGGCTCTTGTTTGTGCTTCTGTTAATGTTTCTGCTGCTGCTGCTGCTGATGCTGCTGCTGATGCTGCTGCTGCTGCTGCTGATAATACCCTTGCTGTTGTGACTGTTGCAGCTGCTGGAATAATCTGCGACACAACTAGAGAGAGAGAGAGAGAGGAGAGGATGAACCAGCGAGACTGGACCTCGTATTCACTTTGAGTAGTTCAGGCACCGAGGACATCACATACGAAGCTAGTGATCATGTAGTTTTTAGCTTCGAATAAATAGTTACAAGTGGAGAGGAAAGCAGAAGTAGGAAGGGAGAAGCCAAATTACAAAAGGGAGGACTACACAGGCATGAGGAACCTCCTGCAAGAGGTTCAGTGGGAAAGAGAATTAGTAGGAAAATCAGTAAACAAAATAATGGATAACATGACAAAATGCAAGAATGCAGAGGAGAGGCTCGTTCCCAAGGGCAACAGAAATAATGGGAAGACCAGAACGAGCCCTTAATTCACCCAAAGGCTTTGGGAGGCAAAAAACTAAGGGGGCTAGAGAATGGAAAAAGTACAGAAGACAAATCACCAGGGAAAATAAAGAAGTTAGTCGAAGAGCCAGAAACGAATATGCACAGATAAGGAGAGAGAGGTCCAACGGCAATACGAAAACAACATAGCATCAAATGCCAAGTCCGACCCGAAGCTGTTGTACAGCCACATCAGGAGGAAAACAACAGTCAAGGACCAGGTAATCAGGCTGAGGAAGGAAGGTGGGGAGTTCACAAGAACCGACCAAGAGGTATGTGAGGAACTCAACTTGAGATTTAAAAAAGTATTTACAGTGGGGATAGTGCTTTGTTTGATTATAATAATAATTTACAGTGGGGACAGGAAGGACTCCGGGAAGCCGGAATAGTGTCGAACAGCAAGGGATACACCAACAAGGGATACACCAACAAGGGATACACCAAGGGATACACCAACAAGGGATACACCAACAAGGGATACACCAACAAGGGATTCACCAACCAGGGATACACCAACCAGGGATACACCAACCAGGAATACACCAACCAAGTATACACCAACCAGGTATACACCAACAAGGGATACACCAACAAGGGATACACCAACCAGGGATACACCAACCAGGGATACACCAACCAGAGATACACCAACCAGAGATACACCAACCAGGGATACACCAACCAGAGATACATCAACCAGGGATACACCAACCAGGGATACACCAACCAGGGATACACCAACCAGGGATACACCAACCAGGGATACACCAACCAGGGATACACCAACCAGGGATACACCAACCAGGGATACACCAACAAGGTATACCCCAACAAGGGATACCCCAACAAGGTATACCCCAACAAGGGATACACAACAAGTGCTGGACGAAATACAACCGAGGAGGAGGTGAAGATGTTGTTAAGTGAACGAGTGTTACGACTTTTGACTTGCGTAACGCTAATAAAAGTCCTGGTTCCTAAAGGGTAAATGACCTACCTAGTCTAGGGGCATTTACATAATTTAAAATAGAAAAAAGAAACCACTCTAGGGCCAGCATGTGCCTTCAAACAAATTATGAAACATACATTTAAATGGTCAATGTATTATGAGCAAGGAAACAAAAACTCCCTTATACAAAAACGTAATATATTAATAGTACTCAACATACAACCTATTCAACTACATCCCAACGTCAACACACTCCAGTACTCAAACCATACCACGGGTGGGGTTGGAACCCGCGGTCAGAGAGTCTCAAAACTCCAGACCGTCGTGTCATTACGATTTCGTGAGTCCAGTACTCACATTAGCTCACTAGCACACTGCTAGTAGTGAGTAAAACAAAATATATAAACAGGGAGGTCTGTCTACTAGCAGGCAAAACACCATATGAGTATTCTCCCAAAACTTAAAAAGGCCTCTGCACACTAGGGCCTTACAGGTAAACATGAGAGCACTTAAAACAATAAAATACCCTATGGTATAAACTTGCAAAAAAAACACCATCCATACAAAAAACAAACCGTGACGTCTTAGGACATCTTGATTCAGGTGCTGCGCTTCACAAACTGACACACACACACCTCAGAACGTCCGGTTTCAGAACGATCCCGGAAACTGACATTATATATGGAGCGATTTTTATTCAATATTCGTCAACACACTACGTAATAACTAGATACCTCAGAGGCAGTGAGACCGGACATCTCTTCGTGGATTATTAGAGAGGGAGCAGAGATGCTGTGTGTGCCACTAACAACAATTTTCAACACATCCATTGAAACTGGGTAACTACCTGAGGTGTGGAAGACAGCAAATGTAGTTCCAATTTTAAGGAAATGTGATAGAAATGAGGCATTAAACTAAAAAACAGTGTCACTGACATGTATAGTACGCAAAGTCATGGAGAAGATTATCAGGAGGAGAGTGGTGGAGCGCCTAGAAAGGAGCAAGCTTATACATGACAATCAACACGGTTTCATGGAAGGGAAATTCTGTCACAAACCTACTGTAGTTTTATACACTGGAGGACAGGAGGACACTGGAGGACAGGAGGGATCGGGGACATGATAACGACATATAAAATACTGCGAGGAAGGTGGGCAAAGACAGGATGTTCCAGAGATGGGACACAGAAACAAGGGGTCACAATTGGAAGTTGAAAACTCCGATGAGTCAAAGGGATGTTAGGAAGTATTTCTTCAGTCATAGAGTTGTCAGGAAGTGGAATAGCCTAGAAAGTGACGTAGTGGAGGCAGGAACCATACATAGTTTTAAGACGAGGTTTGATAAAGCTCTTGGAGCAGGGAGAGAGAGGACTTAGTAGCGATCAGTGAATAGGCGGGGCCAGGAGCTATGAATCGACGCCTACAACCACAAATAGGTGAGTACACACACACACACACGCACACTATACACACACACACACACACATACAAACACACACACACACAAACACACACACCCTCAGATGTTCCATGGTCTTATTTTGCTTCCCTGGAACACTGTTGCCAGAACACAGTGTCCAGCAGTCACTCTCTCTACTAATAACTAAGCTACCAGTAGCAAGTGTATACAACCCTGAAAATTACACTGATAAGCAAATTCTTAAAAAAACAGTTTACCTAATGAAAATCAGTTATTAATGTTTATTAATATTTTTGATGTATTGGGGAGGGTGGTGACATGTGGCACCTGTGTTGGCACTGAGTAGGGACTTGGCACTGTGGTGGCGAGTTAGTTGTGGCTGGTCCAGTGTGGCGTCAAGGTGCTTGCTCCCCGCCCCCCAGGACACATCCTCCCCTCCGCTGTATCCCTCACTGTAATCCCGCCAGGATTTAAACTTCTGTATTTGCTATTGAGTGAGCGACGAGCGGACGTGTGTGAAGCCCAGGTACGTCACGCCCAGGTACGTCATGCTCAGGTACGTCACGCTCACACCTCTGCCCAAATCTGATGTTTTTTTTACCATGGTGGATTTGTAATGTGTTGGGTAAGTCTTTACCCCTGCATGGCGTGGTCCATGATGTTCATGCTGGGCTCTTGATTCAAGGGAATGAATTTACTCTTTCTTTCATCCTGGCTAACATGATTGCTACCCATCTCACTTCTGCTGTCTAACTCTTAAGGGTTTAGCGATTTTTTTTGTGATTGAACTGTGTTGAGTAACATGATGTGACTTAATTCGTTGTAGTTGTGGTCCATGGGGTAGTGGTGGACCATGGTGGTAGTGGTGGACCATGGTGGTAGTGGTAGACCATGGTGGTAGTGTTGGACCATGGTGGTAGTGGTGGACCATGATGGTAGTGGTGGACCATGGTGGTAGTGATGGACCATGATGGTAGTGTTGGACCATGATGGTAGTGTTGGACCATGGTGGTAGTGGTGGTCCATGGTGGTAGTGGTGGTCCATGGTGGTAGTGGTGGACCATGGTGGTAGTGGTGGACCATGGTGGTAGTGGTGGACCATGGTGGTAGTGATGGACCATGATGGTAGTGTTGGACCATGATGGTAGTGTTGGTCCATGGTGGTAGTGGTGGTCCATGGTGGTAGTGGTGGTCCATGGTGGTAGTGGTGGACCATGGTGGTAGTGGTGGACCATGGTGGTAGTGGTGGACCATGGTGGTAGTGATGGACCATGATGGTAGTGATGGACCATGATGGTAGTGTTGGACCATGATGGTAGTGTTGGCCAATGGTGGTAGTGGTGGACCATGGTGGTAGTGGTGGACCATGATGACAGTGGTGGACCATAATGGTAGTGGTGGACCATGGTGGTAGTGGTAGACCATGGTGGTAGTGGACCATGGTAGTGGTGGACCATGGTGGTAGTGGTAGACCATGGTGGTAGTGGTGGACCATAGTGGTAGTGGGTGACCGTGGGGTAGTGGTGGACCATGGTGGTAGTGGTGGACCATAATGGTAGTGGTGGACCATGGTGTTAGTGGTGGACCATGGTGTTAGTGGTAGACCATGGTGTTAGTGGTAGACCATGGTGTTAGTGGTGGATCATGGTGTTAGTGGTGAACCATGGTGATAATGGACCATGGTGATAGTAGTGGACCATGATAGTAGTGGTGGTGGTGCTGCTGGTGGTAGATGTGATAGTGGTGGTGGTGGTAGTGAGAGTAATGGCGTGTTGGAGGTGATGGTGGTAGCGTAGTAGTGATGGTGGTGGTAGTGGAGGTGGTGGTAGTTGTACTGAATGTTGTTACGGGATAACACTACTAACACCAGGATAACACTACTAACATCAGGATAACACTACTAACACCAGGATAACACTACTAACACCAGAATAACACTACTAACACCAGGATGACACTACTAACACCAGGATAACACTACTAACACCAGGATGACACTACTAACACCAGGATAACACTACTAACACCAGGATAACACTACAAACACCAGGATAACACTACAAACACCAGGATAACACTACAAACACCAGGATAACCCTACTAACTCCAGGATAACACTACTAACTCCAGGATAACGACAGGGTAATATCAGGATAATCCTTATTTCTACAAGTACATGATACAACTTATACAGACCATAGCTGACATCAATGACATACTACTATATAGAAAGCCACTTGTTATGTGGAGCATTTCGGGCAAATTTGGTCAGTTTTGTTCCCAGGATGCGACCCACACCAGTCGACTAACACCCAGGTACCTACTTTACTGCTAGGCAAAGAGTGTCAGCAGGTGTCTTAAGGAAACACGTCCTAATGTTTTCACAAATACCGGGGATCGAACCAAGGACCTCAGTGTGTGAACTGAGTGCGCTAGCGATCGAACTACGGGACACCGGGATGGTGCAAGATAACATTACGGCAGCATCAGGATAACACAAAGATAACCCCCATTAAACGCCAGGATAATGGTTCTTTTAGACTGAGGGACTGATAACCTCTAGTTCTCAAGTGGAGAGCCACTACTTCCACTGAAGAAGTCTGTTGCCTGCAGCTTACTCCTCCGTGACAAGTTGTGTATGTTGCCTGCAACTTACTCCTCCATGACAAGTTGTGTATGCTGCTTGCAACTTACTCCTCCATGACAAGTTGTGTATGTTGCCTGCAACTTACTCCTCCATGACAAGTTGTGTATGTTGCCTGCAACTTACTCTTGTGTCACTGATCTTCTCGACAACGTTTGATCTCCTAATTTAGATTACTTAGCTTTGATGAGATTAGATTATCTTGTTTTGATTACATGGATTTGATTCCATATTTTTAATTACCTGTTAATTGATATATATATATATATATATATATATATATATATATATATATATATATATATATATATATATATATATATAATGCAAATATCGCAAACCAATCGATACTGGATGCAAAACCACCACAGGGGGGGGGGGAGTAGAATGATAGATCTAGGCCTTTCGTATTGCAATCAACACATCATCAGGAGCTTACAAAATTGCAGAAAGGATGAGGATGTCCAAGAAAGTACGTTCCCAAAGGACGCCTTCACTGGAGTGAGGGAGTGAGATAGAAGGATACCGGAAGTGCCCCCAGGCACAACAGTGCCCACAGCCAGAAGGATGAATATTATAGCATTAGAAAAATCCCACAAGCATTGATATTGCAATAGCCTAAACGAAATTAACGTGGCAATAATAAAAAAATCGGTCATATTCCGCTATGATATCAATAACTTTACGTATATAAATATATTGTCAGTGATATAGAAGTCACTGGCAGTTATGGCGTAGCTACCCATGAGACAACGTGTCCATTTAAAGTTACGAGGAAACGGTAAAATTTAAAGGGAAGACTTCTAAAAGTTATGTAAAAGAAACGGGGCTCATTAAAATACTCATTTAAAAAGGGAGGCATCTGTAATAACAAGAAAGATGGCCACAGATATTTAACCCACATAATTCTGAGGCAAACTCTGGTTCAACCTTCAGAAACTGCAGGAAAAATAGGCCCTAATTCCTCGGTGTGGCACTATATTTAAAGACACTCTGATGCATTCGTATAAGAGCCCAATTTTATACTGTGTACTATTGCCTCAACTAAAAACGCATCTAATTTGAACAGCCCGTCACTGATATTGTATAATGACTGCCTATCATGTTTAATAATTGCTGATTCTGCAATATTCCTTTCAAGCCAAGAGGAACAAGGGAACATGACTCTTGCTTACTGCCAATTTGCCGGGTTATTACAACCTTTAATATGGCTCAAAATCGCATTTGACTCCTGTGCTGTACGTATCGAATAACGGTGCTGGGACATTCTCACCTCCAATGGTTTTCCCGTTTGTCCCAAATAGGAGAGACTGCAACCATTGCAACCAACTCTGTAGACACCAACAACACTGTTAATTCTTTATCAGAATGCTTCTAACAGTCATTGAATTTTTAAATACTACTTGTATATTAAATCTTCTAAGAGCATTCTGCAGGATAGATAAATTCTCGTTATATGGTCTGAGGTGTTATCCTAAGTTCTGACCTATAATAAGTTTTCTTAGCTGCCAGCAAGGCAGATTCCACAAACACCTTAGGATACCGCAGTTTCATGACAATGTCAAATATTTTCCTAATTTGGTAAAAATGTATCAAGGGCCATATCATTTGGCCAAAGACACAAGATGTCATCCATATATCTGAACCATTTAGCTCTACATGGCAGGATATCTTTCTACAGTCTAGCCTCGAAAAATTCCATATACAGATTGCAGATGACATCTTGTGTCTTTGGGCAAATGATATGACCCTTGATACATTTTTACCATTACTTTTTACTTTAGTCCCGTCTATTAAATTCACCAGCAGGATTCGAACCCAGATCAGCAGCTCTTCACGACGTGGGTTCGTGATACAAAGAGTGTGGTTAGTGGGTGAAAATAATGTTGTTAATTGGTATTGCATTTTCCATGGTCCTGCAAACGTTAAATTTAGTAAGAAAGCAAAAACAATGATCAGATTTCTGTTACTAGCAATTGTCTCTTCTGTTGTAACATTTCGAACAGTAAAATAACACCGTTACTGTACAGATTGATAGACATTACTGTCCAGATTTTTATGCAAAAAAAACCCAGTCAACCACGAGCCTATACTAGTTCCCATAAAACCAGTTAGAAAAATAAAATAAAAATCTGGACTTCTGTTGATAAAAACATAAATTCCTTTACTGATCAACAAGTGCGTGATAAATCCAACGCCTTTCCATTCTGAGTCAAAACTTGTATCCCTAATATTTTTTTTGTTTATTATAATTCACGTTGAGTTCACTGTTTGTGGATTTAAATAGCCAGTTGGGCTGGAGGAGCGAGGGCAACGTATGCATGCACCAGTCTTGTCTAGTTAGTAAATAATATTGTGTAGCGTGTCAGGCTCACAGCCTCTGATCAACCTGATGCTGCCACAACATCAACCTCTCTCCTGCTGGCCCTCTCTCACTCTACTGATGCCCGTATTCCATCTTAGTGCCTCTCACTCTAGTGATGCCCTCCATCTTAGTGCCTCTCACTCTAGTGATGCCCTCCATCTTAGTGCCTTTCTCATTCTAGTGATGTCTTCCATCTTAGGGCCTCTCCCTCACTCTACTAGTAATGCCCTCCGTCTTAGTGCCTCTCTCCAGTGTTGCCCTCCATCTTGGTTTGCCCTCCTCCTTAGACTTCCTCTTATTTCTCAAGCCACACACTATCTTGGGTTTCCCCTCATTCCTGAAGTGTCACCCGCCATCTTGGGCTTCCCCTCATTCCTCAGGTAGTCATTGTTCGTTCCCCCTTACACTGAGAGACTCGTTACTGAGAAGACAGAAGCCTGATGAAGTAGAGAAGCTTCAAACCTGAGGTGGATTAACAGGGGTTAACATGATAATGGTATACAATACTGACTAGTTGATAAGTAAGACACATGTGGAACAGTGAGGTATCTATATTTCGAAACGTTTCGTCTACACAGTAGGCTTCTTCAGTCAAATACAAAGGAGTCAGAAGAAGCCGTAGTTTTCAGGTAGTCAGTCCCTCAGTCTGGGGAAGAGTTTTGTAGAGGGTGGTTACTCTGTGTGGCGGCCGGAGGCTATTGTGTGTGACTGTAGGTTACTGTGTGTCTTTGGAGGTTATTGTGAGTGGCTGGAGGTTATTGTGAGTGGCTGGAGGTTATTGTGAGTGGCTGGAGGTTATTGTGAGTGGCTGGGGGTTATTGTGAGTGGCTGGAGGTTATTGTGAGTGGCTGGAGGTTATTGTGAGTGGCTGGAGGTTATTGTGAGTGGCTGGAGGTTATTGTGAGTGGCTGGAGGTTATTGTGAGTGGCTGGAGGTTGTTGTGAGTGGCTGGAGGTTATTGTGAGTGGCTGGAGGTTATTGTGAGTGGCTGGAGGTTATTGTGAGTGGCTGGAGGTTATTGTGAGTGACTGGAGGTTATTGTGAGTGGCTGGAGGTTATTGTGAGTGGCTGGAGGTTGTGTACGTTTCTTCATAATTATAAGTAATTCAGTTTATTATTGTATAATGTTTCTTAGATTATTTGATTCATTATTGTCTTCTGCTGATTTATCTTTGTATTTTACCTATATATTGTAGTTTTTCATTTATGATTTTATATTGTATATTTATTTTTTCATTGATTTTGCTTCACTAATTAAATATTAACTGATTTATTATTGTATTCTACCTAATTTTTTTTGTATTTCTCTAATTAGTTTTGATTTGACTATCCTTCTGCGTTTCTTTGAATATTGTATTTTGTTTTTATTGTATTTTTTTCGTTGTTTTCCTATTTTATGTTAATCGTTGACTTATGTATTACGTAAGTTCAGTGTTGTTCAATTGTTTGCTTTTATTTGTTTTCTAGCGTCTGTATTGTCTGCTCTGAGGCCGATAAATCCATGGAGTGAATCCGAAGAGGATTGTATTTGAATACATCCTTGTCCTCCCTATTGTATTTTCTTATTGCTTATTGTATTACACCTTCATTTAAACTCCTTTCATCTGTTCCATTGTCAACATTGTTTTGCGAAGTGGAGAGAGAGAGAGAGAGAGAGAGAGAGAGAGAGAGAGAGAGAGAGAGAGAGAGAGAATATCAAAGCAGTTATCGAGCAAGCATCATCGTAGGAGATAACATGGTATCTGCCATAAAACTCCACCAAAACAGTTGGAATGGATATTGACCTAGCAAATGACTTTTTCCCTTTGATATAACCGCTTCACCGGTTCAGCTTCCAGGGAAATGAATATTTCCCCACCCCCATAATTTCGGATTTTATTCTGAATGTATTAAATATTTTTTTTTGGAAGGTTTAGGAGAATGTGTTTAGCCTATTTTTACTTTGCTTAAAATGTCTATATTTTATATATTTTTTCTGTTTACATCTTATTTTCAAAGTTTTGCTTAGTGTTTATGTATGTTTGTATTATTGTTTTTGTCTGTGTTATTGTTATTTTTTGACTGATTTTCGTTTTGTTTTATGGTTGGTTAATTATTTTATTCGATAATGGAGATTTTCTTTTTGTGACTCAGAGTTATTCACCCAGGATAACTCTGGGTAGAGTGTGTTAAACACCCAGGATAACCCAGGGTAGAGTGTGTTAGTCACCCAGGATAATCCAGGGTAGAGTGTGTTAGTCACCCAGGATAATCCAGGGTAGAGTGTGTTAGTCACCCAGGATAATCCAGGGTAGAGTGTGTTAGTCACCCAGGATAATCCAGGGTAGAGTGTGTTAGTCACCCAGGATAATCCAGGGTAGAGTGTGTTAGTCACCCAGGATAATCCAGGGTAGAGTGTGTTAGTCACCCAGGATAATCCATTGTAGAGTGTGTTAGTCACCCAGGATAATCCAGGGTAGAGTGTGTTAGTCACCCAGGATAATCCAGGGTAGAGTGTGTTAGTCACCCAGGATAATCCAGGGTAGAGTGTATTAGTCACCCAGTATAATCCAGGGTTGAGTGTGTTAGCCACCCTGGATAATCCAGGGTAGAGTGTGTTAGTCACCCAGGATAACCCAGGGTAGAATGTGTTAGCCACCCAGGATAACCCAGGGTAGAGTGTGTTAGTCACCCAGGATAATCCAGGGTAGAGTGTGTTAGCCACCTAGGATAACCCAGGGTAGAGTGTGTTAGCCACCCAGGATAACTCTGGGTAGGGAGTGTTAGCCACCCAGGATAACTCTGGATAGGGAGTGTTAGCCACCCAGGATAACTCTGGGTAGGGAGTGTTAGCACCCAGGATAACTCTGGGTAGGGAGTGTTAGCCACCTCTGGGTAGGAGTTAGCCACCAGATAACTCTGGGTAGGGAGTGTTAGCCACCCAGGATAACTCTGGGTAGGGAGTGTTAGCCACCTAGGATAACTCTGGGTAGGGAGTGTTAGCCACCCAGGATAACTCTGGGTAGGGAGTGTTAGCTACCCAGGATAACTCTGGGTAGGGAGTGTTATCCACCCAGGATAACTCTGGGTAGGGAGTGTGAGCCACCCAGGATAACTCTGGGTAGGGAGTGTTAGCCACCCAGGATAACGTCATCAGTGGTATAATAAGAGAACAATTAGCAAGCTGAATTGCTGGTTGGCATTAAAAAAATCTACTATCGACACAAAGACACTAAGACAAAAAATAGACAGTCGGTCCAAAGCTCTTCTTTCAAAACTCACTATTTCGCTGATTACTGAATATAATTAAAAATTAATCTCTGCCTAGGAATAATTCAATGTCTTATGCAATTTCCCTAAATGAAAAACTCACATATCCTAATAAAATAAGCTTAATATATGTCGTGTCCTGAGGGACAGTGTAAGTTACTAGTGGCAATTCAGATTTCTTGTTCAGTACTTTAAAAATATAACAAAATAACTTAGATATTTTGCAAGATTAAGATTAAGCAAGCACTTACAGATCAAAGGGATTATAATTTCTTAAACCCTATTAATAAGTGGTTTAACATTATTTATCATATACAGTTCTGGGGAAAACTAAGAGAGTTTGAAACTGGTGCAGTAAATGTTGATTTAGCTACAGACTAAAGTTTTTAGTATATTTGGTGGCTAGTATTGACGTTTCAATTTCTCGTGTAACTCATATTAAGGTGTTTGAGTTGATGTTTGTTGCAAAACTGTTATGTTAGTCATCTTTAAATAGTTGAAAAGAGTTAGCCACAGACCGGGCCGCGGGGGCGTTGACCCCTGGAATTCTCTCCAGGTAGACATGCCCATGATATTACAAGATCTTTAAAAAAGGTTGGACAGTTGTCTTGTCATATCTCAGCACAATAACAAAGCAAAAGGATACGTTTCCTCAATAAAGATTCCCAAATATTGTATAAGTATCCCATTTATCGGTTTTATTACGCCATTTACATCACAACAAAGCAAAAGTTAGACCGTAGGAGAAACCTTGTCAACGCCATCTACCTGAGAGTACAGGTTATTAAAGTTTCTAGTTTACCTGCTATTTCAATTATGCAAAATCTAGCATTTTTATTTAGTCCCAAATTGTTTACGTTGTCCCGTGTTGATTTCCCTAATTTAATGAGATATTTGTAAATAAATCTGTCACTTATGAACTGTTTTACCTTGCAAATTTAAAAGAAGTTTCTATAGAATAAGTATTTTTTTTAAATGGCGCTATTAAAGGTTGCCCAAAAAAAAAAACATGGTAATGTTTTAACGGGAAATATTGTGGGGTCGTTTGGGTGGCATCGTTTCTAAATTTCTGGCAGCTTCTACATTACTGTGGGTCTACAGCCAAATACAAATTAGTACTCATTTTTCTCACCAATTTTGCCTACAGCGTTTTGTATCCTGCTACATTATGCAAGTATATAAAATAAAAGCTATATCAACCTTCAACAACTTAAATTTAGAAAAAAAATCTTATAAATTTAGATAAACTGACAGATTTATTTTGCTAATATATTTGTCAAAACACAGAACAACCACTGTGAAAATACAGTGAAATTCCAAGTGCTTTCGTGATTTCTCACATTATCAAGGAACTGTAAAATTCAAAGAATTTCACTATTTTTACAAATAGTTGTTCCGCATATTGTGATATCACATTTGTCAATATACATTTATTTAATTCAACTGCATCGCGTAATAACTAAAATAGTGACAATAATAAATTGTTTGTATTGACAGGTGGAAGCGACTATATACACACACAATCAATATTTATATGTGAAAAGGGCAAATAAATACTCGTATAATCTTTGGAACACAATATTTTTCTTACGTTATCTCTGAATCTCCAACAACTTGAATAAGTCAAAATCTATAAGTAGTCATTGACATGTACATAAGCTTTATTTACCTCACTTTGAAGACAATATGGAGCCACATGTTTCTTGCAAGATCCTAGAAATTTTCCGAACCAGATATTAGTTTTCTATTTCCAGCACTGATGATGGAGTTTGTGGCTGCGAGAAGTTGGGGAAAATTAAATGAAGAAGTTTTTGCCTTTGGTATTTCCGTTTCTCATTGTTGCTTTTTCTGTATATAAATATATTATTGCTTGTCTCTGCATCTTTTATCGTACGTTATCCAGTTTTTTGTTTATATCCATTTTTTGTTTATTTTTGTTTGCATATTTTAATGTTTTTTTCAATATGTAATTATTTTTTGCATGACTTTTATTGCTTTGTAATACTTTTGTTTGTATTTGTGGGATTTTTTGTTTCCTATTGTATGACTTTTATTATGTGAACTTCAACGTCTGAGTTATTGTTTGCAGGGGCATCGTTCCCACTGTAATTGCAAGGGACATTTTACGCCCAGTACCTTTGTATGGGTATTGGCGTCTCTTAAAAAAAAAAAAAAATTATTTACTCGACTGTCCTATTGGACTGTTGACAATTGATTCTTCCAATACAAACACGATAACTATTTTTCTTTGCTGACTGTGGTCAATGTTGCAAAACTTTAAGGGGATGTACGTTTATGTACACACAACTGTGTCTGTGTGTACACACTTGATTTGTGTATGCAGAGGTTTAATCTCAGCTCCTGGTCCAGCCTACTCGACCATTTGATTGGCACTTTTTATTTGTTTTTTTTTAGGCCTTGTCATGTCTCCTTTTGAAGCTCCTCTTTTACTCACCCTGAGACTACAGACAAAAAATCTTACGTCGATAATTATTTGACCACCTTGCAATCTGTTGAGGTCTTTTTTGAGTTCATCACTGTCTTCTACAGTTTTTATTTGCCCACTAGTCCTAATATAAATCCTGTAGGGATCCTATTCGTTTCTCTTCTATTTTATCTCTTCACTTTCACTCTCTACCTCCTGACCTGACCAATTGGAACGCTGTCATTTACCTCTCCCTGTTTCTTCTAATATCTGGATTAATCTCTGGTGTGGTACTTTATCAAATGCTTTCTCGCAGTCCAAGAAGATGCAGTCGACCTAACCTTGCTTTTAATGTTCTAACTGTGCATCGTTTTCCTAAAACTCCAGCATATTTATTACATAAGATTCTCCATCCTTTAGTCAGTGGTGGTTTTCTCTAGAGACTCTTCTCTTGAAGTGCTTCAATATTTATTTAATCACATCCAGAACGTGACAGCATGTCTGACATACTGGCCAGTATTTAGTACCTCTTGTCTGACCCACATGTTTAAATGTTTAACACATTGGTGTTTTCCTCAAGTTTTCAGACAGCCGCCTTGTTTGAAGAGATTGGGTGAAGTCCTTTCCTATTGGGTCAAACAGTGGTTCTTTGCTTTTCCTCTTAGCGCAAAGGGAGCTATGTTGCCTGGTCCCATTGCTTTTGTTACATCAGGCCCCTTTAATACTCTCAACATTCTCAGTATTTATGTTTTCTGGCACTTGTTGCCTTCCGGTAGCTTTCCATTTTTTTCTTTGAAGACCTTTTTTGATTTTTTAGATAAGCTCTTAACTTTTTTTCAGTCATTCTTCATCAGTTTCTCTCCCCTTCAGCTTTTTTATTGGACCTTCATAGTCGCTTTTTTTTTACACGTGTGGCTGCGGAATAACTTTATTCCACTTTTGGCCTTTGTTTCTGTATCATTTTGAAACATTTCAGTTTCATTTCTAGCTCTTGTTTGTTTCCCTGTTTTCGTCAGTCTGGTTTGATTTATATTTCTTTCAATTCCTCTTCCACTTCCCTTGCACGTTTCTGTATTCCTGATCGAACTATGGGTTGTTTTCTTAGTGAATTTGGGTTTGAGAAGGACCTTTCTAGTATGGGCCAGTAGACCTGCTGCAGTGTTCCTCCGTTCTTATGTTCTGTGTTCAGTTCTCTCTTTTCACTTTGATTCCGTTACCTCCATCTTGTATTTCTCTATTATCCAGTTCCCTTTCCCATTTTACTTCTCGAAAATTTCTCATGTTATCTTAGTTCCTCTCTCAGTGTTATTCTTATTACTCAATTCCACTATTTCTTTCTCAATTCGCATTAAGTATTCCAAACTTGATACCACATAATCCTCGACTCCTAGTAATGTCATGTTTATTTTTGTGTGAAAAGCCAGATCAAGTCTCTGGGTTATATGCAATTTCTGCTTTCTTACCTCTACTGACATACTGAGGATATGTCCGTTGTCCTCTTTTACTTTCCCAATTCGTCTGTCTCCCAGTCTCGTTGTTGCTTCAGAGTGCTTCGGAAACCTGAATTCAATTTCGAGGTGTTTCGTTTCCTTGAATCTTACCTGTTTACTTTATACTGTACTGCTTTCTTTCCTCTGTCTCTTCGATAAACAGGATAAATTCGTCCTAACTCTTTCTCTCTGGCTCCTCAATTAACCTTCTCTCCACCTCTGACAGTTTTGCTCAGACCTCAAACGCAACTCTTCCTTTGATCCCATTTGTGTGTGTCTTCATTTCACTAACCCCACGATTCATGCTCCTCAGACATTTCCTCTTCTCTCTTCCTCTCCTAGTTTGAGATGTTTGCTGTATCTCCCTTCTTGCTTTCCATATTTCTTGTTTTAGTGTCTCTTAATGAAGTTTGCTCTGAGTTTAGAAATATTTGAGTAGGAGGGATGATATTTAAGTTGGTAGATATGTGAGTGTCGTATTGCTGTGTGTGGGGTCGTAGTGGTGTGTGTGTGGGGTCGTAGTGGTGTGTGTGGGGTCGTAGTGGTGTGTGTGGTTTGTAGTGGTATGTGTGGATTGTAGTGGTATGCATGACATAGAGTGGTATGAATGGGTTTCTCTGATATGCATGGGTTAGAGTTGTGTGTATAGCTTGTACAGTAGTCCCTCGGTTTTCGTGCATCTCCAAACTCGAACATTTATGTAAGTGTATTTACGTAAGTGCTGTTGCAAGTGTATTTTTGGGGGTCTGAAATAGACTAACCTACGTGACATTATTTCTTAAGGAAGTAAATTCGTTCGGTAATGGCACTTGAACAGCATTCTGGAACGAATTTTCGGCGAAAACCGGTGGACCACTGTATTGGTGAGTGTATTGGAGTGGTATGCTTTGGTTAAAGTGGCTGCCTGGGAGTCCAAGTAGAAGGAAGTCATGCACTCAGGCTGGAATCACACATGTGGGTTGTAGAGTTGTGTGAGAGCTGGAATTTGTATGTGATGAAAATACATTTGGAAGTATTTTGACTTTTACTGAATATATGTGCCGCGCACCAGGGGTTCGTCAGTCCACTACAGAGAACTAGAAACGATGAGGTTATGTAGTGGAGGAGATCAGGTGTGACGAGCTGCATGGTACGTGGAGAATCGGGGAAAGGTGTGGGACTAAGTGATGGCTGTTTTCTTAGGGAAAAATTAAGTTGTTGAACTGTGCTGGTAGCGATTAGTGATGACTCAGAACATCGTCTGTTGTGAGGATTCTATTGATGCTTAGTTCTACATCCTTAGACCATGAGAAGCCCTCAGTTGTCCAAGTAATCCCTCTGGCTAACGTAGATGTGTTCATTTGTGTTGTGTAATATTTTTGAAGGTTTTCTCCAATGTAAATTTGTCCCACGACCCCACGGAATGTTGCATACCAGGCTTTGGTTTCTTAGTGTCGTCTGTTTGTAAAAGCCATAAGATGGTAGTCATGTTATTTAGTGTGTTTTGGCAATAGTGTTGCGTACTCTCAGAGGTTCAGTTAAAAGGTGCGCTGCTGATCATCTGTTTTTTCTCCTGCAATCAATGATGTAACTGTCTGTATAAAAATGCTTGCAGAGAAAGTTATGTATATAACTACACTCCTCTTCCAAGACTGGGCCCCATAAAATGACTTCCCTTGAAAGCACAAAACAGAAATACTTCGTGTATCTGTCACTTACAGAATTGGTAGAGCTCCACATCACCTTGCACGAGTGTTTACGAAGCGTCTGTCTGAGCTACCTGGACTGTATCAGGAACATCAATGTATAGAATAAGTCACTCGCCAGTTACGATGTTAATTCTCTATTCACAAACGCGACTCCACAATAAGCAATTGCCATTTTACGGCAGAACAGAAAGTTATTGATAATCTAGAGCTTCCAGTACCAGCTAATAACTGAAGAACTCACTTGTAACGAAACGTTTTCTCTAATAAATGTCCTGAACTGTGCAAAAGTGTGTATTTCCACACGATTTCCTTAATAATGTTGAACTTTACATACATTAGTCATGATGGAGCTGAACACTTCTCAAGACTGAGGGACTGACCACCTCAAAATTACTACTTTAAGGCTGAATGACTGATTCACATCATATTGGCCTCTGCACTGAATCTGCTCTCATTATTAAGTCACTTATGTGACTTAATACCAGACTCTTAGCTTCAAATATCTGTTTACCAGAACATTTAACTTCATTTCACGTTCTCTATGATCACGTTCTACGTTATTTAGCTTATAAATTATTTCCATTTCCAAGAATTAGAATCTCTCCCTTTTCTACAATGAACTTTGTCTGCCACTTTACTGATCACATACGCCAGTCTAAATCATTCTAAAGTTCAATTATATCCTCCGAAATTATGTGTCTGCTTATTTTTGTGTTGTCAGCGATTATTAATTTCCTCATAAAGATCATTGATACGGATTAGGAAGAGGCTTAAAACTGATCCATGTGGAGTATATGAATGGATGTGGAAACTGGTATACAATACCCGACATGTTGATAAGTATGACACATGTGCAACAATTAGGTATCTCTATTTCGAAACGTTTCGCCTACACAGTAGGCTTCTTCAGTCAGGTACAGAGGAGTTTACAGAAGCAGTAGAGATGTGAAGACGATGTAGTTAGTCCTTGACTCAACTGTTCGACCTCAAACTGCGTCTTCAAGGGTGATGGACTGCTCACACCGTCTCCACACCTTTACTGCTTCTCTAAACTCTGTATTCGGCTGAAGAAGTCCACTGTGTAGTTGAAACGTTTCTGAATAAAGATATCTAACTGTTGCATATATGTCTTACAAAGTATAAGAACGAGGAACACCCAGCAGGCCTACTGGCCCTTGGCCAGCACTCCATTCCAATCCGTCTCATATTTTTCCTACCATCAAAGCTACCCATGTAATTCACTTTAACCCATTTAACTATGGATAAGTGACTTGTATACAGTTTAAGACATTAAAAAAAACTTTTCGCCACGAGTAGCCTCATTAGTTCTAATGTAGAGTAACCTAATACAAGGTGTTATCTGTTGGAACAGTGTAAATGGCTGTTAACTGGGGTGGGGCGAGGCGAGAGATTCGTCAGGTTGCAGAAAATAGGTTGGATAATTATGAGATAGGATTTGAGCAGGACCTACCTATACATGGGTCAGTGTGCCTGATGCATGCAATAAATATGGAGAAGCTATGAAGGAGGCATTCCGGCTCGTGCTAGAGACGTCCTACTCAAAATCAATCCATGTCATGTAGGTTTATGTATCACTGGTATACAATAACGACTGGTTGATGAATTACACATGTATAACTTCTCAGTATTTTTATTTTGTAGACGTTTTGCCATCCAGTGGATTTGTTAATACAATGCTGATGCATAAACGGAAGACAAGAAAAAAAGATACAGAGCGTCGTTGGGAAGGTCACCGGGGATGTAGGGACTGGCCTCACATGTTGTCATTGTAGTAACAGTATGAATAACGCAGGACACACTTGCTTTTATTGTTCAGGAATAAAGCAGGACACACTTGCTTTTATTGTTCAGGAATAAAGCAGGACACACTTGCTTTTATTGTTCAGGAATAAAGTAGGACACACTTGCTTTTATTCGTCAGTCTCCTTTACAAGACGGACAGGTCAAGTTATATTTCTACTGATTTGACCTCCATTACTACAAAGATACGTCAAGGTACATATCTGTCGATTAGATCCTCCTTCTGCACACAAATAAGTCAAGACATATGTGTCGCTTGATGACATCTATCACCACACACACAGGTCATGACCCACATTCATCTATTGATCACTCTCGTCACCACGCACAGATCAACAAATTTTTGGAGGTCAGACCTCCTACCACTGGACCGGGAATAATAGAATTACTACTATGTATCACAAGTTACTAATGATGTCTAATATGTATTTAATGGTACGTGATTATAAATGTATAAATGGAAATAAGAGTTAGCACAGCAGTGCGCATAATGAGCTGGATAGTGGACATACTTGACAGGTGGCCGGGTCAGTGTCAACACTCTGAGAGCTCAACATATTGGCCACTAAAAATTTTCATTCCCAGAAGGAAAGAACAATTCCTAATTTGCATCAACAGAGAATCCAGTTGCGCAGGAACGGAGACAGAGACAGACGCACGCACACGCACACACACACACACACACACACACACACACACACACACACACACACACACACACACTTAAAGATAATCATTGAGGAGATATAGTGTAGAGCCAGCAATTCCCAGTGCTTGCAGTTTTGCCAAGTCCCTGGTGCCATACTCAGTCGAAAGCACCAGCAATGTCTAATGCTATACTCAGCTGACTTTGGATTCAGCCAGTGACTGGTTCCACTTAGTGAAGAGGTTTAACAGATCAGTAGCAGAAAAATCTTTTCTGAAGCCATATTAATGGTCACAAAGTAGTGAGTGGTAGTCGAAAAACTGTCATCTGCCTTGAGATTATTGTCTCAAGAATCTTGCCAGTGATTGACAGGAGTGACACTGGACTGTAGTTGCTGATTTCTGCTCTGCTCTTTTTGCCTCTTTTCACATAGAAGGTCATTTACACTGTACTAGGCAGTGCCGATAGATGCGAGTTAGAGGTGCTGCTAGCTGGTCTCCACATCTACTCAGCAATCTTGGGCTTAACTTGTCTGGGCCCACAGCCTTTACTTGGTTCAGGGATTTAAGAAGAAGATGCACCTCCTCCTGCCTTATTGTCACTACTGACAGTTTTGACAGCTCTTGCAGCTAGCCTAGGAGGGTCCCTTACTGGATCAGGAACCTGCATCTTGGCAGCAAAGTGGTCAGCTTTCTCCTGACTACCAGTAGAAGTGGTCCCATCCTGTCGATTTAGAGGTGAAATAATTTCATCAGGTAGATAACCTTGCCTGTCCTTGACCAAGGATCACCAGGTAGGTTTTGGAGCCCACTCTACCTCACGCCAGCTTTCTTTTTGTCAGTCTCCCATTTAGAAATGGCTCACTTTTGAACTTCACCCATATGCCTACAGGCTAGCCTTTGCAGGTTCCTGTTATAGGTAGTGGGATGTCTCTTATACCCTCTCCAAGCCTTTTACTTAACAGTAGCAGCCTCTCTACAACGAAAGCCGAACTAAGGCTGATCTGTAGGATTCGTCACATATTCCCGGTGAGGGATGTGTTCTTGTTGTAGATTAAGGATGTGTCCAGTGAAGGCATTCACTCGGTCGACATCCCCTTGGAGAAACGCATTCCCATCGGTTGTGGAGAGCTCACAGCAAATGGCTGGCCAGTTTCCTCTTTCTCTCTCACTTTCCCTTTCTGCCTCTTTCTCTTTCTGTCTCTTTATCTTTTTTCTCTCTCTCAAGAAGCGTCCTTCACCTTGTTCAGAAGCTGTTTAACCCTTACACAGTCACTCCCCACTAGAGGCTGGTGGCAACATATTCTCACAGGCTCGGCAGGTCGCCCTCCAGGTACACGAGGAAACTATTCTAAGCAGTCTATCTATATTTTACTTCGCCGAAAGGTGCCATACTAGTTTACTGTCGTCAGTTTCTTAATGTCTCCTGGAACTACAAATACTTTTGACTTTAAGTCATTGTAGATTAGATTAGGTTACGTAAATCCATGCACACCAATTTTTTAATCTTAAATAAGAGATACACCTGAAATGGAATGGATTAATCCACGAAATTGAGGGATTATTGATGTTGATTAGGAATTATTGATGTTTGGGATTATTGATGCAAGTGAGGGATTATTAATTGCCTTCCATCCCCCAGGTGCAACATAATCCCTATGGGTGTTAGGACATCACGACAGTATGTCCTCACGTGGTCAACCATACCAGTCAACAATTCCAGGATGATCGCCCCTGCTGCCTGGTTCAAAGTAGTTGAAAGGAAATTTGGATGGAATAAGAAATATTAAGAAATACGCAGCAAAATAAAGATAAATGTACGTAAACTATAAGTAGAATTATCAGATATTCCCGTTATTTTATATTTCATTGATAAAAAAGGACCAGTTATCTGCCAGAGTGCAAAATGTTTAACTGCCTTCCGTTTCGCACTCATATGGCAAGAATATAATATGACCAGACTATCATGTGTGGACGACAGCCATAGTCCACTCGTAGATGTGCGTAGCCTTATGTCGTGCGTGTTATTTCCAACGTGTCTAAGAACGAGTTAATATCCTGTTAAATTACTCAATTATTATTCTGATCTCACTTCACACAACTTTGTCCAAACTCACCTAACTTAACCTCGCCTCACTTAATATAAATTATCCCAACCTCACATAACTTAAACTCTCCTCACCTCACCTCGTATTACCTCACCTCATTTAACCTCACATCGCTTCACATAAATTCCCATGACCTAATTCACCTAATCTCGCCTCACCTAACCCAAACTAACCTAAGGAGACTTAATTAGTGCTTGCAAAAACGCGCGCACCCTTAAAAACGTTAAAAATCGCACGTTGTTATTAGGATGACACGTATCATAAAATAGATGTATACTGTGGAAATATAAACACATAAGCAGTATAATGTGATCCTTTATTGATAACGTTTCGCCCACACAGTGGGCTTTATCAAGTCACAAACAGATGTATACTGTATTTAGCGGGGATAACGGCTCAACATAAAGCATTCTCAAACTTACACATGTGAAACATCTGGGTATTTTTATTGTAGACGTTTCGCCATCCAGTTGCTTTATCAATACAAATTCAAGAACATAATTGTAAGACAGTAGAACTATGTACAAAACATTACTGATTACTTAATCTTTTGTACCTATTTCCACTGTCTTCTAATTATGTCCTAGAATCTGTATTGATAAAGCCACTGGAGGGCGAAAAGTCTACAATAAAGATACCCAGATGTCGCACATGTGTCTAATATTCATCTTGTCGGTACTGTACATAGAGGAACCCAATGGAAATAAGTAACTTTGTCTGACTTTTTTGGGTTATCCTGGGTCCTCTACACATATGTTGCTATGTATGATAATCTATGTAACTGTATTTGTGTATACCTGAATAAACTTACTTACTAGAGCACTCTGTTCCATCCTTGGCACTCACTATGTCAGTTAATAAAATCTATTGAATAAATAGCAATGGATTGATTCTGGCGGATCCATCCACATCAGCAAAGGTCAGAGGAAGGTCAAACAGAGGTCAAGTCAGGCTGAGCACCCTGGAGTCATGAGAAGGTTCGATCCGTGAAGTCATCAGCTCCCAGGACAAGATAGCCGTGGTGTGTTACATGGAGGTATAAAACCTTTGTTTATTACCAACAACCTGGCTGGTCAGTGGCCAGGGCCGCGATAAGCGAACGGAGAATCGAGCCTGAATGTTCCACAATTTAAATAATTCCACATCGGCTTAGCACTCTTTGAAATACGATAATTTATTGCCGTGACTTAAGGGCCAAGATTTCAGGGTTATGTATATGTTCAGACGCATTTCGGAGCTATATTGTTACCGTGAATGGAAACTAGACATAATATGCGGTTTGTAGGAATTTATTGATCAGAGTGAGCAAACACTAGGACATATTAGAAAACGTTTCGGTCCTGGTTAGAAGTGATCAAGGTACCAGAACCGAAACGTTTTCTAATACGTCATTTTAAACCAATTTTTCGGTGTCAATTACCAAGATTTACGACAATTTATTGACCAATAAAGTCCCTGGTGTACGAAACATCTGAGTGAAATGCCATCAACAGTATATTGTTTTAACATGTCAGTCGGTAAATAATATCATTGATATACATTGTCAGTCGGTAAATATCATTGATATTCTCTATGTTACTGTAAGCTCACATGTAATGAGCCTTGGCAAGAGAGTAAGTGTGGTATAAATTTTAGAAATACTGTGATAAAGTCGGGTTTTAAGTAGAGGTCGGTACTGAGGGGGAGTGTTGAAGGGAACGGGTGTTGATAAGTTAGGATGGGGCGCTAAGTTGGGGTGTTAAGATAAGGAGGGGGTGGTAAGTTATGGTGATGAATTTAAGATGGGGTGCTAAGTGAGGGTGGGGTGATAGGAATAAATGGGCCTGTTGGTTTCAGATGAGGTTTTAAGTTAAGGCAGAAAGAGTTACAAGATTCTGTGGCAGAGATAAAATACTAGGGATAACTCGAGTAAAGAGAAGATAAAGACAGCATTGTGTTAAAGAATTCTGGGAATTTTGTGGGTTGGACGAAGTGTGAAGTTGATAGTTGGACTGACACAACAAGTGCTCACAGAATAGCTGCCACAGCAGCTGTCAGCAAGAAACAGTTTCCCTGAGTTACCACGAGTTGAGAGTTATATGGATATTATGCGTTTTATACTGAGTTCTAACTGGTGTGATATAATGTTAGTGTTTGGTATAATTTGAGAGTCGGATAATGAAAAATATGACGAAACGTCCGAAACGTCATTTGTGTAACGTTCCAATCATTGTATTGTGCCTCTTCATTCTTTCTATATACTGTTGTGTGTCAGTGTGTTTGGTTTAGTGTGTTTTAGCGTGTGTTTGGCTTGTGGGGTGTCAATGCTGCTTTGTTGTTTGTGTGTGTACTCACCTAATTGTACTCACCTAATTGTGGTTGCAGGGGTCGAGACTCAGCTCCTGGCCCCGCCTCTTCGCTGTCTGCTACTGGGTCTCTGCTCTCCCTGCTCCATGAGCTTTATCATACCTTGTCTTAAAACTATGTGTGTGTGTGTGTGTGTCCATGAGTATTTGGAATAGTGAGTGTGGCAGCGTGGGAATACATTGGGTAAACACGGGTACGGTGAAGATAGTGTGTGCATGAGCTTGCGTGGTCCACCAGGGTCGTTGTCAAACACGACCCTCCGTATTTGCACTCACACTGGTGTACCACCGCCGGGCGAAGACACCCGGACGGATTCAGTAAAATGATTGAAATAACACGTGAGAGTGGCAGTGTTACGAATAACGGTGGAAGCAATGGTGCAGATAACACGTAACGGAGGCAATGTTGCAAATAACAGATAACAGTTGCAGTGATAGCAAGTGCAATGGTGCAAAGAACAGGTATGAGAAACAACGCAAATCAAATGCAACATTGCAAGTAGAAGATAGTGTGTTCAGTAATTCGAAGAACAAGACGCTAGTTGCAACGAGATCAATAAAATGCAAGAAATGTTGAATGATGCAACGAGCTGGTCGCAGGTGCAATAGAGTAATGATCGGAGGGCAAGAGTGAGACAAAACGACAGTGCTGAATCAGACTAGAAGCAAATATTTGCCCTTGTTAAATTTGCACCATGATGAAAGGCCCGTTAAAATTGGTGTTTATACTCTCTGATGAGTTACTGGGTACGACACTGAGAGTCTGTCGTCCCCTCACTGGTACAGATATTTCAATGGAGATCCTCGTTCGTATTGCCTAGCAGCAAATAGTCATCTGTAAAACACATGAAATAGATTATTTATTAGAGAGAGAGAGAGAGAGAGAGAGAGAGAGAGAGAGAGAGAGAGAGAGAGAGAGAGAGAAAGAGAGAGAGAGAGAAAATATATATTTTTATGAAAATTGCCCTTTAGGGAGGTTCTTCGACGTCGGTGAGGTGCTCTTGATGCGACGAATCTAGCCTGTCCTTCCTTGGATCGAAATTACTTACTTCTCGTCCCCTCAGGCACTGTATGAACCCTACGGCTTTAACACGTCAACTCAATTAATAATAACAATAATAATCATAATATATATAATAAACGATTAAGGAAATTTCAATTACAATACAATTCAGGTTGTGAACAAGGGTTAACGTCGGGGCAATTAACACGTCTCAGGGGAGACAGGTAACACCTGAGGTCAGATAATGTATCAGGTTAGGTAGGTAACATCGTAATTCAGGCTGAAAGCCTCGTAAGTTAGACAGGTAATATGTCAGGTCTAACAAGTAAGTTTAGACTGATATGTCGCATTATACAGATAAGACGTATCGATATGATTATGAAAATGGTATACCATTCCGGTAAGTAGACGAGTGAGACACATGACTATCTTTACTGTGGGAACGTTTTGAGAACAACGTAATCGTCTTCGGTCAAACGCAAAGGAAATTAAATGCGCAGACGCCAGAGTTAGGGACGAAGTAAAGATGTGATAAGTCTATCAACCTTGTAGTTTTTGAGGTGGTCAGCCCCTCAGCCTGGAGAAAAGTTCAGCTCTATCGCCTGGAACAATGTGAAGTTGAATGAGTGAATGAACTCTCAGGAAATATTCCATGGAGTGGAAGTCTCGAAGTGGGGACTGGTGAAGACAAGCCCAGGAAAAGAGAGAGAGAGAGCCGAGGCTAAACACTTTGTTGGACTGTAATAATAATAATAATAATAATAATAATAATAATAATAATAATAATAATAATAATAATGATTATAATTATAATCATTTTCTGCAAATACTTGATATAACTATTGCTGACTTAGCTGACATTACTGGCATACTATATAGAAAGCTCTTGGCAATGCAGAGCATTTTGGGTAAGTTAGGTTATTCTCGAGTCCCATTATCTGACCGGCAACCATCGACTAACACCCAGGTACCTACTTACTTCTAGGTGAACAGGAGCACAAGGAGTATGGAAACCTACCCAACGTTTCACCCGTGCCGGGATCGATACCCTGACCCTCATTGTATGAGCTAAGAACACTATCAACCAAGCAGGGAGGTAAAAAAGCAGGCAGGTTGGCAGGCAGGCTGGCAGTTAAGCCGGCAGTCAGGCTGGCAGTCAGGCCAGCATTCAGGCTGACAGTCAGGCCCAGGGTAGGACCGAGGTTCAGCTGGAAGTGGAGGTGCTGAGCAAGACGTTTATGGCTAGTTCTTTGTGGAGCATCAGTTGAATTTCCTGCTCCTACCGGAGGGCCCCGCCTCCTGCACCGTCTTCGAGATTTTCCGCTCCCCGCCGTTGGCACTGTATATGACTCCATTCTCATGCTTCACCTTCACATTGTTCCAGACAATGGCTAAGGGACTGACCACCCCAAAAACTACTACTTCTGCTGTCTCTTCAACTAGTCACCTCTGTATTTGACTGAAGAGGCCTACCGTGTAGGCGAAACGTTTCAACAGTATAATATCCAACCGTTGCAACACATCTTGAGTCAGGAATTTAATATCTCAGGTCATATAGGTAACTTAAGAGGTCAGATTAGTAGCCTCTGGGGTCAGCATAACACGTCTCAGGTCAGGAAGATAACCCGTCAGCAGGAGGATAACACATCACATGACGCGTTTTATGTCACAGGTAATTTTACAGAAACAAACAGGTACCGTTTCAGGTCAATCAGGTTTTGTAAGGAGTCACAGGTCACAGCATATCCTCACTTCCAGGAACTGTTGGACGTTAAATATAATGACAATTCTGAGACAGACACTTCCAACACTCCTTAAGAGAGAGAGAGAGAGGGAGATAGAGAGAGAGAGAGAGGCAGTAAACAGCAACTACACTCTAGCTTTACCCTTCTCAGAACATCGCTTTATCTGATATCATTTATTCCCAGGATGACTCGAGTCTGGAACATGTTCGTACAGCATAATGACATCAACGAAATAATGTCAATTGACTAAATGAAATCGCTGGCCCACAGATGGCTCCAACTTCATCCTGTTCCCTGTCAATATATCTCTTAACAAGAAAAATGCTTTCAAATGAGCTGATGTAGGTAACAGCTCTTAATTTGTAAATAAAGTTAGGAACCCTAAACTTAACCTTGTAAAGCCCTGTGTAAAAAGAGAGTCGAAGAGAGAGAAGGGGAATGAGTGAGAGAGGGAGAGGGAAAGAAAAGAGAGAGAGAGAGAGAGAGAGAGAGAGAGAGAGAGAGAGAGAGAGAGAGAGAGAGAGAGAGAGAGAGAGAGAGAGAGAGAGTAGAGTAGAGTTAACAAGAGATCTTCTTTAGGTTCGCCGGCTTTTACTGGTCGATGTTTTTTCTCGTAGTGCGACCTGGCAATATCCTTCCTGGTGAATTTCTTCAACAGCTGTGTAGCAAACTGTACCAGCAGCAGCAAGAACAGCATGAAAACACCAGCAATGACAACAGCAACGGTAGCAGCAAGAGCAACAGCAGCAGCAATGGAAACAGCAACAGCAGCACCAGCAAAATAACAGTAGCAACAACAGCAGCAACAGCAGCAGCAGGAATGACAAGAATAGCAGAAGTAACAGTAGCAGCAGCTGCTACTGTTACTGCTGAACATGTTATTATTACTGTTGTTATTTAACGTGGGTGTGAGTAGTATTCATTGTCTGCTAGAAAGTGTGTGCGTGTCGTCTCATATTCGTGATCGTGTAAGTGTGTGATTGCGTGCTTTCGTGATAGTGCCCGCACGTGATCGTATGCGCACGTGCTCCTATGCGCACGTGCTCCTATGCGCACGTGCTCCTGTGGATGCTGACTCGAATCTTAAACACAGGAGATAAAAGAAATCTTGCATATCAGCTATTTCCGTTTTTAGAGTATAATCGTAATTATAACTATGGGAGACGGTCTAACACTATTTAGTTAGACTTAAAATTTGGTTTGACTTTATTAGAGAACTCATAGATCATATTTTTCAGTGTACAGACAATTAGTCAACAATATCTATTCATATTGTGATTTGGGGGGAAACTATTTGGTCTATCACAACTAGAGAGGAAATAAGACTTGCTGAGGCCTCAACCTTGGTCTTCAGAGCAAAGGTCAGGTACCACATTTTCTATACAGAATCATGGAGTGTTTTATCAGATTTGTTCTCATGACCTTTACACACTGGGATCTGAACTGAAATCAGATTAATACACAGGGAGGCGAAGAGACGGCAACTGTGACGTGTGTATGTATAAGCTAAAAGAGAAAATATTGTTTATCAACAGGCAGACCTTTGTTTTATATTCTTGAATGCTGTCTGACAGGAAGCTGACAATTTTGCAAATGTACTGAAGAGGGCAAGAGGAGCAGGAAATAAAGACCGAAACATCAGCGGCAGGAAAGGTATGAATCAGACTGCTTCGAAGAGCTTTAGTATAACTTAAGTTATACGTTTATAAGTTTAAACTGCTCAAAACTCAGGTGTTCTTCATTAGTGAAGTTAATTTAGTAAAGTTCTTTAAGCATGATTGGAGAGAATTTATGAAATTAGCTGGACAGCCTAGACGATAAAATTAACTTCGAAAAATGTATATTTTCTAAGTCGAGAAACTGAGGAACATTGATGTTGAGGAAGTGGAGGATATGAGAAACAAGATCAAGTTTGTAGAGAAACTTGATCTTGTTTCTTCCCCCTCAAAGGAAAGTTAAATTCAGACTGTTGATACTTAAATTCGGCCTTGAAATTTACAGATGAAGAAAAATTAATAAGAGTAACATGAATGAGATAGAGGAGGCTGACGTATTAAGGCCAGAGAACCAAGACATCTTTCACGTGACCAAATGAAAGAACGTACAGCTTTTATTAAAAAAAAAACTTGCATATAATCTATATGTAGCTGAGCACATAGTGGACAGAGAGAGCCATGCCATTGCAGCAATTTGGAAACAGTAGTTGCTAGTGAAAGACTAAGACAAAAATTAGAATCGATGCAAAGACGAATTAAGTCAAGAAAGACACTAATAGGTATGTGCAGATAACGCAGCCTCACTCTGACCTTTTCACCGAAGATAAGAGAAAATGTTAAGAGGGACATCAATAAAGAAACTGAGCAGAGAGATGACAAAGCAGAGTCAAAAAACCTGCGAGTTTGTGCAAGAGATAAGAGAGTGAGACAGACAGCCTATAGAATAGTGAAGGGGTGTAGAGGAACGCTGGGTTTGAGTTTAGGCAAGACCATAAAAGGCAGAAAGGAGCAAATGACGTGGAAATGTATTAGATCAAAGTCAGGAAGGGAAGTGAGGTTAGATCTGGTGGTTTGTGACTGAAAGATTTCTCTAAGCGACCGAACCACCTGGAGGCCAAAAGAGTGGAGAAGCAAGAGTCAGAGAACAAGGATGCTGGAGCCTTGGGGACGAAGCTTAGTGATCAACAACTATTCAACTGTCAGAGGACAAGACAGTACTATCTGCAGCAGATTTAAGGGTCTATATTCATAGGGAAGCTTTGATGCCAGTGACCTACTCTTGATTTAAAGAAAGAAATCAGCCCTCCCTGTTCCTAGATCAAATCTGAGAATCTGCAGTTCTCATGGCGCTGTACGACCAATAAGACTTCAGCATTTAACATTACCATTTTAATCAATAAATGTTCATAGTGTTCTTGATGTTGATTCCCAGAAAAAGATGCACGAAGAGGAGGAATAAAGGTTTAAATGTACAATTTCAAGACCTGTGTACATGAAATTATGCCTTGGATATATGAAACGGGAATTGTTAATAATTATGGAGTTTTGAGCCGAATGAGTGGAAAAGATTTTGGATGAATTTTAATGTTTGAGTAACTGTTATGGAGAGTAAGAATGTTGGAAATGCCAGATAGGAATGACATTTAAGAGACTCTTAATTAAATTATGCTTAAAAAAAATTATGATGACAGGTGACGTATACTTAAAAATATATATGAAAACACGCACGCACGCGCCCGCGCCCGCACACACAAACACACACACATACATTATGTGTATATATATATATATATATATATATATATATATATATATATATATATATATATATATATATATATATATATATATATATATATATATATATATTATTTATTTATTTATTTATTTATTAACACATCGGCTGTTACCCACCAAGGCAGGGTGGCCCGAAAAAGAAAAACTTTCATCATCATTCACTCCATCACTGTCCTGCCGGAGGCGCGCTTACACTTCAGTTATAAAACTGCGACATTAACACCTTCAGAGTGCAGACACTGTACTTCCCATCTCTAGGACTCAAGTCCGGCCTGCCGGTTTCCCTGAATACCTTCATAAATGTTACCTTGCTCACACTCCAACAGCATTTCAAGTCCTAAAAAACATTTGTATTCATTCGCTCCTATCTAAAACGTTCACGCATGTTTTCTGGAAGTCCAAGCCCCTACCACACAAAACCTCCTTGAACCCCCTCCCTTCAAACTTTCCTACGCCGACCCCCACTCCGCCTTCCCTCCAATACAGATTATACACTCTCGAAGTCATTCTATTTCGTTTCATCCTCTCTACATATCCAAACCACCTCAACAACCCCTCCTCAGCTCTCTGGATAATAGTTTTGGTAATCCCACACCTCCTCCTAATTTCGAAACTACGGATTCTCTGCATTATATTCACATCACACATTGACCTCAGACATGACATCTCCACTGCCTCCAGCCTTCTCCTTGTTGCAACATTCACCACCCATGATTCACACCCATATAAGAGCGTTGGTATAACTATACTCTTGTACATTTCCCTCTTTGCCTCCATGGATAATGTTGTCTCCACAGACTCCCCAGTGCACCACTCACCTTTTTCCCTTCGTCAGTTCTATGATTCACCTCATCTTCCATAGACCCATCTGCTGACACGTCCACTCCCAAATATCTGAATACATTCACCTCCTCCATACTCTCTCCCTCCAATCTGATATTCAGTCTTTCGTTATCTATTTTTTGTTGTTGTCCTCATCACCTTACTCTTTTCTATATTTACTTTTAATTTTCTTATTTTACGTACCCTACCAAACTCATCCACCAACCTCTCCAACTTCTCTTCAGAATCTCCTAAAAGCACAGTGTCATCAGCAAAGAGCAACTGTGACAACTCCCACTTTGTAGTAGTTCACACTTTCAACCCCATCTATAAATATATTGAACAGCCACGGTGACATCACACATCCTTGTCTAAGGCCCACTTTTACTGGGAAATAATCTTCCTCTCTCCTACACACTCTAACCTGAGCCTCACTATCCTCGTAAAACCTCTTCACTGCTTTCAATAACCTACCTCCTATTCCATACGTTTGCAACATCTGCCATATTGCCACCCTATCCACCCTGTTATACGCCTTTTCCAAATCTTTAAATGCCACAAAAACCTTTTTACCCTTATCTAAATACTGTTCATCTATATGTTTCACTGTAAACACTTGGTCTACACACTCCCTACCCTTCCTAAAGCCTCCTTGTTCATCTATCCTACTTTCCGCCTTACTCTTAAATCTTTCAATAATAACTCTCAACAGACTTATTCCCCAAATATTTTTGCACTCTCTTTTGTCTCCTTTGTCTTTATACAAAGGAACTATGCATGCTCTCTGCCAGTCCCTAGGTACCTTACCCTCTTCCATACATTTATTAATTAAAATCACTAACTAGAACGAGTGGGGTGAAAACGTTTCTTTATCGTGTTACTCTGTCTTGATGGGAGATAACAGAAGCGTTAAATAAATATATGTCGTGCCGAATAGATAAAAAATTGGTCAATTAACAAGAACTACTTTAAAATTAAGTCCTTTCTAAAATTTCCTCTTATATTTTTAAGATATATTTTTTTCCATTAAGTTAATGTAAAAATTATTAATTTTCTACCAAAAGAACCTTAGAAAACTTACCTAACCTTATTATAACAAGCGCAACTTAATTTAGCCTATTCCAACTAAATATATTTTAGATAAGTTTACAATTATTTAATTATAAACACAATGAAATATTTTTTCTCGTTAGGTTCAGAATGATTTTTGCAAAGTTATTGCATATACAAATTTTTGCTTGCCTTATTAGGCAAGAATAGCGTTGCCATTTAAGCCAACATCGCAAGTTTTACCTATTCGGCACGACATATATATATCCTATCTCTTCCTTCAAAGTGCAGACTCGGTACTTCCCACCTTCAGAGTGCAGACTCAGTTACTTCCCACCTTCAGAGTGCAGACTCGGTACTTCCCACCTTCAGAGTGCAGACTCGGTACTTCCCACCTTCAGAGTGCAGACTCGGTACTTCCCACCTTCAGAGTGCAGACTCGGTACTTCCCACCTTCAGAGTGCAGACTCGGTACTTCCCACCTTCAGAGTGCAGACTCGGTACTTCCCACCTTCAGAGTGCAGACTCGGTACTTCCCACCTTCAGAGTGCAGACTCGGTACTTCCCACCTTCAGAGTGCAGACTCGGTACTTCCCACCTTTAGAGTGCAGACTCGGTACTTCCCACCTTCAGAGTGCAGACTCGGTACTTCCCACCTTCAGAGTGCAGACTCGGTACTTCCCACCTTCAGAGTGCAGACTCGGTACTTCCCACCTACAGAGTGCAGACTCGGTACTTCCCACCTTCAGAGTGCAGACTCGGTACTTCCCACCTTCAGAGTGCAGACTCGGTACTTCCCACCTTCAGAGTGCAGACTCGGTATTTCCCACCTTCAGAGTGCAGACTCGGTACTTCCCACCTTCAGAGTGCAGACTCGGTACTTCCCACCTTCAGAGTGCAGACTCGGTACTTCCCACCTTCAGGTGCAGACTCGGTACTTCCCACCTTCAGAGTGCAGACTCGGTACTTCCCACCTTCAGAGTGCAGACTCGGTACTTCCCACCTTCAGAGTGCAGACTCGGTACTTCCCACCTTCAGAGTGCAGACTCGGTACTTCCCACCTTCAGAGTGCAGACTCGGTACTTCCCACCTTCAGAGTGCAGACTCGGTACTTCCCACCTTCAGAGTGCAGACTCGGTACTTCCCACCTTCAGAGTGCACCCTCGGTACTTCCCACCTTCAGAGTGCAGACTCGGTACTTCCCACCTTCAGAGTGCAGACTCGGTACTTCCCACCTTTAGAGTGCAGACTCGGTACTTCCCACATTCAGAGTGCAGACTCGGTACTTCCCACCTTCAGAGTGCAGACTCGGTACTTCCTACCTTCAGAGTGCAGACTCGGTACTTCCCACCTACAGAGTGCAGACTCGGTACTTCCCACCTTCAGAGTGCAGACTCGGTACTTCCCACCTTCAGAGTGCAGACTCGGTACTTCCCACCTTCAGAGTGCAGACTCGGTACTTCCCACCTTCAGAGTGCAGACTCGGTACTTCCCACCTTCAGAGTGCAGACTCGGTACTTCCCACCTTCAGAGTGCAGACTCGGTACTTCCCACCTTCAGAGTGCAGACTCGGTACTTCCCACCTTCAGAGTGCAGACTCGGTACTTCCCACCTTCAGAGTGCAGACTCGGTACTTCCCACCTTCAGAGTGCAGACTCGGTACTTCCCACCTTCAGAGTGCAGACTCGGTACTTCCCACCTTCAGACCGACATCTGGATAACCGGTTTATAGAATTCATTTATGAGTTTTTTTTTTTTTGCTCTTATTCGAACAGAAACTAGTCATAATAACAAGTTGCCTTCACTCTATCACACAACCCAATGCCTGTTGGATGTCAAAACCCCTAGTATTCAAAACCAACTTTACCCACTACATCTTTTACTGGGATGACCATCTAAACCATCACTCCTTCACCTCGGACTTATTCTCCTTTCCAGTCAACCTATTTTGCTCAATCCTCTCTAAATGTCCAAACCACTTCAACATTTGGTAAGCACCCGCGTTTTAGTTTCCATGCCCTCACACGACATCTTCACTACCTCTAGCCTCCAGGATGATGCAACGTTAAAAACCCATGCCTCATAGCCATACGACAGTGCTAGTACCACTATAATACGGTACATTCTCCATTTTTGCCTCCATTTTCAATGTTATTTACACAGATGCTTAAGGGCACCGCCAACTTCTTTTCCCTCGTCAGTTCTGAGGCGCATCTCATCTTTCAATAGTCCCGGCCACCGACAAGTCTGTTCCCACATATCTAAGCTTCCTAAAAACTCGCTCTAATCTGATATACATTTTTTCATTGCCAAGATATATTGTTACTCTTATTACTTTCTCTTTCCTATGTTCGGTGTTTATTAATTTATTTTACATGCCCTCCTAAATTCCTTCATCAATCTTTGCAACTATTTTTTCAGAATCCCCCCATCGGCAAAATGCGATTGAGACAACTTCCTCTTATTATCAGATTCGATATCTTTTAACCCCACACTTCGTCCCAACGTTCGTTTATAATACAACCCTATGTATAAATGTCCTAAACAGAAACGGTTATATCACTCATCCCTTTTAGAAGCCTTTTACTCGAACATAATTCCCTACTTTCCTACCTACCATTAACTGAGCCCCCACTATCCACATAAAAGCTCTTTAATACACTTAGTAACCTACTGTACCACTTACTCCAAACATTGCAACATCTAATACGTTCCTTCCCTTTGCACCCTATCTTATTCATTTCCTAAATCCATAAATGCATCAGAAGGTTTCTTAATTGTATTTAAGTATTGTTTACATGTTCCAGTGTAAACATTTGGTCTTCGCATCCCGATGCTCTTCCTTAAATCTTGTTGATCTTCAGTCCTGCACCCAGTAATAACTCTACCAAATACGCACCCAGTATATTCAACATGTTTCCCCTAGAATTATTATTCTTATTTTATTATGATTATTATGATTATTATTATTATTATTATTATTATTATTATTATTATTATTATTATTATAATTATTATTATTATTATTATTATTATTATTATTATTATTATTATTATTATTATTATTATTATTATTATTATTATAATTATTATTATTTCTACAAGTACATGTACAAGGTATACAGACCATAGCTGACAACAATGACTTACTACTATATAGAAAGCTGCTTGTTATGCAGAGAATTTCGGGCAAATTACCTTGCGTTTACCTGGATAGGGCTTCGGGGGTCAACGCCCCAGCGGATCGGTCTGAGACCAGGCCTCATGGTGGATCAGGGTCTGATCAACCAGGCTGTTTATGCTGGCCGCACGCAAATTGACGTACGAACCACAGCCTGGTTGGTCAGGTACTGATTTCAGGTGCCTGTCCAGTGCCTTCTTGAAGACAGCCAGGGGTCTATTTTTAATCCCCCTTATGTATGCTGGGTGGCAGTTAAACAGTCTTGGGCTCCTGACACTTATTGTGTTGTCTCTCAGTGTACTCGTGGCACCCCTGCTTTTCACTGGGGAAATGTTGCATCCCCTGCCGAGTCTTTTGCTTTCATAGGGAGTGATATTCGCGTGCAAGTTTGGTACTAATCCCTCTAGGGTTTTCCAAGTGTATATTATCATGTCGACTAACACCCAGGTACCCATTTTACTGATGGGTGAACATGGAAAACCGGCGTAAGGAAACACGCCCAGAATATGAAATAATTATCTCCCTTTCTTCATCAACATTTAACAGCTCCTCAAAATATTCCCTCCATCTCTTTTGCTTTCTTTTTAACTGATAAGTTAATTTGCTCTGTAGGTTTTCTCGACATAATAACCTCCATCGTAAACCGTTGATTCTCACCAAAATTAGTTAAGAGCTCAGCCATTTTTCCACTGCCTCTTCTTTTGCATTTCCTCACCTTTCTTATAACCTCTCTCTGTTCCCCATATTCTCCGCCCTCCGTGTATCACTTATACATTGTACAAACCTTCTTTATGCTATTTGTTTCTATATGTTGGAACATCTATATCATTTATATATTGCGCAATAAGATCACAATAAACAGGTGATCTCACAAAATGCAGAACATCCATTGTGATAATTAAGTGAAATTCCAGTGAAATATATATATATATATATATATATATATATATATATATATATATATATATATATATATATGTACAGTGGACCCTCGGTTTTCGTTCACCTCCAAACTCGAACAATTAAGTAAATGTATTTTTTGTAAAAGCTTTTGTAAGTGTATTATTGGGGTTGTGAAACGACTAATCTAATTTACATTTGTCCTTATGGGAATAAATTCGTTCGGTAATGGAACTCAAACAGGATTCTGGAATCAATTTTCAACGAAAACCGAGGGTCCACTCTCTCTCTCTCTCTCTCTCTCTCTCTCTCTATATATATATATATATATATATATATATATATATATATATATATATATATATATATATATATATAAATATATATATATATATATATATATATATATATATATATATATATATATATATATATATATATATATATATATCACTTCAAGAAGAGATGGTGATTTTCCTCATGACAATCTAAAACGAATGAAATACAGAAACACCAAAGCCGGGTCCAGAAATCTTCGTTTAATATGGAAACATCTTCATGTTTCAAGTACCACTTCAGGTGCTAATTAGGGAGCCTCATCAGAGAGGAAAATGAACGCTCTTCATTGAAAAAAAATCGAGAGATTTCTTACCTGAGCTGTTTGAGTCTTTTGCTTACCACTCTCTGTATCTATGTGTTTAAGGCCTAGTTTTGATAATAATAATAATACTAATAATAATAATCTATTACCATGTGTGCGTGGATATTCTTAAACGTTTTAGCTGAAAGATAGAATGGAATATTTATTAGTATATTTATGAGTACAGTATTTTAGGCATTTTCATTAATGCAGAATTGTAAAGAATATGGACACTTAAATTATGGTGTGGAACTCCCCGAGCTCTTCAGACGTGGCCGGGAACCCTGTATGCAGCAGGCATTTCCTCTCTGGATCGCCACACTGATTCATTTGAAAAAAGAGGAGTCTGAAACCCAGCACTTTGAGGAAACTCCTGGCAGTCTCTTCCCAGAGGCCAAAAGTCTCTGCTCCTACTGGGACGAAGTGGTAATGGTGGGCCAAGTCCCTATACTATTTGAGCATATCTTTCTCCTGACCAGCACTAAATCGGATGTAGGTGTCAAAATAATTGCAAGTGCAGGCGTGTCCCATTCACAGAAATGTTCGGAGAAAGTCGCCCGAGAGATGCGCACTCAAAACTAAACGGCGATCTCTCTTCCTTGAAGAGCTTGCAACCACTAACATAGTCAAAGCATCTTTTAACATATAAATATCTCGACCGCATTAATTGTCAGCAAACGATTCGGGTGTTCTTGTTTGAACTAAAAGGGTATCCCACATGCTTGTACCATATAACACGTGGATGCTGCATGCTCATTATTGCTCCAGATTATGGTTCAACCAATAACATGATGCTGAACCTTCATAATACTGCAGGATTATAATTAACGTACCATCATGATATTGTACCATTACATTGTATCATGATATTTTTATCTTCATGATATTATACAAACAAGATATTATCTATTGATTTTATACCATTATGATGAATCATCATGGTGTCCAATCATGACAGCTGTCTATCATGAAGAGGGTGGTCATAGTTTAGACAAGTACACTAATAATAGCGTAACTAACACTGATAATACTGAAACTTACTTCAAACGATGATAGATTCATTAATAATTTTAATTCCTCCATATTTTTTTTTTATTTTTTTTACCAAATAGTAATTAAAAATGTGATATCTGTAGCGCTTGGGAAGTCTTTTTTTTGCAGTTTTTCTCCTGGCTCGCTCTTCCATAACAGATATTGTTAATTGGACAACTGTAATCACATAGCCAGTTAATTCAACTTTAATTAATATTCTTAATTACTTTTAAATAAAAAAAATATGAAAGTCTCGTTAAATTCTACATTTTCATAATATAACCAGTTTTTTTTATTTGATGTTTGAGAGGCCCAAATGTTTATATTTTTATTGTATATTAAAATTAAAATAGAAAAGTGCTTTTTGTTCATTGCTGAGTCAAAGGTTTTCTCCGCTTTTGCAAATGCTGAGTTGTCCTTGATATTTGGAAGCCTTTGGCCCAGCAGTACAATTTCTCCAAGAAATTGTCTTACACTTTCTTAATATTTATGAAATATATATGTTCTTCATTCTTCACTAATGAAAAACACGTTCATATGTTTAGTGAATTTTTTTTGAAAGTGTCAATAATAGAACTCAAAAATTGTCATATATTACTTTTATTGAATGTTTTTTTTATATTGTATTAATATTAAATATTTGTAAAATATACCCACCTCAATTATTACATTCTGATTACATCTTTTTCCCCATCCATGTCATGAATGGGGAAAAAAAGGAAAATAGACATGGAAAATATATAATATAAGTAATATGGAATTACTTAGCTTTCTGTATCTGAATCTTTCTGGACAAATTTAAGATAAACTAAGATAATGCTATATTTTTACATGATATTTTAAATCTTAATAAAGGTAATTTATATGCCTTTTTTTTGGTAAAAAGAATGTTTATTGAAGTAATTAATCAACTTTGAACACTGGTTTGTTGTGATATCCTCGTTAAGTTTTGTGAGTAGGTGATATCAAATTTGAGAACAGTCCTCGTAACTATAATTTGTAACTCAATACAGCACCTCCACCCCTAACACCAACAGCAACAACAGCCCCCTACAACGACTACTGCTACTATTGCTACTAGCATTACTATTGTTGCTCTTACAACTAGCATTACTACTATTGCTATTACAACTAGCATTACTATTATTATTCCTTACAATACTGCTACTGCTGTTATTGATATCGCTGTTACTACTAGCATTACTACTGCTATTGTTATTACTACTAACATTAATAATAACGTTATTGCTATTACTACTGTCACCACCACCAACACTTTCAACTGTTGCAACAGTAACACGATCATATAACACTAACGCAACTCCCTCAGCACAACACTTCCAGCAATGTCAACATCAATGCCAGTATTAGTGCTAGTGTCAGTGTCACTATCAGTGCCAGAAGCGTATGGTGACACGCTGGTGCTGTTATTCCCGTTATTGCAACTGTTGCTCTGACCGCTGGTGCCGCTGCAACTTTGAGCTCCCTCCACCACTGCAGGTATTTCAACCAGTCTAACTTAATCACCAACTAGTGGACTTAGTTAACAGCAAAGTTAGCAGAGATAAGTTTGTCAAGCTAAGTTGAACCCAGCGTGTTACTGTAACATACACTCGCACTCTGGTGCACTCATACGTGCACACATGTACAAAAATTCATACACGTGTACAAAGATGCCCGTATGTGCACACGGGCGAACCTTAGTACATACATACGAACACTTGAACACAAGCACACGTTGGTGAACGTAAGCAAATTCACGTGTATGCATATTGGAACTTGCGTACATGGGTGAAAATGAACACTTACATGCGTACACAGAGGCGCACCCGGGCCTACGCACACATATGTTGATATTATCTGGTAATTATGAAAGTAAATGAATCTTGATGGAAATAATTGTATTTACTCGCGGCTGCCATAGACACGTCAAGTTTGACCCAACAGAAAAACAAACAGACGGGCAATATACAAACGGATAAATGGTACATAGACAAGCAATACGTGTATTATCCGTGCTAACAAACACTAAACAAGACAAGCAATGCGTAAACAAATATTACACAAACCTGCAATGCGTACACAGACGTTAAGCAGACAAGCAGTATGTAAACACACTATACAACCAGACAAATAACGTGTAAACACGTACTACTAAAACAGAACGTAACGGACATAAGACACGTACTACACAAACACTATGTAAACAGACGAGCACTACAGTCACTACACAAACACTACACAATCATTACACAGACAAACACTACACAATTACTACACAGTCAAGCACTACACAGACACTACGCAAAGAAGCACATAACAATCACTACACAATGATTACACAGACAAGCACTACACAGACAAGCACTACACAGACAAGCACTACACAGACAAGCACTACACAGACAAGCACTACACAGACAAGCACTACACAGACAAGCACTACACAGGCAAGCACTACACAGACAAGCACTACACAGGCAAGCACTACACAGGCAAGCACTACACAGACAAGCACTACACAGACAAGCACTACACAGGCAAGCACTACACAGACAAGCACTACACAGATAAGCACTACACAGACAAGCACTACACAGACAAGCACTACACAGACAAGCACTACACAGACAAGCACTACACAGACAAGCACTACACAGACAAGCACTACACAGACAAGCACTACACACACAAGCACTACACAGGCAAGCACTACACAGACAAGCACTACACAGACAAGCACTACACAGACAAGCACTACACAGACAAGCACTACATAGATAAGCACTACACAAGCACTACACATTCACTACACAGACAAGAGCTACATAATCACTGCACAGACAAGGATTGTAAATTTTCCTCCCATCACTGTGAAGACCTCCCACCCTGGTTCACTGTTGTACTAATACTGTTCTACATTGATCACAATTCAACGGTGATCGACTACCTTGCTTCACTATCCTTCTTCAACTTCAACTTCAGAACACCCGTGACTTAACTCTGATTCCTTCCCCTTTCATCTCTTCTCTCCTCTCCTTTTTCTCCTATGGGTTTTCCTTTCTTTCTTTTCTTTTGCCTTGTATTTGTCCTTTATTTTATTCGCCTTTCCTCCCACCTTTCGTCCCACCCTTGCGGGCCGCTAGCCTCATTGCAGTGCTCCTCTAGAATATGACTGTCTCCACTACTACTATTACTACTACTACCACTTCCACTACCCCATCATTACCCCACTCTCTGGTACCCTCCCCTGTCTGCCTGCCTATAAATACCACTTCCCCCGTCTCTGTGTGTTAGTGTGACTTTGTAAATGGTCCAAGTCGGGCCAAAACGTCGTCGTAAGCTCCTCTCTTTTATATGTGCGGGTTGTGTGTGTATTGTTCCAGTCACGGTATTGTGCCTTTTTGTTATTTATATTCACTTATCTTGTGGACCCGTAGAGTTAAGATTACCTGTAGGTGATTCCGGGTATCGTCGCCCAAGTTCCCTGTTGACTGCCTGATAAGTCAGGCTGTTAGTGCTAGCTGCATGCACTACAAGTTGATTGGCTTATTATACATATATTTTAACAATTTAATTTTCTTATGAAAGACACTTAAGGGATCTGTTGACAGTTTCCTGTATACTTCACGAATTTTTTTAAAAAATTAACTGAGACCTGATGCTTATCATTGTTTCTTAGTTAACTGTTTACCTGCTGTTCAGTAATTGTATCATGCACCTTGAAGATTGAGACACTTATGCAACATATGGGAATCTTTATTGAAGAAACGTCTCGCCACACAGTGACTTCTTCAGTCCATTACAAAACAGAGAGGAGGTAAGGAGAGTAGTTTGAGGTAATCACGGACTGATTACCTCAAACTCCTCCTCTCCTTACCCTTCAATGCTTTGTATTGGACTGAAGAAGCCACTGTGAGGCGAGACGTTTCCTCAATAAAGTGTCTCAATCTTTAACTTGTCGGTTTTCAAACTATTTATCACATGCACCTTCTATCATGTCTTCTACTCTCGTTAAGAAAAAAATCACTGTTTAACATGCATTCGTAAATGATGTTATTTCTTTTGCGATAATTGTAGAATAGTTTTAAAGGGATTTTAAGTAAATTAAGTCAGTGGATTTTTAAGAGAAAGAAAATTTCTCGGTGAATCCACCGTGTAGTTATTAATGGACAGGCTAGAACATTCACTCTCGTAGTTACGAAGTTACTCTGTAACTCTTTAGGCTCAAGTTTGTCAATACAGTTCCATGGGAGATATAACTATCTACTTTATGGATCGTCAAAAACATGGATCACTCTCAAAGTAAAATGAAGAGAAAAAACAGAAAATTGTGAGAAGGAAGAACTTTGCAGATATTGTCTTGCAAGTATTGGACACTATCAGACTTTATAAGAAAAGCTAATTATAGCAAGATGGGAAGACACGAATATTGTTCCCAACAGCAGCAGCAGGAACAGCAGCAGCAGCAGGAACAGCAGCAGCAACACTGGAAGCAACAGCACCATCGCAAGCAGCAATATCAGCAATAACAGCAAAGCCAGCAACAGCAAAATTGAAGTTGTAGCAGCATCAGCCAAAAACACCAGTACTACCAGCACCAGTCCTACCAGCACCAGTCCTACCAGCACCAGTTCTACCAGCACCAGTTCTACCAGCACCAGTCCTACCAGCACCAGCCCTACCAGCACCAGCCTTACCAGCACCAGTCCTACCAGCACCAGCCTTACCAGCACCAGTCCTACCAGCACCAGCCTTACCAGAACCAGCCTTACCAGCACCAGTCCTACCAGCACCAGTTCTACCAGCACCAGTCCTACCAGCACCAGTTCTACCAGCACCAGTCCTACCAGCACCAGTTCTACCAGCACCAGTCCTACCAGCACCAGTTCTACCAGCACCAGTCCTACCAGCACCAGCCCTACCAGCACCAGCCTTACCAGCACCAGTCCTACCAGCACCAGCCTTACCAGCACCAGTCCTACCAGCACCAGCCTTATAAGCACCAGTCCTACCAGCACCAGCCTTACCAGAACCAGCCTTACCAGCACCAGCCTTACCAGCACCAGCCTTACCAGCACCAGTCCTACCAGCACCAGCCTTACCAGCACCAGTCCTACCAGCACCAGCCTTACCAGCACCAGTCCTACCAGCACCAGCCTTACCAGCACCAGTCCTACCAGCACCAGCCTTACCAGCACCAGTCCTACCAGCACCAGCCTTACCAGCACCAGCCCTACCAGCACCAGCCTTACCAGCACCAGCCTTACCAGCACCAGTCCTACCAGCACCAGCCCTACCAGCACCAGCCCTACCAGCACCACTCCTACCAGCACCAGCCTTACCAGCACCAGTCCTACCAGCACCAGCCTTACCAGAACCAGCCTTACCAGCACCAGCCTTACCAGCACCAGCCTTACCAGCACCAGTCCCATACCTTACCAGCACCAGGCCTTACCAGCACCAGTCTACCAGCACAGCCTTACCAGCCCGTCCTACCAGCACCAACCTTACCAGCACCAGTCTACCAGCACCAGCCTTACCAGCCCATCCACCAGCATAGCCTACCAGCACCAGCCTTACCAGCACCAGTCCTACCAGCACCAGCCTTACCAGCACCAGTCCTACCAGCACCAGCCTTACCAGCACCAGCCTTACCAGCACCAGTCCTACCAGCACCAGCCTTACCAGCACCAGTCCTACCAGCACTGCAAGCACCAGCCTTACCAGCACCAGTCCTACCAGCACCAGCCTTACCAGCACCAGTCCTACCAGCACCAGCCTTACCAGCACCAGTCCTACCAGCACTAGCCTTACCAGCACCAGCCTTACCAGCACCAGTCCTACCAGCACCAGCCTTACCAGCACCAGTCCTACCAGCACCAGCCTTACCAGCACCAGCCTTACCAGCACCAGCCTTACCAGCACCAGTCCTACCAGCACCAGTCCTACCAGCACCAGTCCTACCAGCACCAGTCCTACCAGCACCAGCCTTACCAGCACCAGCCTACCAGCACCAGCCTTACCAGCACCAGTCCTACCAGCACCAGCCTTACCAGCACCAGTCCTACCAGCACCAGCCTTACCAGCACCAGCCTTACCAGCACCACTCTTACCAGCACCAGCCTTACCAGCACCAGTCCTACCAGCACCAGTCCTACCAGCACCAGCCTTACCAGCACCAGCCTTACCAGCACCAGCCTTACCAGCACCAGCCTTACCAGCACCAGTCCTACCAGCACCAGCCTTACCAGCACCAGTCCTACCAGCACCAGCCTTACCAGCACAGCCTTACCAGCACCAGCCTTACCAGCACCAGCCTTACCAGCACCAGTCCTACCAGCACCAGCCTTACCAGCACCAGTCCTACCAGCACCAGCCTTACCAGCACCAGCCTTACCAGCACCAGCCTTACCAGCACCAGCCTTACCAGCACCAGCCTTACCAGCACCAGTCCTACCAGCACCAGCCTTACCAGCACCAGCCTTACCAGCACCAGCCTACCAGCACCAGCCTTACCAGCACCAGTCCTTACCAGCACCAGCCTTACCAGCACCAGCCTTACCAGCACCAGTCCTACCAGCACCAGTCCTACCAGCACCAGCCTTACCAGCACCAGTCCTACCAGCACCAGCCTTACCAGCACCAGTCCTACCAGCACCAGCCTACCAGCACCAGTCCTACCAGCACCAGCCTACCAGCACCAGCCCTACCAGCACCAGTCCTACCAGCACCAGCCCTACCAGCACCAGTCCTACCAGCACCAGCCCTACCAGCACCAGCCCTACCAGCACCAGTCCTACCAGCACCAGCCCTACCAGCACCAGCCCTACTAGCACCAGCCTACTGCACCAGCCACAGCACCAGCCCTTACCAGCCCGCACCAGTCCTACCAGCACCAGCCTACCAGCACCAGCCTACCAGCACCAGCCTACCAGCACCAGCCCTACCAGCACCAGCCTACTAGCACCAGCCTTACTAGCACCAGCCCTACCAGCACCAGCCTACCAGCACCAGCCTACCAGCACCAGCCTACCAGCACCAGCCTACCAGCACCAGTCCTACCAGCACCAGCCTACCAGCACCAGCCTACAGCACCAGTCCTACCAGCACCAGCCTACCAGCACCAGCCTACCAGCACCAGCCCTACCAGCACCAGCCCTACAGCACCAGCCTTACCTAGCACCAGTCCTACTAGCACCAGTCCCTACCAGCACCAGCCCTACTAGCACCAGTCCTACCAGCACCAGCCCTACCAGCACCAGTCCTACTAGCACCAGCCCTACTAGCACCAGCCCTACTAGCACCAGCCCTACTAGCACCAGCCCTACTAGCACCAGTCCTACCAGCACCAGCCCTACTAGCACCAGCCTTACCAGCACCAGCCCTACCCAGCACCAGCCTACCGCACCAGCCCTACCAGCACCACCTACCAGCACCAGTCCTACCAGCACCAGCCTACAGCACCAGTCTTACCTAGCACCAGCCTACCTAGCACCAGTCCTACCAGCACCAGCCCTACTAGCACCAGTCCTACTAGCACCAGTCCTACCAGCACCAGCCTACAGCACCAGTCCTACTAGCACCAGCCTCTACAGCACCAGCCTCTACCAGCACCAGTCCTACCAGCACCAGCCTACCAGCACCAGCCTTACTAGCACCAGCCTACCAGCACCAGTCCTACCAGCACCAGTCCCACCAGCACCAGCCTACAGCACCAGCCCTACCAGCACCAGCCTTACCAGCACCAGCCCTACCAGCACCAGCCTACTAGCACCAGCCTACCAGCACCAGCCCTACTAGCACCAGCCTACTAGCACCAGCTACAGCACCAGCCTACCAGCACCAGTCCTACCAGCACCAGCCCTACCAGCACCAGTCCTACCTAGCACCAGCCTACTAGCACCAGCCTACCAGCACCAGCCTACTAGCACCAGCCTACTCAGCACCAGTCCTACCAGCACCAGCCTTACCAGCACCAGCCTACCAGGACCAGCCCTACCAGCACCAGTCCTACCAGCACCAGCCCTACCAGCACCAGCCTACCAGCACCAGTCCTACCAGCACCAGCCCTACCAGCACCAGTCCTACCAGCACCAGCCTACTAGCACCAGTCCTACTAGCACCAGCCCTACTAGCACCAGTCCTACTAGCACCAGCCCTACTAGCACCAGCCCTACTAGCACCAGCCCTACCAGCACCAGCCCTACTAGCACCAGTCCTACTAGCACCAGCCCTACCAGCACCAGCCCTACTAGCACCAGCCCTACCAGCACCAGCCCTACTAGCACCAGTCCTTACAGCACCAGTCGTACTAGCACCAGTCCTACCAGCACCAGCCCTACTAGCACCAGTCCTACCAGCCCCAGCCCTACTAGCACCAGTCCTACCAGCACCAGCCCTACCAGCACCATTCCTGAACCCATCAACACTAACACCAACAACAACATACACATCAGAAGGGTTTGAGTCCTATGTGTCATTGCAGAGGCTGTAATGTAGTAATCAGAATAATAATAGAGAACAATATTGTCCTGAGAGATCTCTATAGACTACAGATGTGATCAAACAAGTTGCTGCTTGAGATCAACCCAAACGCGGTGGAGTCTTCCTGGTTGTCCAGTCCATGACCAGTCCTCCTGGTGGATCAGGACCTAATCAACCAAACTGTTACTGCTGGCTGCCCGTAATCCAACGTAAGAACCACAGCAAGACTGACCAGGTACTGACTTTAGGCATCTGTCCAGTTCCTTCAAGAAGAGAGCCTGGGATCTATTGGTAATCCCCCTTTTGTATGCTGGGAGGCAGTTGAACAGTCTTGGGTTCCTGACACTTATTGGGTTTTCTCTAAGTGTACTCAAGGTGCATGTTACATCACCTGCCGAATCCTTTACTTTCATAGAGAGAGATTTATGTATGCAGATTTAAAACTGGTTCCTTTAGGATTTTTCATATGTAAAGTATGATGAATCGTTCTGGCTTGCATATAAACGAGTACAGGTCAAGGGACTTCAAACAGTCTCAGTAATTGACTGCACTTATATGCGCAGTAAAGGTTCTATATATATTCTGCAGATCTGCAATTTCGCCTGCCATGAAAGAGATTGTTAGTGTAAAGCCGTATTGAAGCCTAGTGAGAACAAATGACTTATAGAGGATCATTGGCTTGGCTTCCCTCATTTTCAAGGTTCTCATTATCCATTCTATCATTTTCTTAGCAGATGAGATAATGACATTGTGATCGTTTGAGGTGATCCTCTGACATTATCACTACCAAATCCTTCACATTAATTTTTCGCTCCATAATGAAGTTAGAATTTGTTTTTAACTCCAATTTAGCGGAATTAAGCTTCGAATATCAGATAATGAAAGTGATCTGGCCTGAATCCAGCACTAAACTATCATCACAATTCCACATAAACCGTATAACTTCAGAGGCATGTGGAAGATTAACAAACTTAGACTAGCACTAAGAGACTACAGTTCAGTATGCTTCAGAACTTTATATACGACATATGTCAGGCCGATCACTGAGTACGCGGCACCAGCATGGAGCCTTCACCAGGTCAAACACATGAAACTGGAAAAAGTTCTAAGGTTTGCAACCAGATTAGTATTAGAACCGAGAGAAGAACGAGGGGTATGATTTAATATGTACAAATTATAAGAGGAATTGATTGGGCTGACACAAACGAAGGCACAGACGAGGGGCATAGGGATGTAAGGAAGTATTTCTTTAGTCTAAGGAATGACTTGTATGAGGCAGCGGTAAATTCAATACATAGCTTCACGAGTAGATATGATGAGAGAAAAGAAGTCAAATTTAGCGAGGGTAGTCAAAGTGGTCTCGAAGGCGGGGCCAAGAGCTAAGTCTTGATTCCTGCAAATACAAATCGGTGAGTTCGTACTCAAGCTGGCACACGCACATACGCAGACACACACACACACACACACACACACACACATACACACAATCAATATAAAATTTGCAGTCATTTGCATGTTTTAACAATGACATCATAATTTCATTGCAAGGTCGATGAACCGTGTTCATGTCACCGCTGCTGTTGGTAAAAACTGACCTTTTTTCAGTTTTCTGCTTTGAAAATAATTTTTAATAAATATTTTAGTACCTTTAAAGAAACAAAATAAATTAGAAATAAAATCTACTTTCACGGAATGTTTTCGTGTGTGTGTGTGTGTGTGTGTGTGTGTGTGTGTGTGTGTGTGTGTGTGTGTGTGTTTGTGTGTGTGTGTGTGTGCTTTTTCCCCGTTTTTTATATTTCTTGTTTTTCATACATCGAATTATAACATCTATTTTTCTCCTCTTAAATTATATTAACTTGCAATACTGCTACTCCCAGATCTTGGCATACCTACTCTTGAAACTGTGTGTTACTTCCAGTACTTCCTCTTGTACCTTATTCCTTTTCCCTACTATTCTTAGAGCGGTGTATGTTATCAACATTGCGTCCTCATCTAGCTTAATCCACACCAGTACAACTCTAAGACAGAGGCATTATTTTCTAATATCTCTAACTTATCTGAGCTTTCGGTGTCCATTTATCCTTCCTTGCTCATGGTTCTTATATTTTAAGTCTGTCCTATCTGCCCTGTCCATTCTTATCCAGGTGGATGCTCAATAATGGCTCTCTGTACTCGAGAACTGGTGTGATGTATATCTCGTATAACGTCCTGAAGAATCCTTTGCTTGAGGTTCCATACAGATGTCGTGGAAGGTTCTAAAAGAAGCAGTCTTCCAGAAATGTTATTTTTTATTGTATCAGTTTTAACTTAGCAGGAAGTGCTGTCTTGAGAGATGCTTAACAGGTGTACTGTCTCCTACACCGACGTCGATCGACCGTTGTTACTTACTTTAGAAACCTCAGAGCACAAATCTAAATACTTATCAGGCAGCGGCACGATGTTTCAGCTCGGTCGTTGGTGATGCCTGTCAGTAACTGTTCTGACGCAACTGCTAATGTGTCACTCTCAATTGTTCCCAAAGATCTGACAGTTTTCTAAAGCAGATGGAAGCATAATGAGGCCTTATCACAGACCGGGTCGCAGGGGCGTTGACCCCTGGAACTCTCTCCAGGTAAATCTCCAGGTAATAACTGAAATGGGGGGGCGGATGAGGATTCGTAAGGTATATTACTTTACTTGATTTATGTGAAACACTTAAACAAAAGCCGTCTTGTTTACTGGGAGTGTTAGTTATTAGTGGAGATCATCCAAATGAGGTTCACAGGTCTCCCGAAGAGTGCTTTCAGGAAGCACCCAGGAGAACGTTCCTACACGTTCACTGTATCTTGGATAATAAGAGAAAATGTTAGTTAAATTATTAGTGTGGTTCTTTATTTATGCTTCTGCTTTGTCAGGCCAACTGCAGCACCACCCTGTTCTGTAGGACTGTAGTACCACCCTGGTGTGCACGACTGCAGCACCACCCTCGCCCTCACGACTGAAGCACCACCCTGGTGTGCACGACTGCAGCACCACCCTGGTGTCACGACTGCACACCACCTCGCCCTACGACTGCAGCACCACCTGGTGCCGACTGCAGCACACTCGCCTGACGACTGCAGCACCACCCTGGTGTGCACGACTGCAGCACCACCCTGGTGCCGACTGCAGCACCACTCGCCCTCACGACTGCAGCACCACCCTGTGCAGACTGCACACCACCTGCCTGCACGACTGCAGCACCACCCTGGTGTGCACGACTGCAGCACCCTGTGCACGACTGCGACCCTCGCCTGCACGACTGCAGCACCACCCTCGCCCTCACGACTGCAGCACCACCCTGGTGTGCACGACTGCAGCACCACCCTGGTGTGCACGACTGCAGCACCACCCTGGTGTGCACGACTGCAGCACCACCCTCGCCTGCACGACTGCAGCACCACCCTGGTGTGCACGACTGCAGCACCACCCTGGTGTGCACGACTGCAGCACCACCCTCGCCTGTATGACTGCAGCACCACCCTGGTGTGCACGACTGCAGCACCACCCTCGCCTGCACGACTGCAGCACCACCCTGGTGTGCACGACTGCAGCACCACCCTGGCCTGCACGACTGCAGCACCACCCTGGCCTGCACGACTGCAGCACCACCCTGGCCTGCACGACTGCAGCACCACCCTCGCCTGCACGACTGCAGCACCACCCTGGCCTGCACGACTGCAGCACCACCCTGGCCTGCACGACTGCAGCACCACCCTGGTCTGCACGACTGCAGCACCACCCTGGTCTGCACGACTGCAGCACCACCCTGGTGTGCACGACTGCAACACCACCTGAAACATGAAACACTTCAGTAAGGTGTATTATCTAACTTGATTATAGTCATAACCTTATTTATTTACTACTAAATAATAACAGTTTTGTATCAACTAATCACTTGCAAGCAACAACAACAGCAACAACAACAACAGCAACAACAAAAGCAACGACAACAACAAGAGCAACAAGAGCAACAACAACAACAAATATCCATTTGTTCACGAGTTCTTCTTCCAGGTTCTCGAAACCGTGAAATGAAAACATCTGCTCGCAACATACGGGTTTATAGCCTCATGTTCCATAAAGTTCTCACTTTAGATCTTAGAATTTATATTGAGCCAAACGTTTCAGGGAGAAACGAGGGGAAAAAAACCTGATGAGTGAGGGAAATGTAGGAGAGGAGAAGAAGGTGATGAAGTAGTGGTAAGGGAGAGGTGTTAATGGAGAGGTGAGGGGGATGTAAAGGAAAGGGGGGGGGGTGATGGAGTGGAAAGAGAAGGGTGATCATGAAAAGGGTTATAAAGAAGGGGTAAGGGAGTATGATGAGAATGTGTGAGATTATTGTAGGGAGAGAAGAAGGTGAGTGAAGGTTAGTGTCTTGTGGTAGTGTGTCCCGTTGGTGGTGTGTTCTGTTGTTGGTGTGTCCCGTTGGTGGTGTGTCCTGTTGGTGGTGTGTCCTGTTGGTGGTGTGTCCTGTTGGTGGTGTGTCCCGTTAGTGGTGTGTCCTATTGGTGGTGTTGGTGGTGTGTCCTGTTGGTGGTGTGTCCCGTTGGTGGTGTGTCCCGTTAGTGGTGTGTCCTATTGGTGGTGTTGGTGGTGTGTCCTGTTGGTGTTGTGTTCTGTTGGTGGTGTGTCCTGTTGGTGGTGTGTCCTGTTGTTGGTGTGTCCCGTTGGTGGTGTGTCCCGTTGGTGGTGTGTCCCGTTGGTGGTGTGTCCCGTTGGTGGTGTGTCCCGTTAGTGGTGTGTCCTATTGGTGGTGTTGGTGGTGTGTCCTGTTGGTGGTGTGTTCTGTTGGTGGTGTGTCCTGTTGGTGGTGTATCCCGTTGGTGGTGTGTCCTGTTGGTGTTGTGTCCCGTTGGTGGTGTGTCCCGTTGGTGGTGTGTCCCGTTGGTGGTGTGTCCGTTGGTGGTGTGTCCCGTTGGTGGTGTGTCCTGTTTCTGGTGTGTCCTGTTGGTGGTGTGTCCTGTTGGTGGTGTGTCCTGTTGTGGTGTGTCCTGTTGGTGGTGTGTCCCGTTGGTGGTGTGTCCTGTTGGTGGTGTGTCCCGTTGGTGGTGTGTCCCGTTGGTGGTGTGTCCCGTTGGTGGTGTGTCCCGTTGGTGGTGTGTCCTGTTTCTGGTGTGTCCTGTTGGTGGTGTGTCCTATTGGTAGTGAGTCCAGTTGGTAGTGTGTCCTGTTGGTAGTGTGTCCTGTTTGTTGTGTGTCCTGTTGATTGTGTGTCCTGTTGGTAGTGTGTCCTGTTGGTAGTGTGTCCTGTTGGTAGTGTGTCATGTTTGTTGTGTGTCCTGTTGATTGTGTGTCCTGTTGGTAGTGTGTCCTGTTGGTAGTGTGTCCTGTTTGTTGTGTGTCCTGTTGATTGTGTGTCCTGTTGGTATTGTGCCCTGCTGGTAGTGTGTCCTGCTGGTAGTGTGTCCTGCTGGTAGTGTGTCCTGCTGGTAGTGTGTCCTGCTGGTAGTGTGTCCTGCTGGTAGTGTGTCCTGCTGGTAGTGTGTCCTGCTGGTGTGTGTCCTGCTGGTAGTGTGCTGTTGATAGTGGTAGTGTAGCTGGTAGTGTAGTGTGCTGGTAGTGTAGTTGCTGGTAGTGTAGGGTGCTGGTAGTGTAGGGTGCTGGTAGTGTAGTGTGCTGGTAGTGTAGTGTGCTGGTAGTGTAGTGTGCTGGTAGTGTAGTGTGCTGGTAGTGTAGTGTGCTGGTAGTGTAGTGTGCTGGTAGTGTAGTGTGCTGGTAGTGTAGTGTGCTGGTAGTGTAGGGTGCTGGTAGTGTAGTGTGCTGGTAGTGTAGTGTGCTGGTAGTGTAGTGTGCTGGTAGTGTAGTGTGCTGGTAGTGTAGTGGTGCTGGTAGTGTAGGTGCTGGTAGTGTAGGTGCTGGTAGTGTAGTGTGCTGGTAGTGTAGTGTGCTGGTAGTGTAGTGTGCTGGTAGTGTAGGGTGCTGGTAGTGTAGGGTGCTGGTAGTGTAGGTGCTGGTAGTGTAGGTGTGCTGGTAGTGTAGGGTGCTGGTAGTGTAGTGTGCTGGTAGTGTAGTGTGCTGGTAGTGTAGGGTGCTGGTAGTGTAGGGTGCTGGTAGTGTAGTGTGCTGGTAGTGTAGTGTGCTGGTAGTGTAGTGTGCTGGTAGTGTAGGTGCTGGTAGTGTAGGGTGCTGGTAGTGTAGGGTGCTGGTAGTGTAGGGTGCTGGTAGTGTAGGGTGCTGGTAGTGTAGTGTGCTGGTAGTGTAGTGTGCTGGTAGTGTAGGTGCTGGTAGTGTAGGGTGCTGGTAGTGTAGGGTGCTGGTAGTGTAGGTGCTGGTAGTGTAGTGTGCTGGTAGTGTAGGGTGCTGGTAGTGTAGTGTGCTGGTAGTGTAGGGTGCTGGTAGTGTAGGGTGCTGGTAGTGTGGGTGCTGGTAGTGTAGTGTGCTGGTAGTGTAGTGTCTGGTAGTGTAGGGTGCTGGTAGTGTAGGTGCTGGTAGTGTAGGTGTGCTGGTAGTGTAGGGTGCTGGTAGTGTAGTGTGCTGGTAGTGTAGGGTGCTGGTAGTGTAGTGTGCTGGTAGTGTAGGGTGCTGGTAGTGTAGGGTGCTGGTAGTGTAGGGTGCTGGTAGTGTAGGGTGCTGGTAGTGTAGGGTGCTGGTAGTGTAGTGTGCTGGTAGTGTAGTGTGCTGGTAGTGTAGGGTGCTGGTAGTGTAGTGTGCTGGTAGTGTAGGGTGCTGGTAGTGTAGTGTGCTGGTAGTGTAGTGTGCTGGTAGTGTAGTGTGCTGGTAGTGTAGTGTGCTGGTAGTGTAGTGTGCTGGTAGTGTGCTGAGTGTGGTGCTGGTAGTGTAGGGTGCTGGTAGTGTAGGTGCTGGTAGTGTAGGGTGCTGGTAGTGTAGTGTGCTGGTAGTGTAGGGTGCTGGTAGTGTAGGGTGCTGGTAGTGTAGGGTGCTGGTAGTGTAGGGTGCTGGTAGTGTAGGGTGCTGGTAGTGTAGGTGTGCTGGTAGTGTAGTGTGCTGGTAGTGTAGGTGCTGGTAGTGTAGTGTGCTGGTAGTGTAGGGTGCTGGTAGTGTAGTGTGCTGGTAGTGTAGTGTGCTGGTAGTGTAGTGTGCTGGTAGTGTAGTGTGCTGGTAGTGTAGTGTGCTGGTAGTGTAGTGTGCTGGTAGTGTAGTGTGCTGGTAGTGTAGTGTGCTGGTAGTGTGAGTGTGCTGGTAGTGTAGTGTGCTGGTAGTGTAGTGTGCTGGTAGTGTAGGGTGCTGGTAGTGTAGTGTGCTGGTAGTGTAGTGTGCTGGTAGTGTAGTGTGCTGGTAGTGTAGTGTGCTGGTAGTGTAGTGTGCTGGTAGTGTAGGGTGCTGGTAGTGTAGTGTGCTGGTAGTGTAGTGTGCTGGTAGTTTCATCCTAATGTAGTGTTCTGGGCGGCACTGCACTTGACATCAACAATTTTCTATACTATGCCCTAACTTACCTTTCCCTAACTTAACTAAATCCATCCTACTCTAAGTTTAACCTGACCTAAGACTAACAACATATTAACATAATCTCACCCTAAGCCACCATCATACTAACCTCAGCTAACATAACGTCACCGAAACTAATCTAACCTATCCGAACTTAACCTACCACTCTACGGTTGGCTTTATAAACCCTGAAACCTTTTATAAACCTTACTAAACCTCTAATTGATTTTTACCCTGATATAATCTGCTATAACTACGTTAATCTTAATCTAACCCACATTCAAGAATCTACTAGGTTAACCTTCCCTGACATAGACAAGTCTAACCCAACCTTATACTGACAATAATTTACCTAATTTGACCTAATATAATCAAATCTAACTTAGCTAATCATTAGTTTATCAACCCTTAATCTAGCTTAACTATGTATACTCTATACTGGGTATACACTTGCCGTTGCTGAATGTATTTAAAAACATTTATACACAAGCTTGAACATTCCTTCTGTATATTTATTTCTATGTTGTTTTAAACGTGGAATTTTATTTGTAATTTGCGGACGGGATCCGATTCTGTATCTCGGATGGCAACACGATTTGAATGCTTTTACGTGAATAAAAATGTTTATATCCAGAAACAGCGAGGAGCTTATTGATTGTTCCTGTGTGTGTGTGTGTGTGTGTGTGTGTGTGTGTGTGTGTGTGTGTGTGTGTGTGTGTGTTCGCTTGCGTTCGTGTGCTTCAAAAATTTGAGGAATATAGCCGATGTACAGAAGCTGTCAGTGTGAGCGTGTTGAGAGCACAGCTGAGGAAGCCCATTGCTTCATGGGCTTGCTACTGTTGGGTAAAATATTGGACTTGGTACAGTGTGGTATAGTAATGGGCATGATACTCTGTTCAATAGTGGGCATGATACTCTTTTCTATAATAGTGGGCATGGTTCTGTGTGGTATAGCAGTAGTAGGTTTGGTTCTGTGGTATAGCAGTAGGCTTGGTACTGTGGTATAGCAGTGGGCTTGGTACTGTGGTATAGTAGTGAGCTTGGTACTGTGGTATAGTAGTGGGCTTGGTACTGTGGTATAGTAGTGGGCTTGGTACTGTGGTATGGTGTGGGCTTGGTACTGTGGTATAGTATTGGGCTTGATACTGTGGTATAGCAGTTGGCTTGGTAATGTGGTATAGCAGCAGGCTTGGTACTGTGGTATAGTATTGGGCTTGATACTGTGGTATAGCAGTTGGCTTGGTAATGTGGTATAGTAGTGGCCTTGGTACTGTGGTATAGTAGTGGCCTTGGTACTGTGGTATAGTAGTGGGCTTGTTACTGTGGTATAGTAGTGGGCTTGGTACTGTGGTATAGTAGTGGGCTTGGTACTGTGGTATAGTAGTGAACTTGGTACTGTGGTATAGTAGTGGGCTTGGTACTGTGGTATAGTAGTGGGCTTGGTACTGTTGTATAGTAGTGGTCTTGATACTGTCGTATAGTAGTGGGCATGGTACTGTGGTATAGTAGTGGGCATGGTACTGTGGTATAGTAGTGGCCTTGGTACTGTGGTATAGTAGTGGTCTTGATACTGTCGTATAGTAGTGGGCATGGTACTGTGGTATAGTAGTGGGCTTGGTACTGTGGTATAGTAGTGGCCTTGGTTCTGTGGTATAGTAGTGGCCTTGGTACTGTGGTATAGTAGTGGCCTTGGTACTTTGGTATAGTAGTGGGCTTGGTACTGTGGTATAGTAGTGGGCTTGGTACTGTGGTATAGCTGTGGGCTTGGTACTGTGGTATAGTAGTGGGATTGGTACTGTGGTATAGTAGTGGGCTTGATACTGTCGTATAGTAGTGGGCATGGTACTGTGGTATAGTAGTGGGCTTGATACTGTCGTATAGTAGTGGGCTTGGTACTGTGGTATAGTAGTGGGCTTGGTACTGTGGTATAGTAGTGGGCTTGGTACTGTGGTATAGCTGTGGGCTTGATAATGTCGTATAGTAGTGGGCTTGGTACTGTGGTATAGTAGTGGGCTTGATACTGTCGTATAGTAGTGGGCTTGGTACTGTGGTATAGCTCTGGGCTTGATACTGTCGTATAGTAGTGGGCTTGGTACTGTGGTATAGTAGTGGGCATGGTCACGGTCCGAGCCGTGAGTGCGTTGACCCTCTCCAGGTATGTTACTATATGGTATACTATTATTGGGCACCTGGCAGAAGATCCGATGCGTTCCTGGTACTACTGACACTGTCCTGCTAAGTTTGCTAGCTGTCATTGCAAAACTCGTAGTCAAATTCCTATAACTAAAGAATATTCCATAATCAATCTAATATTTATTGACTACAGATAATGTTACATCTTCTTATATATGTTTGCCAGTAAAATCAGTGCGTCTAAACTTTGTCTCAGGTTTTCCTAGACTCAGGGTTAAGTTTTAGGTCAGACGGCGTTCCAAAGTTTTTATTTACGGGGGTCGGCGCCCCATTGTATACTGATTTCACATGCGTATTTCCCACTTGATTAGTTTCAGTGTAAACATTGAGGCCTTTATATCTAAGAACCGAAAAGTAAGATAGATATACCTGCCTTTTGATGCATCAAAGTAGAGGTGAGGGACCCCCTGTACCTATATCAGAACCCATCGAGAGTATTACTAAAGAACATTTTCCAAGAACTATATTTTTATACATATTACTCGTAAAAAGCGAAATATACCCGGGCAACGCCGGGTTATTCCTCTCGTTTGGTGTCTAAACGTTGGTTCTACGTTGAATTTTCCTTGTTATAACGTTAACCAATCCTTAGACATCTTTGAGCTAACATGAGGAAATTTATTTGCTATTTTATTGGCTATTTCATTTACTACTAGGAGTTGGGCTCAGTGTTGCCCACACGTGTAATTTCTCGTAAGAAAAATATATAAATATAAAAATGTTAATGGATGTTTTCCTCTTTTATTAGTTCTCCCGAGGGATTCTAGGGTTATTTTCCCCCACTCCTGTCTTGTTACCAGGTGAATGTGGGAGGCGTACCTCCAGGCACCTGTCGTGTTACCAGGTGAGTGTGGGAGGCGTACCTCCAGGCACCTGTCTTGTTACCAGGTGAGTGTGGGAGGCGTACCTCCAGGCACCTGTCTTGTTACCAGGTGAGTGTGGGAGGCGTACCTCCAGGCACCTGTCTTGTTACCAGGTGAGTGTGGGAGGCGTACCTCCAGGCACCTGTCTTGTTACCAGGTGAGTGTGGGAGGCTTACCTCCAGGCACCTGCCTTGACAACAAGTGGGTGTTGCGACTAACACCCCCAGCAACCACCTCGTCAGCAGATGTGTGTGGGAACTCACACCCCCATACACACCTTATCAACAAGCTGGAAATTTAAAATTTGTCACTCAACATAGTGCAACCAAAGAAATGCCCCCTCCTCGAATAGACACCAGCCCCCCAGAATTAAAATTTTGGAATGCAGGGAAGTCCTAGACCTGCTCCTGGGCTACACGAAGCCAGTGACCAAATGTGATTACATAGTCTTTCATTGAACTGACTCAATATTGTCCTGTATACACAATTGAATATTTCCCTTCTGTTCACATAGTGAAGCGCTAAACTAGTTTGGGGATCACACAGCGCATGGGGAATGGGAGGCAATCAGGTTCGATTCAGGGAATTGGAAGGTTGATTCGGTTCCCTGGATCAAGAGCCCGTCGGCATCAAGATACTCTAATTGGACGATTGAGTTGTGTTAAACTGACTATGTTAAATTTATTAACATAGGTCAGTGCTTAAGATGTTAACGTGATTCACACCAAGCTATGTTGATGTGACTCGCATCAGGCTATGTTGATGCGACTCACACCAACTGAACTCAACAAACTACTCAAATCAGTTCCTGATCAGCCAGGCTGTGGTGCATACTTTGGCTGCGGACGGCTGGTCTGATCGATCAGACCAGCAACCAGGAGGCCTAGCCTAGGACCTGGCCACTGCTGTAACATCCACTCTGAGCGAGTACATGTAACTTACAGGTAACATTTCCTAACTTTTGCTGACCTGTGCCTCTTCTGGCCCTCTCGCGGCGCATTTAATACACCTTAGAATTATTCCCTCACATACACAACATATTCGACTAATACTCTTGTGGTGGTGCTGCTGCTGTTTCTGCTGCTGTCGCTGCTGCTGCTGTTGCTTCTGCTGTTGCTTCTGCTCCTCTTGTTGCTGCTTCTGCTACTCTTTATACAGAAGAAGCCGAACACAGTGGTAATATCCCGCTATACTCTGTCATTCTATCTTACTGTTTAAAGATGTCCGTCAACGTTACAGCGGTCGTGGATATCAGGTCTTTCAGCATCCCTGGTATATATCGTTCTTCATCACTCCCTCGGATATCACATCCTTCATAGACGCTCCTTACAGTGAGAGATGAGGCCAACGTTATGAGAGACCCACTTGTTAGGACACAGCATCACCAGAACCCACCACCAGTGTCACCACTTTCCTCTCCACCCCCCTCACCATTACTACCACCACTGCTAACACACTCCTCACTACAACCGCCACCACCACTGCTAATACACACCTCACTACAACCACCACCACCACTGCTAACACACGCCTAACTACAACCACCACCACCACTGCTAACACACGCCTAACTACAACCACCACCACCACTGCTAACACACACCTCACTACAACCACCACCACCACTGCTAACACACGCCTAACTACAACCACCACCACCACTGCTAACACACTCCTCACTACCACTACCACAACTGATATCACCGCCACTCTCCTTCCTTCAATCACCACCACCCTCCACCACTACCATATCCCCTTCCTACTCCACCCCAGTACTGTAAATGAAGGCGAGACGACCACGACGGGGTGAAGAACGACCAGCCATAAATCAACTCCCTGGCAAAAATCCTGAGAGGTTAAAGAATGGAGACTGAAAATGACAGAGTGGAACTAAAGCCAGCTAGACAGTATGGTCCAGTGGCCCTCTAGGGCCGGCTGGACAATATGGTCTAGTGGTCTCTAGGGCCTGCTGGACAATATAGCCCAGTAGCCCTAGGGCCTGCTGGATAATGTGGTCCAGTAACCCCTAGGGGCGGCTGGACAATATGGTCCAGTGGCCCTAATGGCCTGCTGGACAATGTGGCCATGGTCCCTAGGGTCTGCTGGACAATGTAGTCCAGTGATCCCTAGGGCCGGCTGGACAATATGTTCCAGAGGCCCCTAAGACCTGCTGGATAATAGGGTTCTGTAACCCCTAAGGCCTGCTGGACAATATGGTCCAGTGGACCAAGGTAAAACTAGACAGTTTGCTGAAGTGAGCCAGACCAAACCCGATAATATAGCGCAGCGGCTCAGAAGCCAGCAGGGCAGAATGGCCCATTGGCCATTATGGCCGGCTGGACAATGTGGTTGGGAGATCGAGGGACCTGAGGCGATTCATCAGCTGTAAATGTACAAAGATTTTTCTTCCGGTTTTCAATGATATTTGAGTGACGTTGCCAGAATGTTGAGTTAATAAGTCAGTGTTTACATACCAGTGGTGTCAGTGTTTACATACCAGTGGTGGTACTGTTGCAACAGTGGTGGTAGTGTTGCAACAGTGGTGGTAGTGTTGCAACAGTGGTGGTAGTGTTGCAACAGTGGTGGTAGTGTTGCAACAGTGGTGGTAGTGTTGCAATAGTGGTGGTAGTGTTGCAACAGTGGTGGTAGTGTTGCAACAGTGGTGGTAGTGTTGCAACAGTGTTGGAAGCTTTCCAGGGGCCTCAGGAAGTGGTTGAATAACAGGGGGAATGTTGTTTCCAGTGGTGTCTGTGTGTGTATTGTAACAGTGGTAGAATATCTCTAGTGGTGTCAGTATTGAAATTTAAGAGGATTGATTGAAGAGCCGTGATATTTTGGAAAAAAAAAATGTAACTCTGCCAGCCTGTATCGGAACAAGTAAGATTTATACACTCTCGAAGTCATTTTATTTCGTTCCATCCTCTGTACATGTCCGAACCACCTCAACAACCCTTCCTCAGCCCTCTGGGTAATAGTTTTGGTAATCCCACACCTTCTAATTTCCAAACTACGAATTCTCTGCATTATATTCACATCACACATTGCCCTCAGACACGACATCTCCACTGCCTCCAGCCTTCTCCTTGTTGCAACATTCACCACCCATGCTTCACACCCATATAAGAGTGTTGGTATAACTATACTATCATCCCCCTCTTTCCTTCCATGGACAAAGTTCTTCGTCTCCACAGACTCCTCAGTGCACAACTCACCTTTTTCCCTAGTCAATTCTAGTGGTGTCAGTGTTTATAAGGCAAAAATGTCACTAGTGGTGTAAATGGGTGATTGAATAGTATACCTGGAGGGTGTTCCGGGGGTCAACGACCCCGCGGACCGGTCCATCACCAGGTCTCGTAGTAGATGAATATTTCCAATGGTATCAGTGAATCTGAGTGTTGGAGCAGAGGACGAATGTTGCAATGGTGTCACAGAGAGTTGGACCAAGGAAGAATGTTGGGTAAGGTGAGAAGAGGCGCCATTGCGTTGGCACAATTTAGGAATGTTACCAGTGAAGTCAGTGCAGATACAATGAGAAAATGCTACCATTAGAATTGTTGTATTGCTGAAAATGGAATAAAATACCGACAAGTTGAAGATTAAATATTCAGCTCCATGGAGCTGAAATATTCAGCTCCATGGAGCTGAACTCTTCTCCAGGCTGAGGGACTGACCCCTCAAATACTTTTATCCAAGGTTGATGGACTGATTATATAATCTTTGCTTCAATTCTGTTGCTCCCTTTGTATTTGACTGAAGAAGCCTACTGTGTAGGCGAAACGTCTTACTCTTCAGAATTGATGTATTTGACAAAAATAGAGTAAGTGTCAGTGGTGTTAAAAGTATTGGTGGTATCATTATGCCAAAGTGGTGATATAGTCAGTAGGATTTTGATAGTGGTGATATGGTGGTGATATAGATAGTTGTATTTTACCAGTGGTGTCAATGTGACTGTATAGCCATTGGGATACAGTCATGAGAGTCCCCAGTGGCGTGATGGTGGTGGAGACTGCGAACAACAGCAGCATTGGTAGCTTTAGCACAGTGGTTTAGTGTGCAAGTTTACCAAAGGCGGATTTACAACGCTACACTAAATCCTTGAAGCACTGGAACCTCTGTAAAAAAAGTTTTATTTTGTTAATCCTGTGTATGTGTGTGTGGGGGGGGGGAGGGGGTGTACTCACCTGTTTGTGGTTGCAGGGGTCGATTCATCGCTCCTGGTTCCTCCTTTTCGCTGATCGCTGCTACATCAACTCTCTCCCTTCTCCAAGAGCTTTATCGTACCTCTTCTTAAAGCTATGTATGGATCCTGCCTCCACTACATTACAGATTGTTTCACTTCCTGACAACTGTATGACTGAAAAAATATTTGCTGTATATGTATACGTGTATGTCGGTGTGTGTGTGTGTGTGTGTGTGTGTGTGTGTGTGTGTGTGTGTGTTTGCGCGTGTATACGTGTAATTACCTATTCGTAATTGCCTATTTGTAGCTACACGAGCAGAGTTGAGCTCGTGGTGTCATGTCTTCATCAATTTAATCATCAATGAATGGTTTCATAATTTACAATAGCTGTAGTACTTATATTTTTTTTCCACGTAAATTTTTTTTATCCCCTCCCCTACTCCGTTTTTCTCTTCGCTACAGTCACCTCTTATTCCTGCTCTAGATACAAAGTAATTTTCTTTATCTATTCTCATGTTTTTTTATGGGTTTATATGGAATCAAGTCTTCTATTTTACTATCAGCCAACGTCAGTATCTTTAATTTATATTTTCATCTTTTCATCGTACCCATTTTTGTGGAACTTTAAAAAAATTATCTTCTATTTCTCTCTTATTTCTCTTTTATTTTTCAAATACGTATTCTCTTTTATTTACATTAAGTTTTTTTTTACTCCTAGGTCTCTCACACTTTCAACATTTTGCCACAATAAGCCGTCTTCATGGGAGCCTGATTTCGCGTTCTCCCATTTCCATTACTAGACATTTATCTTTAATAAATTCCGCTATCCATCTATCATTTGAGTTGTTCAATATATCCACTTAATATTCTAGAGATTTACAGCCATTAAGAACATTACGGGATCACGTACTTAACCTTGTGGTACACCACTTGTAATGTCACCCCAGACAGTTTTCTTCTTATAATTGTTGGCATGTATCTCTCAAGTAAAATGTGTCGACAGCGAAGGTTTTACAGCTGAGAGCATTGACAGCTGAGTGTGTTGATAGCTAATAGCTTGGTAGTAAAGAGCGCTGATAGCTAAAAGCATTGGCATCCAAAAGTGTTGACGGCAGAGAGCATTTACGAGCGAGAGAGTGAGAGCCTGGCCAACTGAGAGCGTGGGCAACTGAGAGCCTAACTAGTTGAGAGCTTTGTCAGCTGAGAGCGTTGACAACTGAGAGGGCTGGTAGGTGAGAGCGTTAGCAAGTGAGAACGTTGGCAGCTAAGATCGTTGGCACGTGAGAGCTTTCACAGCCGAGTGTGCTACGTAACCTGGCCAATATTTGTAAATGTTGAGGTTCTCGTCTGGCTGCTGCTGCTGCTGCTGCTACTGCTGCTGCTACTACTGCTGTTCTTACTGCTACTGTTATTGTTACTGCTACTTCTGCTGTTACTGCTGCTACCTTTACTGCTGCTTCTGCTGCCTCGTATTTTATAAAGAGGCCGTAAATCACCAACTTCTCTTAGAGGACCGACCATGTTTTCCTCTTGGCCAGTTTTCAGAAATAATCAAGAATGAGTGATGGGAAAGTTGCCAGAAAAAAAATCTCCCCCCGAGAGAATTTTAATTTATTCCTCTCATGCATCCTATACTTAAATTCTTTTCCATTCATCTCTCTTTTTTCTTCTCTCCTCTTTTCCCCTCCTATTTCTCTCCCCCTCTTTTGCAAAATATTTTACGCAGCCAAAGCTTGCAAATTCAGTTTTGTTATTTAAATCTCTCTTTTTATTTTCCATTCGGAGGTCAAATGTTAACTAACAAAACTGAGTAAAAAAAATATTTATCCTGGACAATGAAATTTATTCATTCTATTAAAATATAGCAAGAATCCACTTCCTGACCACCTCTTTAGAAAAAAAATATATGAGTGAGAAGGGCTGGGTTTGATTAGTACCTGAGGTACTGAGCAAATTCTTGTGTAGCTTTGAGAAAAGGTTGGACAAATAGGTGGGTGGGAATGGTTGGTTTTGAGAAAAGGTTGGACAAATAGGTGGGTGAGAATGGTTGGTTTTGAGATGGACTTGCCTAGTATGGGTCTGTAGGCCTTCTGCAGTGATCCTCCAATCTTATTTTATACGAATAAATGGTTTAGACAACCGATAAGTTGGTAAATGAGACACTTGTGAAGCATTTAGGTATCTTTGGAAACGTTTCGGTATAATCACCCTGCATGGGCATTTTCAAATTGGTGGCCCGGCCTTGGCTCTCTTTCGTGGAAGTGTCTCAGACCAATGTCTGCCATGAGAGGAGGTACCTCCTCGTCTTCTGGGTCTAGCTGTCCCCTCTCTAGCCCTATTCCCCGCCCCCACGGGGCTCTGAGGAAGAAGCTACGCAACTTGGGCTGCCACAAGCCCCGCCCATACTGGGTTTATAGGGTGTGGCAGCTGCATAGCAACAGACGATGTTAGGAGGGGCAAAGGCAGCAAGCACTACAGGTTCCTTTTGGAGTCACACCCCAGCTTTGGACATAACGCCCGAGCGCTGGGGAAGCTCAAGAATGCCACTTGCTGTGAGTGCTGCTGCTAGTTCACTTGTCCGTTGCACTCTCCTGTGCAGTATATTCGCGGATATGGGACTTATATACTGATGTCAGATGAAGTGAAGAAGTGGTAGGCGGAGTCACCAGTGGATCAAACTCCTCTTCATCTTCTACCTTTCTTTGCACTGGACTGAAGAATCCACTGGCTGGCGCAACGTTTTAGAATAAAGATACCCAAATGTTGCATAAATGTCTCATTCATTCTTATGTTCATTAGTTGGCAGAAGAGAAACGTATGAACCTTAAAAACAAGTCAGTAACACCGACTACACAATAGGCTTCTTTAGCCAAGAAGACGAATAAAGATACCTAACTGTTTCACATGCGTTTTAAGATCATGAGAAAGAAGGAACACTGCAGCAGGCCTACTGGCCCATGCGAGGCAGGTAAAACTCACCTACCAACATGTTGGTATTGAGATTCTGAAGAACAGGCAAGGAGACTTGCGCTTAAATAGGCGTCAGCTGATAGGGACGGGTAGCAGACGAGGGCATAGTCACTGGCCTATTTAAGCGCAAGTTCTGTTCTTCAGAATCTCCACACCTGCGGTGCTGAACACACCAACGCCAAGGCCGAGGGACTGATTACTTCAAACTCCTTCTGTTCTTCACCATTCTCCTTTGTTAAGTAAAAAGACAAATGCTTTATCAACTGCTTGATAAAGCTCCTGGAGAGCGAAACGTTCCCACAATAAAATGTCTCATTAGTTGCATTTGTGTCCTTTTACTTAACATATTGTCGGTAATTCTACCAATATTAATACACCATTCTGCTTTGTATGGACTGATGAAGCCACTGTGGGGCGAATCGTTTCCACAATAGAGATACCAAAGTGTTGTACATGTGTCTAATTTATCAACTTGACGGTTCTCTCAACCATTTGTCCACACGTTCGTATTGTTTACCATTTTCAAATTCAGTCAGTAATTCCAAAAATATGGATGGAAAGACACGAGTGAATCACCGCTCATCATTACTGGATATGTTCTGGTCATGGGTGATTACAATAACCAAGATCCCAGGACCGAAACGTATTCAGTAAGGATGTACAAAACGTATGCATCTTTGTCCTCGAAGGTGCATGATATGAAATACCGACACGGTGGAAAAATAGACACAAATGCAGTATAATGAGAAATTTTGTAGACTAATATATTTGTGGGGGGGTTCTACGTGTGTAATTCCATGCACACTGAGGGGCATTGCTGACTGGCTTCCCCAGTGTCCTTTGTAGAACATTCTGAACAAATGCTAACGAACAAAAGAATTTACGACCCTGTTGGTTTCTGTTTTTGCTTATTAGTCAACATTAAAATCGGGCAACACACACACATATACAAGGGCAATTTAGCCAGCGAATAAATACAGTAGCTAGCTTTTTAAATCCTCACATTAGGTACTGATTAGTTCTTTTATCCTTCAGAAAAACACTCAATAGGTACCTGCTACTTCTCCTATCCTTCATAATAAGACACATTACACCGGGTGGGTACTGGCTAGTTCTCCTATTCCTCGTCATTAGACACATTACACCGGGTGGGTACTGGCTAGTTCTCCTATCCCTCGCAATAATGACACAGTGCACTGGGTGGGTAGCAGGTAAACTCAGCCACTGGCTAGTTCTCCTACCCCTCGCTATAATAAAACACAGAACACTGGGTGGGTAGTAGGTAAACTCAGTCACTGGCTAGTTCTCCTACCCCTCGCCATAATAAAACAGAACACTGGGTGGGTAGCAGGTAAACTCAGTCTCAGGCTAGTTCTCCTACCCCTCGCCATAATAAGACACAGAACACTGGGTGGGTAGCAGGTAAACTCAGCCTCAGGCTAGTTCTCCTACCCCTCGCCATAATAAGACACAGAACACTGGGTGGGTAGCAGGTTAACTCAGTCTCAGGTTGGTTCTCCTACCCCTCGCCATAATAAGACACAGAACACTGGGTGGGTAGCAGGTAAACTCAGTCTCAGGCTACTTCTCCTACCCCTCGCCATAATAAGACACAGAACACTGGGTGGGTAGCAGGTAAACTCAGCCACTGGCTAGTTCTCCTACCCCTCGCCATAATAAGACACAGAACACTGGGTGGGTAGCAGGTAAACTCAGCCTCAGGCTAGGTTCTCCTACCCTCGCCATAATAAGACACAGAACACTGGGTGGGTAGCAGGTTAACTCAGCTCTCAGGCTGGTTCTCCTACCCCTCGCCATAATAAGACACAGAACACTGGGTGGGTAGCAGGTTAACTCAGCCTCAGGCTAGTTCTCCTACCCCTCGCCATAATAAGACACAGAACACTGGGTGGGTAGCAGGTAAACTCAGCCTCAGGCTAGTTCTCCTACCCCTCGCCATAATAAGACACAGAACACTGGGTGGGTAGCAGGTTAACTCAGCCTCAGGCTAGTTCTCCTACCCCTCGCCATAATAAGACACAGAACACTGGGTGGGTAGCAGGTAAACTCAGCCTCAGGCTAGTTCTCCTACCCCTCGCCATAATAAGACACAGAACACTGGGTGGGCAGTAGGTAAACTCAGCCACTGGCTAGTTCTCCTACCCCTGGCCATAGTAAGACACAGAACACTGGGTGGGTAGCAGGTAAACTCAGCCACTGGCTAGTTCTCCTACCCCTCGCCATAATAAGACACAGAACACTGGGTGGGTAGCAGGTTAACTCAGCCTCAGGCTAGTTCTCCTACCCTGGCCATAATAAGACACAGAACACTGGGTGGGTAGCAGGTAAACTAAGCCACTGGCTAGTTCTCCTACCCCTCGCCATAATAAGACACAGAACACTGAGTGGGTAGCAGGTAAACTCAGCCACTGGCTAGTTCTCCTATACCTCGCCATAATAAGACACAGAACACTGGGTGGGTAGCAGGTAAACTCAGCCACTGGCTAGTTCTCCTACCCCTCGCCATAATAAGACACAGAACACTGGGTGGGTAGCAGGTAAACTCAGCCTCAGGCTAGTTATCCTACCCCTCGCCATAATAAGACACAGAACACTGGGTGGGTAGCAGGTAAACTCAGCCACTGGCTAGTTCTCCTACCCCTCGCCATAATAAGACACAAAACACTGGGTGGGTAGCAGGTAAACTCAGGATCAGGCTAGTTCTCCTACCCCTCGCCATAATAAGACACAGAACACTGGGTGGGTAGCAGGTTAACTCAGCCTCAGGCTGGTTCTCCTACCCCTCGCCATAATAAGACACAGAACACTGGGTGGGTAGCAGGTAAACTCAGCCTCAGGCTAGTTCTCCTACCCCTCGCCATAATAAGACAGAGAACACTGGGTGGGTAGCAGGTTAACTCAGCCTCAGGCTGGTTCTCCTACCCCTCGCCATAATAAGACACAGAACACTGGGTGGGTAGCAGGTAAACTCAGCCTCAGGCTAGTTCTCCTACCCCTCGCCATAATAAGACACAGAACACTGGGTGGGTAGCAGGTAAACTCAGCCTCAGGCTAGTTCTCCTACCCCTCGCCATAACAAGACACAGAACACTGGGTGGGTAGCAGGTAAACTCAGCCTGAGGCTAGTTCTCCTACCCCTCGCCATAATAAGACACAGAACACTGGGTGGGTAGCAGGTTAACTCAGTCTCAGGCTAGTTCTCCTACCCCTCGCCATAATAAGACACAGAACACTGGGTGGGTAGCAGGTAAACTCAGCCTCAGGCTAGTTCTCCTACCCCTCGCCATAATAAGACACAGAACACTGGGTGGGTAGCAGGTAAACTCAGTCTCAGGCTAGTTCTCCTACCCCTCGCCATAATAAGACACAGAACACTGGGTGGGTAGCAGGTAAACTCAGCCTCAGGCTAGTTCTCCTACCCCTGGCCATAATAAGACACAGAACACTGGGTGGGTAGCAGGTAAACTCAGCCTCAGGCTAGTTCTCCTACCCCTCGCCATAATAAGACACAGAACACTGGGTGGGTAGCAGGTAAACTCTGCCTCAGGAGACTTCCAGTAAACAAAGGGCTTCAACGACGCAAAATGTGAGGCTTTTTCCCACGATGTTTACGCAGTAATTGTCACACAGGATGAACCTCCATCCCTACCCAGCCTGATGTTGTGTTCTCCCTCTTTGTTGTGTTCTCCCTCTTTGTTGTGTTCTCCCTCTTTGTTGTGTTCTCCCTCTTTGTTGTGTTCTCCCTCTTTGTTGTGTTCTCCTCTCTGTTGTGTTCTCCTCTTGCTGTGTTCTCCTCTTGTTGTGTTCTCCTCTTGTTGTGTTCTCCTCTTTGCTGTGTTCTCCTCTTTGTTGTGTTCTCCTCTTGTTGTGTTCTCCCTCTTTCTTGTGTTCTCCTCTTTGTTGTGTTGTCCCTCTCTGTTGTGTTCTCCCTCTTTGCTGTGTTCTCCCTCTTTGTCGTGTTCTCCCTCTTTGTTGTGTTCTCCCTCTTTGTTGTGTTCTCCCTCTTTGTTGTGTTCTCCCTCTTTGTTGTGTTCTCCCTCTTTGTTGTGTTCTCCCTCTTTGTTGTGTTCTCCCTCTTTGTTGTGTTCTCCCTCTTTGTTGTGTTCTCCCTCTTTGTTGTGTTCTCCCTCTTTGTTGTGTTCTCCTCTTGTTGTGTTCTCCCTCTTGTTGTGTTCTCCTCTTGTTGTGTTCTCCCTCTTTGTTGTGTTCTCCCTCTTTGTTGTGTTCTCCCTCTTTGTTGTGTTCTCCCTCTTTGTTGTGTTCTCCCTCTTTGTTGTGTTCTCCCTCTTTGTTGTGTTCTCCCTCTTTGTTGTGTTCTCCCTCTTTGTTGTGTTCTCCCTCTTTGTTGTGTTCTCCCTCTTTGTTGTGTTCTCCCTCTTCGTTATGTTCTCCCTCTGTGTTCTCCCTCTTTGTTGTGTTCTCCCTCTGTGCTCTCCCTCTTGTGTTCTCCTTTTTTTTTGGTTCTCTCTGTTGTGTTTTCTCTCTTCTGTTCTCCCTATTTGTTGTTTTCCTCTTCTGTTGTACCACGATTTGTTGTGTCATGTTTTGGTAAACTTTCTCCCCCTTTTTTGCAATGCATTTTCTGTTGTCCTTGTTCGTTATTTTACTTTTTTTCTGTTTTATATGTTCGTTAGTTCATACATTTTCTGTTCTACATGTTCGTTACGTTACACGATGTTATGCTACGCTTTGTTCTCTTCTCCGTGTTGTTCTTTGTTCTTCATTCTATGGACATTTTACTGCACATTTTTTTCTGCGTTTATTACGCTAAATTTTCCTATTTTTCCATGTTTATTTCTCTGTTTGCTTATTTTTCCTGTCTTTGTTTCACTTCATTTTGCTATTTTTCTTCTTCCCTGTTTATATAGTCACCTTTTCCTCCTCTTCTTCCCTATTTCGCTAAATATTCCTCTGTTTTTTCCTGTGTTTATATCGCTACATTTACTCTCTTCCTTCACCCTGTTGTATTTGGCTGTTCTGGGCTAGTCTGGCTGGCTGGCTGGCTGGCTGGCTGGCTAGTCTGGCTGGCTGGCTAGGCTGGCTGGCTGGCTGGCTGGCTGGCTGGCTAGTCTGGCTGGCTGGCTAGGCTGGCTAGTCTGGCTGGCTGGCTGGCTGGCTAGTCTGGCTAGTCTGGCTGGCTGGCTGGCTGGCTAGACTGGCTGTCAGGCTGGCTGGCTGGCTGGCTGGCTGGCTGGCTGGCTGGCTGACTGGCTGGCTGGCTAGTTGCGCTCCCCTACACCCGCTGTCAGGATGATGCCAGCCTCCTGAAATTGTTGCTTCCGTTCCCTTACTGCTGTTGCATATGATGATGCAACATATTTCTCTCTCTCTCTCTCCCCCACCTCTGTCTGTCAGTCTGTCTGTCTCTGTGTCTCTGTCTGTCTGTCTGTCTGTCTCTCTCCCTCCCTCTCTCTCTCAATTACATCTTGCAACTCCTAATTCTAAGGCAATTTAAAGTTTTTAATGATTTACATAAATAATATATATTTTTAACCTTACGAAGGGAAAATTGCAAAGTATTATTATTTTTTTTTTTTGGGGGAAACTTTTCCTGAAATGATACGTCATAAGTGATACCATAAAACAAAAATATTACATTGTTCTCGTAATTCAACCAAAATTTTGGGGGTGACAATGAAGATGGTGGTGAGAGGGTCAGGTTTTATTACAATTTTTTTTTATAATTATGATTTATGTATTAATATTTTTTATTATAATTATTATTTATTCATTATTATTATTATTATTATTATTATTATTATTATTATTATTATTATTATTATTATTATTATTATTATTATTATTATTGTTGTTGTGTGGAGTTACTCAGAACTTGCAGGCTCGATACTCCGTCTGGTACTAGCGGGAGAAACTCTTCTCTGGCAACCAGGCTTCTGCCTCGTTCTCGCCGGCAAGGGGAAAAAATTCCGAGTTTTTAGTTGACTATGGAGGGGAAAAGAGAGGAGAGGGAAATCCTTTTATTTGAGCGGTCGACGCTCCGGGTTTTAAAAGCTGAAATTATGAATAAAATTTGTTTAAGAACACGGATGAGTGGGTAAACGGTGGAGTGGGAGAGTAACAGTGAAGGTAACAGTGAAGGTAACAGTGAAGGGGGAAATAACAGAATAAGAGGGGGTGGGGGAGGGGAAATAACAAAACAGCAAGAGAGGGTCGGGGATGTATGGTCCCCCTAACATCACGTTCATAATCACTAACATCACGTTCACCATCACTAACATCACGTTCACCATCACTAACATCACGTTCACCATCACTAACATCACCTTCACCATCACTAACATCACGTTCACCAGCACTAATATCACGTTCACCAGCACTAACATCACGTTCACCAGCACTAACATCACCTTCACCATCACTAACATCACGTTCACCATCACTAACATCACCTTCACCAACACTAACATCACGTTCACCATCACTAACATCACCTTCACCATCACTAACATCACGTTCACCAGCACTAACATCACCTTCACCAGCACTAACATCACCTTCACCAACACTAACTCGTAAGTAAATCTTACATGGTACACATTACCTCCCAGCTGATGTGAGAGGGGGGGGGGAGGTCTCCCACAACCTGTAATGCTGTGCTTAGACAAACAGGTGGGTGCGAGTGATTGGTTTTGAGTACGACTGTTCCACTCGATGAGTGGAACAGTCTGCCTAGTAGGGTTATTGAAGCTAAAACCTTGGGTAACTTAAAATTTAATAATATATCTTTGTTTCTACAAGTACATGTACAAGGTATACAGACCATAGCTGACATCAATGACATACTACTATATAGAAAGCCCCTTGTTATGCTGAGCATTTCCCACAAATTAGGTCAGTTTTGTCCCAGGATGCGACCCACACCAGTCGACTAACATCCAGGTACCCATTTTACTGATGGGTGAACATAGACAACAGGTGTACAGAAACACATCCAGTGCTTCCACCCCTTCGCCGGGAATCGAACCCGGACACTCACCGTGTGAAGCGAGAGCTTTTGCTACCAGGCCACGGGTCACCTTAGATAAATACATGAGTGAGAGGGAATGGATTTGAGTGGAAGTAACACATGAATTAATTGGGTTATCAAAGCTTATTTCTTTGGTAGGATTGAAAATGGGCTGGCAAATATTTTTATTTGTGGGTTTGAGAAGGACTTGCCTAGTATGGGCCAGTAGGCCTGCTGCAGTGTTCCTTCTTTCTCATGTTCTCATTCACACGTGAGTTTGGATTTAGTAGCTCCATAGTCACTCACCAGTGTATGGTGAGTCACTCACCAGTGTATAGAAAAAAAAATCTCCAGTATTGAGCGAATCACAGGCTAAAGCCTTCTTTTTCTCTCTCTCTCTCTCTCTCTCTCTCTCTCTCTCTCTCTCTCCACTCGTTCACTTATCTATCCATTCGTCATAAACAATAATTTGTGTCAATAAGCTGTAATGTAAAGTTTTATATTACCTTTCATTGACCCCAACACACAAACAAGCCCCTTCCTACGACAACCCAGAAACAAGCCCCTTCCTACGACAACCCAGAAACAAGCCCCTTCCTACGACAACCCAGAAACAATCGCCTTCCTACGACAACCCAGAAACAAGCCTCTTCCTACGACAACCCAGAAACAAGCCCCTTCCTACGACAACCCAGAAACAAGCCCTTCCTACGACAACCCAGAAACAAGCCCCTTCCAACGACAACACACAAATTAACCCCTTAAGATAACCCACAAAAAGCCTCTTCCTACGACAACCCACAAACCAACCCCTTCCTATGAAAACCCACAATCCAGCCTTTCTCAGGACAACCCACAAACAAGCCCCTTCTTAGGATAACCCATAAACAAGCCCCTTCCAACGACAACCCACAAATTAACCCCTTCTTAGGATAACCCACAAACCAACCCCTTCCTATGAAAACCCCCAATCCAGCCCTTTCTTAGGACAACCCACAAACAAGCCCCTTCTTAGGATAACCCACAAACAAGCCCCTTCCTACGACAACACACAAACAAACCCCTTCCTACGACAATCTACAAACCAACTTTTCCTTCACCAGGCCACCAACCGGTTTCTTCCTACCCAAATTTGCTCCTCCCTACCCTATCTCCCCAAAAGTACAATAAAATACGCAGAAATGGCTATGAATTGGCGTTCTCTCCTCCCTCTGAGAAAACGATAAGGCAATTCACAAGTAAATAAGTTTACAAAGAAGGAAAAACTCTAATGAAAGTGAGTATTTGAGTTCAGAATTACAATAATGTTCCACTTAATGTCGACTCGTGCGTAAAGGACGTCCGAGTCAGCGGTTCTTACAATCGATCTGCTGTGCGTACGAGGGGAGAGAGTTGGGGGACCACCTATATACTCACTAGTACTTCCAGTGGTCGATTTCCAGCCCTTGTCTTTTAAATATTTACGACGGAAGTCAAAAACTCGTAGCTTCTTGAACCCTGCCATACTGAGTGTTAAGTTTATGTTCTATTTTTAAAACCTTTCTCAGACACATTAAAAAAATCTTATAAGTAAATGGTTGTGTTTTTTTTATTCTTCAGGAAATATGGAAAGTGTCTTCATATCTGGTCATCAAATGGTGACCTCTATTGTGACTCAACTACCGTTGTCGCAACAGTGCTCGGTATGGGTTATCTAGCAACCGCTTTGGTACCGGTGTTATATACCAGAGGTTCAGAGTCCACAGCATCTTGTTTTTCTACCCCATTTCACTAACAAAGATTCGCATTCTTACGTACTAGGACGATTTGTTTAATATTTCGAGTCTTACAACTTTGCTTTGAGTTAATTTTGGTAAGCTTCATAATTTGAGTAGGTTAAGGTTTAAAGTATGTCAAAGTGAACTTAATTTAACCCACAAGAGTTTTAGAAATTCATTGTACGTGTCTACGGGAAAACAGACAATATTTCGGTTTATATCGAATGATTTTACCGAAGATTACCTTTCTATCTAGCTACATTTAGCTGTATCTAGACAGCTGACATAAGGATAAAATATCAGAATGATATCATCCCATCCTCCACATACACTACCGACATTTAACAAGGGGAAATTTTAAGCCACAATATGAAAACAGGCATCTTGATATTTGATAGAAAAGGTACTAATACCACTAATACCTATACTACTGCGACTCATACTTGGTGTCCCAGGACCAACAGAACATCCTGTATACCTCCTAAACTAACGTCAGTGTACTGATGGCAGACAGTGCTGTGTGACCTCCACTAGACGGTTCTGGTCACTGTGCTTACAGTGGGGAAGATAAGTACAGGATTGTAGATTGTGTTGCATTTGTTGAATAAATACGTATGTGTCTTGCGCATACATCCACATTATTTACAACTGATGGGCGACGCAATGACGTTGATTACCTTAAATGGTCCAAGTCGGGCCGAAACGTCGTCGTAAGCTCCTCTCTTTTATATGTGCGGGTTGTGTGTGTATTGTTCCAGTCACGGTATTGTGCCTTTTTTGTTATTTAGGAATCGCCCCGTTTTCTTAGCGGTGATTATTATGTATCCAGTTCTTCGTAGTGATGAATTTGAAGGTGTCACCCCGTTGTCGAAGGTGTGCGTTATGAAAGGGGGGACTCTCCACATTTCTTAGTTACGTATTAAACAGTATTTGCTTATTTAACGTACCGAGTAATTAACCAGACGATACTTCAGACGTCTGCCGAGGAATAAATTGAGACTCCAGAGACTTGAACATTTTCCTGCGGGGTTCAACAGCGCTCATGTACGACTTACAAGTTGAAATGTTGATTCACTTACGTACACTTAAGCTGCTTAGTCGTCGTGACGGTTTTGTTGAAAACAAACACACACACACACACACAGTGGCTGGTGCACATATATCTTCCTTGCTTTTTGCACCCAACAGTGTCGTTAGACTAATTTCTGTTAGCCTCTCCTCGTGGTTCAGGCTCCTTACCTCTGGAACAAGCCTCGATGCTCCTCTCCACTCTCCATTTTATTAAAAAAGAATTACAGGTGTGGTGTGATTTCCATGCTAGTGTTGCATATTCCAAGCTGAAGCCGATATATATTGCATAAATATTCCGGAGAAAGTCTTTGTTGAGATTCCAGAAATCTGCACTGAGATTTGCTAGACGAGCATTGGCTGCAGAGGATATTAGGTCGATGTGAGTTTCTGGTGATAAACCAGGCTCTTTGCTCACCTCTAGATCTTTCTCTCTGTGTTGGATCGCAGCCTCTGTTCTCTGTGTCTTAACTTTGTGTCTGGTCTTCGTGCCCTTTTCCCCAGCCTTCAAACCTTGCGCTAGCAACTATTTCTCTCTCCAATCCTGTAGTCTTTTCCAGATCCATCAGCATAAAGCAGAAAGAGCGCTGGTTGCAAAACTGATCTTTATAGAACTTCGTCTGTCACAGTTCCCCATTTTAATATCTCTTTCCAGACTATCACTCTCTGTTTCCTTCCCTAAAGACACCCTCTGATCTGCCGGAGTAAGTTCCCTGTTATTCCTGCCAGCACTTTACACTTTTTGCCCCTAGTCTTTTTTGGGGCGTAGTATCAGAAGCATTCTTGCAGTTTAAGAAAACGACATTCACCCACAGTTCTCATATCTCACTTCGGTTACTTGTCATAAATCTCTACCAGGTTGGTAAAATATGCCGTCACTGAACCCGTGATGGTTATTGTGTAAGAAACAACTCTCCAAGTTCTCTATTAATCTCTGATAATCCTCTCCATTTTCTTGCATGGTGTAGTTATCAGTGAAACTGGTGGCTGTTATTTAAAGCTTCCTGCCAGTCTCCTTTCTTAAATACAGGAAATAGATATGTTGACTTTTATATCTCTTGCAAGTGTTCCGTGTTGTATGGATTCAGAGAGAGAGTGCTTCTGCTCCCTACTGCAAGATCCAAGGTGATGCTATATCAAGTCCCATCGACTTTGATGTTTTAAGGTCCATCAAAAGTTTCTTTACCTCTTTCCCTGGTGTGTGTATGATGTCCAGTACCTGTCGATGCACTCTTCTTAGTCTTTCTGGTTTTGAAGATATTTCACGGAGAATACATCTTTAAATCGTTTAACACTTCGAAGATAACCTTATCATTTGTGTGAGCTCTCCCCATCCTTCTTCAGTTGAATTACTTGGGCATTTGCAGTCGTCTTTCTCCCGATGTGACTGGGAAGCAACTTTGGTTCAGACTTGGCCTTTGCTGCTGTGGCGTTCTGAAGCTGAGCTCAGCCTCTATCTTCACCACTGCCTAATCATTTCTATTCTTTGTCTGCTCTTTGTTTTCGGTAGATTTTTCCAAGCTTTTATGTTTCTCTTTTTTTGTCTGTGTTTATGTTTATATATTAGTTACCAACTGTCAAAGGACCTTGTGGATATAATCCTGCTTCCACTACATCACTCTCCGAATTGTTCCACTTCCTGACAACTCTTTGACTGAAGAAATACTTCCTAACAGCCCTGTGACTCGTCTGAGTCTTCAATTTCCAATTATGACCCCTTGTTGTTGTGTCTCCTCTCTGAAACAGCCTGTCCCTATCCACCTTGTCAATTCCTCACAGTATTTTATATGTCGTTATCATGTGCTCCCTATCCCTCCTCCTAGATCATACCTCTTACCTCGGGGACTAGTCTTGTTGCAAACCTTTGCACTTTCTCTAATTTCTTGACGTACTTGATCAGGTGTGAGTTCCATACTGGTGCTGCATACGTACACGGTGTACAGAGTCTTGAAGATGATGTGCGCCACAGGAGATATGCTCGGTATTATACTCACCCCAAGATCTTTCTTCTTGAGCAAGGTTTGCAATCTTTGGCCCTCTAACCTGTACTCTGTCTGCGGTCTTCTTTCCCCTTCCTCAATCTTCATGACTTTGCACTTGGTGGGGTTAAACACCAGGAGCCACTTGTTGGACCAGGTCTGCAGCCTGTCCAGATCCCTTTGTAGTGCTGCCTGATCCCCATCCACTTGAATTCTTTGCATTAGCTTCACGTCGTCTGCAAACAAGGACACCTCTGAATCTATCCCTTCCGTCATGTTATTCGCGCGCGTGCCTGTGTGTGTGTGTGTGTGTGTGTGTGTGTGTGCCTGTGTGTGTGTGTGTGTGTGTGTGTGTGTGTGTACCTGTGTGTGTGTGTGTGTGACGGATCGAGAAAAGATTAACTCTGAGGACAAATTTGTGTATGAATGTATTTAACACTATTTGCAGACTTAGTGCTGAGGTATGCTCCCCGATTAGTACTTGTTAATTTATACTCACCGATTTATGTTTCCTGATTTACTCTCCCCGATTTATACTCACCGATTTATGCTCACCGATTTATGCTCACCGGTTTGTACCCACTAGTTTACAATCACCGAGCTGAACTCCCTGGTTTATTTTCATCAATTAATATTAACAAAACTCCCCTCCTATTATTCTTAAATTGACAGGTGTTGTTACTGTGATATGATCTCTTTACTGCTATTCTGTCATGGCCTGTAGTATTAATCCAAGAAATAAATTCACTTTTCTAAACACCAATTTCTGGAAATATTAAGCAAAGCATCAAAGAATTAGTTTAACACAAGAATTATGACTTACATTCACACCAGCGTACAATCCTATATCCACACAAGACATAGATTGCTGACGGCCAGTATTCAGAGAGTCTATGCAAGACCTAGATGTCAGAAACTAAGTCTACACAAGGCTGCTCAGCAGCTCAGAACCTTTCCAGGTCAACTAGCTATGTCTGAGAGGTTCTCTGATTAAGAGTGGTTGAAGAGAAAGACCAGAAGGTTCAACTGTGTTCTCTTGTTAAGCAGGTTCAACTGTGTTCTCTTGTTAAGCCACAATCTTGCAATTCCAGGTGTCAGGCAGTTAGGCAGGGAAACACCTTCCTATGCCTTCTATTTTTGAACATCCAAGAATAATACATGTTTTTTTGGACGTTACCTGATCAAATAAGGGTATCCCATAGCTCTATTTCCAGGAGTATACAAGTAGGTATACTCCAGGGGGTTAACGACCCCTCGACTCGATCCAAGACCAGGCCTCAGCTCCTACCAAATAAATAATGTAGGGTGTTGCATAAGGTACTGAAGCAGTCGAATATCAGCATTGAAGATTTCAAGCCAGACGAGAGAGACATTCACGAGATATCCCAATATCTCAATTAAAATGTTGGACCTACACAGCCTGAATTATTAAAAACTTTCGCTGAGTAAATTATGCTAGTTTTGAAAGTATTCAGAAAATCAGGGAAGACTTTGAGTTACTGCAGAGAGATCAGTATTCCAAAATATTTAATAAAATTGGTAAATTATATTGCTTACTCGGTTCATTAGCAATATGAATCTTCCTTTGCGCAAAATACATCAGCACTTAAAGTTTGAATCCCCTCAGAAGCTGTATTCTTTTGTTATCTCTCTTTACTCTCAGTTTTCTTCCCCTTGTCTCTTCTGTACTCGTGTTAAACAGTTGGCCCCAGTTTGCCTTGTCAGTCTTTCTGGACACCTTATAGGTAGTTATCTTGTTCCGTCTTGTTTTCGTTCTTCCTTTAGTCTCTTCTCGTTGTCTTTTGTCCTCAGCTCATGGACCATCAACAACAACATAAACATGAAAACTGTGATAAAAACAAAAACAAGTACTGAACATAGTTGTTATATTGAGTGTTGGTACACTGTGTGTACCATGTACCACTGTACCATGTACCACTGTACCAGGGATAAATCTCTGAATCTTTGAAACTTAAGATTATGTAATAGCATAAGCAAGTTTGGGTTCTATGATGGCTCCAGTTACTCAGTGATTTGCCTGCCATGTTGTATGGCGTCTTCAATGCTGACCATAGATTAGCATGCACTATCGATCAATTAGAAGCATGTGCAACACAATAGAAATACCCGAGTGTTGCACACATGTCTAATTTATGAACTTGTCGTTTCTCAGAATCATTTATCTACATACATTATCGAGGTTATGCAGTTGATGCTAGTCTCTAAGGAGGTTTTCTGTATTATGTTCACCCATGTTGATGTTTGGGGTTCTTCCAGCCTGAGCTTTTGTCTTCGATCTTCTCTTTCCCTCGACGATTTTCATGATCCTGCAATTGAAGGGATGAATTTCAGTAAGCAACTTTGTGAATGCTCTTGGGGTTTCTAATAATATTCCTCTTGCTTCGGTGGAGAACACTGCTGTTCTCAGTGCTGAAACCTTAAGTATTCACGCTCCTCAGTCTTGTTTAACCTGTAGCTTCCTCTTGTATCATCACATTCTGTTCTTTAGTCTTTGATCCACTGAAGACCGTGGTCGGGGAATCAGTCCCTCGTTCAGTACCGCATTACAGACTTTCTTACAGTCAAGCAAGATGCAATCCATCCAATTTCGCCTCTGTTGATACATGTTTGCGAGTCTGCCGTGGGATGCTGGTAGGTTCGTGAGTCAGGATTTACCAGTTCTAAATTCATAGGATCTAATTTAGATCTGAATAAGCTATTTGAATTCTTTTAAATAAGTTACCAGAGATGGGATAGAGTATTCAAGACACGAGGAGAACATTAGAGAAATATACAAGGCATATAAGAATATCTATGTGTAAGAGAATCTTTAATAGGTGAAAGTCACGAAGCCAGGATGTCGTGAGCAAACTAATAAAACGTTTGAGTAAAAATAAGGTCTGGAACAAACACTGGACTTAATGGATGGGACAATACTTATCTGCTCACTTCTAGTAGGTGTAAACAAGAACATTTGTTTACACAGTCACTCAAGCACACACATGCACAAACTGACCCAGACAGACACAAACTGACACAAACACTAAAGAGACAGCTTCAAACGTAGACGAGGATACCAGTCACCCTGAGTGCCACCAGTGTTGCCAGTCACCCTGAGTGCCACCAGTGTTGCCAGTCACCCTGAGTGCCACCAGTGTTGCCAGTCACCCTGAGTGCCACCAGTGTTGCCAGTCACCCTGAGTGCCACCAGTGTTGCCAGTCACCCTGAGTGCCACCAGTGTTGCCAGTCACCCTGAGTGCCACCAGTGTTGCCAGTCACCCTGAGTGCCACCAGTGTTGCCAGTCACCCTGAGTGCCACCAGTGTTGCCAGTCACCCTGAGTGCCACCAGTGTTGCCAGTCACCCTGAGTGCCACCAGTGTTGCCAGTCACCCTGAGTGCCACAAGTGTTGCCAGTCACCCTGAGTGCCACCAGTGTTGCCAGTCGCCCTGGATGCCACCAGTGTTGCCAGTGCCAGTCCTAAGTCCCACCAGTGTTGCCAGTCACCCTGAGTGCCGCCAGTGTTGCCAGTCACCCTGAGTGCTGCCAGTCATCTTGATGGCCACCAGTGTTGCCAGTCACCCTGAGTGACACCAGTGTTGCCAGTCATCCTGAATGCTACCAGTGTTACCACTCACACTGTGCCACCAGTGTTGCCAGTCGCCCTGAGTGCCACCAGTGTTGCCAGTGCCAGTCCTAAGTCCCACCAGTGTTGCCAGTCACCCTGAGTGTCACAAGTATTGTCAGTCACCCTGAGTGCCACCAGTATTGCCAGTAAGTGCCACAGGTGCCACTAGGGGTGCCAGTCAGCCAGAACGCCACCAAGGTTGCCAGAGTGCCACCAGTGGTGCTGCCATCTAGAGTGATACCAGTATTGCCAGTCACCCCTGTCACCAGAGGTGCCAGTCACCCTGAGTGCCACCATTGTTGCCAGTCAGTGCCACAGGTGCCAAGAGGGTTGCCAGTCAGCCAAAGTGCCTCCAGGGTTACCAGTCAGCCAGAGTGCCACCAGTGGTGCGAACCAACTAGAGTGCCACCAGTGTTGCCAGTCAGTGCCATCAGTGTTGCCAGTCAGCCAGAGTGCCACCAGTGGTGTCATGTACCCAGAGTGCCATCATTGGTGTCAGCCACCCAGAGTGCCACCACTGGCGTCAGCCACCTAGAGTGCCCCCAGTGTTGCCAGTCACCCTGAGTGCCACAAGTATTGTCAGTCACCCTGAGTGCCACCAGTGTTGCCAGTCGGTGCAACAGGTGCCACTAGGGGTGCCAGTCAGCCAGAGTGCCACCAGGGTTGCCAGAGTGCCACCAGTGGTGCCAGCCATCTATAGTGCACCAGTATTGCCAGTCACCCCTGTCACCAGAGGTGCCAGTCACTCTGAGTGCCACCATTGTTGCCAGTCAGTGCCACAGGTGCCACGAGGGTTGCCAGTCAGTCAGAGTGCCTCCAGGGTTGCCAGTCAGAGTGCCACTAAGGTTGCCTGTCAGTGCCATCAATGTTGCCAACCATCTAGAGTGCCACCAGTAGGGCCAACCATCTAGAGTGCCACCAGTGGTGCCAGGCACCCTGAATACTACCAGTGGTGTCATGTACCCAGAGTGCCACCAGTGGTGTCATGTACCCAGAGTGCCACCAGTGGTGTCATGTACCCAGAGTGCCACCATTGGTGTCAGCCACCCAGAGTGCCACCACTGGTGTCAGCCACCTAGAGTGCCCCCAGTGGTGCCAGTCACCCATAGTGCCCCCAGTGGTGTCAGTCACCCATAGTGCCCCCAGTGGTGTCAGTCACCCATAATGCCACCAGTAGTGTTAGTCACCCATAGTGCCACTAGTAGTGCCAGCCACCAAGAGCGCTACAAGTTTTGGGACTCTGGGTGCCAGCCAGCAGTTAACAAAGGCAGGACTGAGTCTTCAAGGTAAGAGGAGCAATGCAACAAGTGACTCAGTGTTTACCTTCGCTTCCCTCCCTTCACTCGCCACGGTAATTGCCTCATTATCTTCCAGCACCGACCTGCCACCTGGGCTCACTCCCTCGCCACCTGGGCTCACTCCCTCGCCACCTGGGCTCCTTTACTGGAAATCTGGACTCGCTAGCTTCATTCTTCCAGCACTTAAGACTATCTGAATCAGAGAGAGTCTCTGCTCTTCTAAACCCGACTCATACATCCAGATAATACACGATAGTTCATCATGCTTTGCATAACCATGGAGTTTCTGTATGCATAAAAGTGTCACCCATTTCTAAATAAACATTGTATCATGTGGAATAAACTTTGAGGTAGAAGTAACAGTTCTTATCAGGAAAACATTGGTGTGGACTTTCTAAGTCCTCGGCTCTGTCTTTCCCCATGTACTCTCATGCTCTCCACGGCTTCAATCTTACGACACCCATTCTATGTTCGGTTCAGAGTTATGACAGCCATTGCTGCATTTTACCATGTATGCCTGATATATGTATATATATATATATGTCGTGCCGAATAAGTAAAACTTGCTATTTTGGCTTAAATAGCAACGCACTTCTTGCCGAATAGAGCAAGCGAAAATTCATTTTAAAATCAATATTATTTTTTATGAAACTAGATTCGATTATATTTCTCTCAACAATGCATCTGCTTGATACAACTTTCTCGACCATTTGAAAATTAATTGGGTGGCTAATACCTCTCACATGAATAAATAGAGCATTAGATGTTTGTCCAGGTTTAATACTATAATTATGATATAATCTTAGCTCAAGGCTTTTTCCAATTTAACCATAAACATTATTGTATTTTTTTACAGGTAATCTTATAGACACAGACATCATGGTAAGGAAGAACCAACATAAGAACATAAGAAAGGAGGAACACTGCAGTAGGCCTGTTGGCCCATACTAGGCAGGTCTTTCACAATCCGTCCCACTAACAGAATATTTGCTCAACAACCACAACAACCATCCCTACACATCACCACAACAACGATCCCTACACATCACCACAACAACCATCCCTACACATCACCACAACAACCATCCCTACACATCACCACAACAACCATCCCTACACATCACCACAACAACCATCCCTACACATCACCACAACAACCATCCCTACATATCACCACAACAACCATCCCTACACAGCTCCACAACAACCATCCCTACACATCACCACAACAACCATCCCTACACATCACCACCCCACTAAACATCCACCACCAATGAAAAACATCCTTCAGCACGCAACACCAGACACCACCACCAACACCACAACATAACCACCACCACCACAACATAACCACCACCACCACAACATAACCACCACCACCACAACATAACCACCACAACCACAACATAACCACCACTACATAAGCACCACAACTTCATGACGCAGGTATCACCAGAGCAACACATTACCACCACACAAACACTTACCAATGCAGAGCCCCACCACCACCAAAGCACCACCACCACCACCACCAGAGCACCACCACCACCACCACCAGAGCACCACCACAGCCGAGCACAGTCTTGTGGTAAAGAAACATCGTTTACTCCCGTAATACAAGAATATGAAGTCTCAGTCTTCCTGCAAGTGCAGTGTTATGTACGTGAAGTCTTGCACCTTCATCTCCAGGCAACAAACAAGCAAAGATCCCAGGCAACGAACAAGAAAAGAAGCCAGGCAACAAACAAGCAAAGATCCCAGGCAACGAACAAGAAAAGAAGCCAGGCAACAAACAAGATATGAAGCAACTAGACTCTTTAAACAAATAGAACAAACAACTAGATCCTCCAAGAAAGAGAACAGAAAGGAGACCAATGCAAACAAGAACAAACAAAAACACCAATAAAGATCAAAGAGACCAATCAACAAAAATCTACAAGTAAATACATCAAACAAAGAGAAATCCAAAGAGAATAAGAGACAAAACAAAGAAACCATCAAAGATTAACAAACTACAAAACTATCAAACAAAAACATATCAACGTACAAAAAGACCAAGAAACAGAAACCACAAAAAAAAAAAAACAAGAAACAAGAACAAGAAACAAACAAGAAAGCAACGAAGACACAAATAAAAAAAAAACAAAGAAAGAAAGAGACCGCCAAACAGAAACCAGCAAAGAGGAGAAGAGAACAACATGAAAATAAACTAACACCTGAAGGCTAACAAACAGGAAAAAAACACTAAACCAAACAAAACCAGAACACAAACCTGTTTACCTGGATTTTAACATCATGTTATCCTGCTGTCTTGTTTACACCAGCTGTGGATCAACAGTACCTGTTTACACCAGCTGTGGATCAACAGTACTTGTTTACACCAGCTGTGGATCAACAGTACCTGTTTACACCAGCTGTGGATCAACAGTACCTCTTTACACCAGCTGTGGATCAACAGTACCTGTTTACACCAGTTTGGGTAAACAGTATGTTTACACCAGCTGTGGGTAAACAGTATATGTTTACACCAGCTGTGGATAAACAGTATGCACCACCTGCGGATAAACAGTATCAGCACCATCTGTGGATAAACAAGATGTTTACACTAGCTATGGATACAGTATCTGATTGCATCAACTGTGGACAAACAATATCTGTTTACACCAGCTGAGGATAAATACTGTTTACACCAGCTGAGGATGAACAGTGTCTGTTTGCACCAACTCTGGATAAACAGTATCTGTTACTCCAGCTGTGGGTAAACAGCAACTGCTTATATAAGCTGTTGATAAACAGTATCTGTTGCACCAGCTGAATATAAATAGTACCTGTTTACGCCAGCTGAGAATAAACAGTATCTGCACCAGCTGTGGATGAATTGTATTTGTTTACACCAGCTGTGGATAAACAGTATCTGTTACTCCAGTTATAGATAAACAGTATCTGTAACTCCAGTTATAGATAAACAGTATTTGTTTTTACCAGCTATAGATAAGCAGTATGTTTACACCAGCTGTGTATAAACAGTATCTGTATATACCAGCTGACGATAAACTGTATATGTTTACACCAGCTGAGAATAAACATATCTGTTTACACCAGCTGTGAATAAACAGTATCTGTACCAGCTATGGATAAACAGTATTAGTTTATAACAGCTGTTGATAAACACCACAAGTTTGCATCTGTTTACACCAACTATGGGCAAATTCAGCTAGTTTGTTGTTTACACAAGCTAATGGTAAACTCTACTAGTTTGTTTACACCAGTTATGGGTAAACTCAGCTAGTTGTTTACACCAGTTATGGGTAAACTCAGCTAGTTGTTTACACCAGTTATGGGTAAACTCAGCTAGTTGTTTACACCAGTTATGGGTAAACTCAGCTAGTTGTTTACACCAGTTATGGGTAAACTCAGCTAGTTGTTTACACAAGTTATGGGTCAACTGAGATGTTTACACCAGTTATTGGTAAACTCAACTAGTTTAGGGTTTATACAAGTTATGGGTAAATTCAACTAGCTTGTATGGGAAAGAATTAACCAAATAAAATCGCTGATACTTATAATACAATCGGTATTGGTGGTAGGGAAAAGTCACGGTAAATAGAGAGAGAGAGAGAGAGAGAAGAGAGAGAGAAGAGAGAGAGAGAGAGAGAGAGAGAGAGAGAGAGAGAGAGAGAGAGAGAGGAGGGGAGAGAGTGTTGGGTAGAATCGACTATCTGAGCAAGAGAAAATGGTCATAATAGGAGAGTAATGGAAAAATAACTCCACGATAGGGAGACAGCTTAACCCCCAAGGAGAAGTAAGGAGAAACCACGACCCCAAGAGCAGAGTGAGGGGAGAAACTACGACCCTAAGAGCTGAGTGAGGGGAAACCACGCCCCTTATACGAGGTGAGTGATAAACACTGCCCCAAGGGAGTAGTGAGGAGGGGGAAACACGACCAAAAAGGGGAGAGAGAAGGGAAAACATATACCCCATTATGGAAGTGAATGGGGGGAAATACGACCCAAAAGGGAGAGAGAGTGGATAAAAACACAAGTCTTGTCTGACTATGGACCTCCGCCCGGAGGCTGGCTAGGCTCAGCATAGTAATTGCCAGACGGGGAGAAATGGGAATGGAAAGAGAGGGAAAATGGAGGGTGAGGGAAAAGTGAAGGGGGAGTGAAGGGAGAGTTTGAAGTGAGGGAATTGGAATTTTTACCCTCAAAATGAACCCCGGGCAAACAAAAAAAAATCATCTGTTGAACTGGCCAGAATTTTACATTGCGAATCACGTAGCAAGGAGGAAGAGGAAGAGGGGAGTAAGGGGAAGGATGAGAATGAGAACAATGATGAGACGTACATGGGTAAGACAGACATAAGAGGACTCTGGAGTCCACACCTAGGCCATCCGCTGAGAACTTTCTTCTTCAACATAGGTTAAAAATTATCGTGTATTTTCTAGAGGTTTAAGGCAAGGATAGAACATCAGAAGGCTCTCTCCCCACCTCCACTCCCTCTAACAATTGCCAGCAGGAAAACACCATACCACATACGGATTTTTTCCGCTGTGATTTACCATGCATTCAAACATTTAACCGGTGAATTTCCGTTTTTCCCTGGGAGCCTAACTTTCCTCCCTCTCTCTCTCTCTCTCTCTCTCTCTCTCTCTCTCTCTCTCTCTCTCTCTCTCTCTCTCTCTCTCCTTATCCCGTAGGGAGAAGAGCCACATAAACAAATACAGTGTTGCTATGTTTTTCCTATTTCTTATATGTTTGCATTATCAAAACCCTTATGAATAGGAAGCCCAATCGAGAGAGGATTGAACACTATTTCCACTAATTTCTGGTGCAGTGCAGCTTTAATGGGGTCCACCTGGGAGAGGATTTTTCCCCCCTGCGATGGGAGATAAATATATAATCATGTTATATTGCCATATCACGTACAAGTTTAACAGAGCATACTAGCGTGACAGAAAACTGAATCCCTACTTTTAACTTTGTAGGACTCCCTCCTTCCCGACGCTAGGTCTCCTGAACGAGGTGGTGGCTTGCGTGGCTTGTGTCAACATGTAGTGGGGTCCCTCCTGTCTGGAATGAGTGCTATTCCCTCCATATTTGCTTGTCTAGGAACCCAGCATCTCTTTCGGCATAATAGTTTGGGATATTTCCCCTTTCGTCTCAGTTTGCTCACGCTCCTGGTCGATGACGTGGAGCAGCTTATGGACATGGATTGTGAAATGTGAAAAATAGATTTTGAAGAGTCTGACTTGCACTGTGATTATTATTTGTGTAATATGAGAGTGAATTGGTCACGACAGTAGCACGATGGTGCTGACAATGTAAATATCGTAGACTACGGTGATCTTCACACCAACTCCAAGACTGAGGCACTGATTATCTCATCTTTTGTATATAGTTCTACTGTCTTCAAATTATGTCCCATAATTTGTATTGATAAAGCCACTGGAGGGCGAAACGTCTACATTAAAGATACCCAGATGTTGCACATGTGTCTAATTTTCATCATGTTTGATCACAGCGAGACACATGATGAGGTGATCGTGTTGCACACTCATCTTGTTGCATTCGCGACTCTTCTTTTGACTGGTCATTGTCAAGGATCTTTCTAACGTGGAAAGTTGCCACTGAAGGTTCTGGGAGAGGACACCTGAGGCTGTGAGTCAGTGGATGGCTGGCTGGAACGATGGAAAATTTCCCTATGGCCACTTATAAATAAGTAGATCCCTCCTTTATCACCCGTGGCAGTACTTGCTGGAACAGTGAAATAGCAGTGCCATGGAATGATCCTGCATATATTGTTGAGAATGGATTATGGTCAACATTACGCAGATAAATCGCACATAGAGAGAAGCTTACGATGTTTCGGCCCGACTTGGACTATTTGTGTATTCCAGTGAATAGTCCCCGACGATGACTGTGTAGAAACAACTTTTTCATTGGTCAATTGCTTAATCACTGCACAGTCCAGGCTCTCCAGGTACAGCACCTAAAGATAGTTCACTAAAAGCTCAGGACTGTCCGCTGGCTGCTCCTGAACAATGAGTCCAAAATACAATATCATCTAGTAAGAGTGTCTCAACGCAGTTGCCTTTCTCTTCTATGTGCGTCGAAGAAAAACAAATTCAGCGTCTCCTTCAGAAGTCTGCGCGGAGGATGGTCGTTACGTGTTCTTTCCTGGAAGGAACTTGAGGGCATCCGGCACTGATACTTCCTGGAAATTTCTTGAAATTCGTGTTTTTCAGCAGATTGTCACTGATGCGATGCCATGCTATTTCACGGCGACTAATAAGAGCCCCTTTTGCAAGTGTTCTCTAGTGGTCGGAAAGGGATCCTTCAAAGTGGGTATGGTACCCAGCATCACCTTCCTAAGACCGAGGCCCCTGAGGGTAAAACGCCTCTCCGTAGATACCTTCATCTATCACTGCCAGTACCTCAGCTGCTCTCCTGTATGTGTCCTCTTCGCTCAACTTTTTAAACAGGTCGCCTCGTCGTAAATGCCTTTGAGACATTACTTGGCACACTACCAACGTGGTCACCAACAGCAAGTTTGGTCAGGATTGTCGCATCTTGCAGGAACATCTCTTTGTTCCTTCTTCAGAAATGTCAACTTTCCTGAAATGGTGAAGGGGTTGATGGTGCCAACCACTTGTTCATAGAAGAGGCAGCAGAATTGTGGGTCAACACCTGACAGCTAGCTCATTAAATGTTCAATTTAGTAAACTTGAGATGCCGTTGCTTTCACTAAGCTGTTCCTTTGGAATCTCCTGTTACATTTTCACCAGCATTTATCTTGCCTTTCTAATAGACTGTTAACCAAATGTCCTGAAACTCAACTAGCAACTTGCTGCCACCAACAGCATGGTAGGTCTGGAGGGCATCAATAAATGAAGCATATACTTGTACTCTGTCTTGGTTTTCCCGAGAGCTTGACACTTAAACTTCTGTTCGGAATTTTCTTGACAAATGAAGCAATGTGACCAATATATCACGGCAGCAGAATCTGGGAAAGGCATTTAAAATATTAAAAAAGGCAACAATAAAATAATAAGAACACAGGATAAAATAAAAATGCACTGCCACACTTCACCAGAGGTGAAAACGGTGATGCAGAGAGATTTTCGTTGTTACCATGGCGACCTCCTCCTTTGCGATCTCGAAGGGTGAAAGTAGTGAACGCCGCTGTGCGTCTGTTTCCGAAGGCGGAAGAATTTTGTTTTTCAACATTCTTTTTTTACACTAATCGGTATTTATTCATTTCCAGTCATAGATGAACAGTCAATTATCGAATCCCAATTTGGGAAAAAATGGCCGACCTACACATGATGTCAACACAGCATTTATTTATTTCTCAAGTAGATTACTTATCTGTTGAATTTTTGATCCATTTTTATCTCTACTACTGTTATTAACGTAGTTCACTCGTTGTGAACTGATCGTTCTGATGTAGCCTGCTGAACAAACATCAAAAAATCATTAGTTTCAATTGTCCCAGCTTGTTCATTAATGACTGTATTGTCTTTGTCCTTTCTACTTCAGTGAGTAGTTTGTTCCATACTGCTATAATTTAGCTTTCACAAAATCCTCAACGTACGTTCCTTTTACATCTTATCCATTGAAGTTTCATTCTTTATTTCGAGTTAACTCATTTAGAGCTTCAAATGGTTCTTCGTATTAAAGTGCAACCTCGGTATAGTCTTAGTTAAGAGAGAAACAGTTGAGTGCTTTGAGTCTTTCTGAATGTTATTTGTTTTTCTGTGATAGTACGAGCTTCGTTACTCTTCTCTCTACCTTCTCCAAGAGGAGGAGGAGGAGAAGGAGGCGACGGCAGGAAGAGAATTAACGAAGGTGAAAAACTGAAGTGAACAAAAGTTTCTCTTAAGTATAAAAATTTTTTTTGGTAAATAAACCTTTGTTGCCACTATTGCTGGCTGCTCTTCCTCTGAAATATGATATTCACGGCTGTGTTGAGACTCTGGTAGATACTCTTACCATTGTTGTCACCATTACTGCCACCATTAGTGTCACCGTTGCTGCCTGATGTTCCTCTCTGAATGAAACATTTCCAGCTCTGCTGGACCTCTGGTAGAATTATATTGTATTGTTTTGTTTTAATTGATGATAACTGTAGTCCTAATATTCCTTCAGTGGAATGAGTTCACACACACACACACAGCTATGACTCGACCCCTGCAACCACAATTAGGTGAGTACATACACACACACAGAATACAATCCAGGAAAAGAAGGTGAATCTATGGTACAACAACGCAGACGGAATAACGAATAACTGTGAGAAGTGGCACGAAAGAATCAAAGAGGTATCCCCAGACATCGTAGCACTCACGGAAACCAAGCTGACGAAATAATAACACACGCCATCTTCCCAACCGGATATCAGATCATGAGGAAAGAGGGAAGAGAGGGGCAGAAGGAGTTGCACTACTTATCAAAAACCAGTGGAATTTTGAAAAGTTGGAAGCATTGGACAGAAGGAAAGCAAGGGACTGCATATTAGGAACAATACCAAGATGGTATTTGCAGTGATGTACAACCCGCCACTGAATAGCAGGAAGCCAAGACAAGAATACGATGAGAACAACTGAGCAATGGTTGACACACTAGCTGAGGTAGCCAGAAGGGCCAACATGGGAAGGGCAAAGTTACTAGTTGTGGGTGATTTTAATCACAAAAAGATTGGGAAAACCTGGAGCCACATGGGGGACCAGAAACATAGAGAGCCTAGATGATGGAGGTGGTACTGGGAAACCTCATGCATCGACATATTAGGGACACTACCAGAGAGAGACAGGAGAGGGTTAACCAGCAAGGCTGGACCTCATATTCACCTTGAGTAGTTCAGACATTGGGGACACATATGAAAGGCCACTTGGAGCTAGTGATCACATGGTCCTGAGCTTCAAATACATTGCAGAGTATTATGCAGGGCATTGTAGAAAATATGTGTATAAAAATCTTCAGTTAATAATGTCATTGACGGGATTTTTTAAACCGGACGCGTATTCCTGTCAGTCAGAGCAAGAGGAGAAAATAGGACAGGACAGGACAGGAGAGAAGAGAAAAGAGGAGAGGAGAGGAGATGAGAGAACAGGACATGAGAGGAAAGGAGAGAACAGGAAAGGAGAGGAGGTATGTGTTGTCAGTACTGGAAGACCGGTTGCTAGAGCAAGACGTGATAAGCCGTCATGGTTTGGTGTTTGTGTGAGTAGGGGAAGGGGTATTTTGGGTAAGTTTATGCCATAGGTTGTTTAATAATTTTGTATGTACTCTCCTAATTTTACCTGTAAGGCCCTGGTGTGCATGGGCCTGTGTAGCGGAGAGTACAGATAATGTTTTGCCTGCAGGATAAGAGGCCGGCAGAAGGGAGAGGGGGATATCAAGTAGCCCCACTGTTAATTTGTAGAGGGTTGGTTGTATGTTGTATATGTAAGTTTACTATTAATATAGTTATATTTTTGTATATGTTAGTTTTTGTGCCCTTGCTGATAGTTAATCTAAATATTAACCATTTACTTAATGCTTTTTGTGAAGAGACAAACATGGCCCTTGGATGGTTTTGTTTAATATTTTAAATGCACGTAGACAGGTTTTTGTCCGTAGGCGCCAGATGTCTTACTCTCCCAAGATTCACTTCCTGAGGTGCCCACCCTCTTTTGACTACCCAATACTCAACGAATATGACTCTCCTGAGATCAATCTTTAAGGCACTGAATCTGTCACTGGAAGATCATCACTGGGATCAGGCAATCCTCCCAGTGCGACTGGGAGGTATAGGGGTTCGCAAGGCAACGCAGGTAGCTTTACCTGCATTTCTGTCTTCGTGTTTGGCTTCCAGCGAACTAGTCAAGGACATTGTTCCCGAACACTTGAAAGGTGTGGTGGGAGCTCAAGACCCCAGGTTCATTGAAGCAGCGGTGTGGTGGGACACCCTTTCCGACTCCTCCAGTAGACCAGCTCCTCCCAAAGAGCACAAACAGTCCCACTGGGACAAAACGATTATGGAAAAAATCGCCAACACAATGCTCACCACCACTTCAGGAAAGGACAAAGCTCGTCTCCTAGCTGTGAAGGCACCACATTCAGGAGATTTCCCTTTAGCTGTTTCCAATTCCTCTGTGGACACTCAACTCGACCCACAGGCCATTCGGATTAGTGTTGTTCTTCGCCTAGCCGCCCCCATACTCACCGAACATAGGTGTATTTGCGGCAGGGTGACGGCTGATCAATTCGGACTTCATGGTCTCGTGTGTCACACATCAGAAGGGAAGTATGCTAGACATGAGGAGGTCAATGACATCATAAAGAGAAGCCTCGTCACAGCCCGTTGCCTAGCTCAACGGGAACCCCAAGTACAGAGGTCTGACTGAAGTCAAAAGCGTCCTGATGGAGCCACTATGCTACCCTGGAAGGATGGTAAGCAGATTGCCTAGGACTACACCTGTGCCGCCACATTGGCAGACACCTACTTGCCATACTCTGTAGCCGAAGGGGATGGAGCCGCCAGCTACAGGGAGACCCAGAAGAGCCGCAAATGTGAAGGCCTTCCCCTTTGCTATAACTACATCCCAGTAGGGTCTGAGAACCTTGGAGCATGGGGCAAGTGTGCTCTAAAGTAACAGCTCCAGGGAGAACCTTGAGTTTTCCCTGATGTAAGTTGATTCTTTTCTCTGAGGATGAGAGTCCCCAGCACAGTTCCAGAGGTGGTACCTCCTATATATATATATATATATTTTAATATATATATATATATATATATATATATATATATATATATATATATATATATATATATATATATATATATATATATATATATATATATATATATATATATATATATATATATATATATATATATATATACCTGAATCACTAATAAAGCAGAGATAATAAAAATCATAACTACTCTCACTGGACGACTCAAACACATGTAACACATGTTTTAAACCAACACACTCAATTATTTCTCTTCATGTCAATATATTGTTTTATTGTTGTGGGTTGTCATTGTAAATACCTGAAGCTGAGAGTGACATGATGTGAACTGTGATGGAATGACGGGTTGAACTGTCCCACTCCTGTTATTCCATCCCCCCCACCCACCTCCCAGGACTGTCAACCCGCTATTATTTACACTAATTGGCATCTCGTATGAGTGTTGCTGACGATGGTTCACTAATGGTAGCGCATGATTCAGCTTTTGTTTTTATTGAAACGTAGAAATGTACGTACTCACCTATTTGTGGTTGCAGGGGTCGATTTACAGCTCCTGACCCCCACCCGTGGTATGGTTTATTCAGTGGCTTCTTAAAGATTGATCTCAGGAGTGAGTGATATTCGTTGAGTATTGGGTAGTCAAAAGAGGGGTGGGCACCTCAGGAGGTGAGTCTTGGGAGAGTAAAACATATTGTGAGGAGATACAGGGCATCATGGGCATCACGATCTCTTATTATCTCCTCCATTCTCTTCAGGTCATTCAGTTCGTCCTTGAGGACTGTGTCGATGGCCTGATGACCCAGCGGTGCTCCCAAGAGGGTGCTCTTGGATGGAGTGGTAGTAGAGACTTCAGGGAGGATTGTTCGCACACTTCTAATTATGCCTGTGTCACCATTTGTGGTCGTTTCAGACTCCCTTAGTGCTTTACAGGCTATCCGTAAAATTGATACACCTCACCCCCTGGTTACTCCGTATCTCTAGAAAACACAAAGATAGCTCAGACTGAGCAGTGAGTGTGGCTCTCAAGGCACTGACGCAGCAGTGAGTGTGGCTCTCAAAGCACTGACGCAGTAGTTTCCAACACAAAGCGCTTTACCATCCACCTCTAGGAATATGTCCAGTCACTGTACATTTGTAAATATATAATATAACATTACTAATATACAACATTTTTGCATATTTTTTTGGTTCGTTGTGATGATTTCACACTTGGAGGGATTGAGGATGAATCCCAAGGCTTCTGTGTCTTCACCAGTTGTAGGTCCTCTAGCAGGGACTCTTCAGTACCTGCCAGAGTGCCATCCTCCAGGTACCAGATGTTGAACTCTCTGCGTAGGCTGGAAGTTAGTTCTCTTACTGCCAAACAGAAGAGAAGTGGAGCAAGTGGGTCACCCTGCTGAACACCCTCTACCTGGAGTCTACCTGGAGAGAATTCCAGGGGTCAACGCCCCCGCGGCCCGGTCCGTGACCAGGCCTCCTCTGGTGAGGGAATTTCATGTTCGCCAAACAAAAGAATTGAGGGTTTGCTGTAGTCAGCTGAAATGAAGGAAAAAAGACTTGGGAACCGATCCCGAACGGCTGGCAGACCGCATTTAAAAGCATTTCTAAAGTCAAGTTTGATTACGGCCTTGTCTTCTGGTAAGTCCTTGATGTAGGCCCTTGCTGCATGAGCTGCGGCTTCACTGCCTTGAGAGACCCCAAATCCCAGTTGGTGTAGCTGGAGTAAACTGGCAGCTTCTAGGCGAATGTTTCTTACTGCTGCTTTGGCAACGAGACGGCGAAGAGTGTTACCAACAACAATGGGTCTGATTCCCCCATCCTTCTTCTTCAAAGCGCATAATGAGGCTCCAAAAAAGAAAGGTTTAATTTCTTCTATAATTCGCCCAGCCAGACAGTTAACTCGGAGAGAAGAATTGATGCAGATGCTCCGAGTACTGGATTTACCATCTCTTTGAGGTGTTGTGGTCGAATTCCAGTGTAACCTCCTGCAGATCCTGCTAGAAATGACACTATCGCCTTATAGACTTCTGATTCTGGCAAAATTAATTGTCCAGTGATGGGGTCTTCCTCAGGGTTGTTGTTAACGACTATGGTGCCCCTTGATGGATGCTTGTCTCTTAGTGCTTGAGCTGTGGTCTCATCTTTGGGAGCAACAGTGTCGTCACTTGTAATTATTCTGATTGCTCCCATTGTGTTGCCTTCGATTTTTTTGCTAACCTGTGCGCAAATTTTCTCGTTTTCAGTGGAATTTTTCTTGGGTCTACCTCTGTGATTCCTGCGATGGTGGGGCAGAGGGACACAATTATCTGTTCTTGGGTAGTTGCGCACCGACTTGATGACTGTTGTGGTTAGCAGTTTGCCTCGTCTTTCAGGAACTGCAAGACAGACATTGCCAAACAGGAGTAGGTTGCGTCATGCCTCGGGTGCCTCGGGTTTCTAAGTTGGTGGAACCTTCATTCACCTGCTTGAGAAGGTCTGTGAACTTCCCTGCCGCTTTAGGAATGTGAGATAGGGTGCTAGTGGATTTGAATGCCATCAGATCTTCGCAACTGAGGAGGTTACCATTGGAACTTTCATCTGCCTCTGGAGGTTGTGGGCTGCTCTCTATGGGGACCATATGTGATCCAGCACACCCATTGTGTACACGTATAAGGCCATTCCTGTTGAGTGCCCGAAACTCTCCACACACCAGACGTGTGCCTCTTCTATCATTATTAGGTGCACTGTTTCACTGGCTTTGTGACTGGCTAGCTGGATCATCTCCCATACCTCAATCTGCATTGCGAGTTTTGGCTGAAGGGAGAATGGCACGTGTGGATGGAGACATACCCTGGGTTGTTCATGGTGGGGGTGGAGAGTGGTGGAGGAGAGCATAGGCCTAGATCTGGTTGGCAATCTCAACTCCTCGTGGAAGGAGATGGTGTGAGGAGTGATAAGGGTGAGGGAGTAGTGGAGGAGGGGTGATGACCTGGGGAGGCAGACCAGGCAGAGTTGTCCACTCACTGCACTAAACAACACCTCATTATACTTGGCACGACACTATATACAGCCCCCCCCCATACAAACAACACACCGCTATACACTCTACACCATACACACAAGGCGAACAAACACTCTGCCATCGAAACTAGTCTGCACGGTGTGTGCGCGTGTTTGGGGAAGGAGGGGAAGAAGAAACACACGCAGCCCAACCCCACCTCCATGGTGACCACCTCCCCTCACTGCACCGTCCACCCCTCAGATGACAGTTATGTATCCTCCCTCACTGTCACTCACTTCTTGTTCACAACACTTCTTGATTCTAATGGAAGACATTAAATGCAGGGTCTTCTTGCCTCTTTAAAATGAGTTGCAGGTATTAACACACCAGCCTCTTGATGATTATCCTGGTAGAAAATTTTAGAAAGGACTTAATTTTAAATGAGTTCTTCCTAATTGACCAGTTTTACCTATTAAGCACGATATATATATATATATATATATATATATATATATATATATATATATATATATATATATATATATATATATATATATATATATATATATATATATATATATATATCCAAAACGGCCGAAATTATTTACAAACATTATCTCTGTCCACAGCAGGATTGGAACCTACACACTTTACATTTAATCTTTGATATTCATTTATGTAAGCTTAAGCCAAAATTTCCAATTAAAATGCAAAGCTTTATATTATTTTTAATTTGTGTATGTTTCATATATAGTCTTTAAAATTATCTACAATCCGAACGTAAATATTACGATTTATTCAATTAAATTTGCAAATTGGGACTCGTGCCACTTAATAACAGTTAAAACCACTCCTTCCAGGAATTAAACCAGTGCTCAAAATCTGAAGCCTACTGGAAGAGGCATTCTGTAGTTCTATCATGGACTCCTACAATTCCTACAAAGCCCACAACATACGATTAGATTTGTATCAATTCAAGATTATAAAAGTAACTTTTCCATAATTACTATCGCATTTCCTTTGCCTGTTTGGTAAGGTGAAGTCCAGGATCTTTCCTTAATTCATGGTATAACTTAACAAATCTCTGATGACAATTGTGTTGCAGAGGTCTGAGCAAAGCTCACACCTCTACAACACAATTGTCATCAAAGATTTGTTAAGTTATACCATGAATTAAGGAAGCAGACAAAGCAAATGCGATAGTAATTATGGACAAGGTAGTTTTATAATCTTGAATTAATACAAATCTAATTGTATGTTGTGACTAACTTTATACGATACTAGCAGAATAGTCTGACACTATTGCCAGCTTAATCTCAGACTGCATAACTCTGCACTCTGACACTTGATCATTCCCGTGACCTTTAATTACACTGTGACTATAATTCAGGTGGGCAACAATCTCTGCCTCCAGGAGTGTGTGGCACTCCTCGCGTTAATTACTGAATTACAGGTGGAAGATGCACTCTGAACGGTCTCTCTCTCTCTCTCTCTCTTCTTCCCTCCCCCTCTCCTTCTCCCTCTCTCTCCCTCTACTGTGGTCATCCTCCAGACTGAGGTGATGTTACAAACTCTTTACCGTTTTAACAGAACTTTAGGGAAGGTATACAACATGTTAGTTATTTTTACTGGACTTGAATGTTATTATGAACACTGTCTCACAATAACACTCGAGAATAAAGAACAAAAAAATGCACAATACCTTGACTGGAACAATACACGTTTCGGTCCGACTCGGTCTATCGACCATTGGCAGTGTTGCTAGTGAATTTTCCAAGTGGGAGCGAAACGTCGTCATAAGATCCTTTCTCCTATATGTGCGGGTAATTTGTGTAATACTCTTGAATATTACTCTCAGCTGCGTTTAACGTAATTAGTTGGTATTATTTATATTACATTTTGTAGTCGTTTAATGTAATGTCAATGTTGCTTTGAAAATCTATTTAATAAGTGTAATTTATTTATTGTTTTCTTTACAGTACATTTTGTTAAATTCATTGTTATTATGATTACACTAGACGAGAAAATTAAACGTTTTAAGCATTTCAAAAACCAAATTGGTCGTTTTAATTCAACTTTGAAGCGATGAACACGAATATGAAATCACAGTTTTAATCATTATTTTAGCTACTGAAGGTTGAAGAACTTCGTGATATATATATATATATTTTAATATATATATATATATATATATATATATATATATATATATATATATATATATATATATATATATATATATATTACCTAACAATCATAGGTATTATATTTTGCATGAATAGTGTGTTCATGCAGTGACAAAAAACTAATCCTCCTTAATATAAATGTATTATATACATGCGTAATGAAGAAGCATACACATGTGCAACATCTGGGTGTCTTTATTTGTAGACGTTTCGCCCTCCAGTGGTTTTATCAATATAATACTGACGCCAGTATATAACTGATGTTCTTCAGGCCTGGTCACAGACCTGGCCGCGGGGGCGTCGACCCCCGGAACTCTCTCCAGGTAAACTCCAGGTTTAGACACTTCACTATGACGGTCCTCTTCAACAACTCCAAGGCTGATGGACTGATTACCTCATCTTTTGTTTATAGCTCTACTGTCTTCCAATTATGTCACTGAATTTGTATTGATAAATAAACTGGTTGGTATTATATACCATACATGTACACGTATAACGACACAAACATACTTACATTGTTTGGCTTTGTGGCTTGTGTTTAGTCTCCCGCATCCTGTGTCCAGCAAGCAGTCGTCTGACATCAAACTGACGTGAGATCTCACAAAACCTGTACGTGTTGCAGCTGGCACTACAGTCCTCTACGTTACCAGACCAGCTGGCACTACAGGCATCTACGTTACCAGAGCAGCTGGCACTACAGTCCTCTACGTTACCAGACCAGCTGGCACTACAGTCCTCTACGTTACCAGAGCAGAGCAACAGTCCTTACGTTCAGAGCAGCTGACTACAGGCATCTACGTTACCAGAGCAGCTGGCACTACAGTCCTCTACGTTACCAGACCAGCTGGCACTACAGTCCTCTACGTTACCAGACCAGCTGGCACTACAGTCCTCTACGTTACCAGAGCAGCTAGCACTACAGTCCTTTACGTTACAAGAGCAGCTGGCACTACAGTCCTCTACGTTACCAGACCAGCTGGCACTACAGTCCTCTACGTTACCAGAGCAGCTGGCACTACAGTCCTCTACGTTACCAGACCAGCTGGCACTACAGTCCTCTACGTTACCAGACCAGCTGGCACTACAGTCCTCTACGTTACCAGAGCAGCTGGCACTACAGTCCTCTACGTTACCAGAGCAGCTGGCACTACAGTCCTCTACGTTACCAGACCAGCTGGCACTACAGTCCTCTACGTTACCAGACCAGCTGGCACTACAGTCCTCTACGTTACCAGACCAGCTGGCACTACAGTCCTCTACGTTACCAGACCAGCTGGCACTACAGTCCTCTACGTTACCAGACCAGCTGGCACTACAGTCCTCTACGTTACCAGAGCAGCTGGCACTACAGTCCTTTACGTTACAAGAGCAGCTGGCACTACAGTCCTCTACGTTACCAGAGCAGCTGGCACTACAGTCCTCTACGTTACCAGAGCAGCTGGCACTACAGTCCTTTACGTTACCAGAGCAGCTGGCACTACAGTCCTCTACGTTAATCTTCACTACACAACACTACAATAATCTACACTACACAACACTACAATAATCTACACTACACAACACTACAATAATCTCACTACACAACACTACAATAATCTACACTACACAACACTACATAATCTACACTACACAACACTACAATAATCACACTACACAACACTACCACAGTAATCTCACTACACAACACTACAGTAATCTACACTACACAACACTACAGTAATCTACACTACACAACACTACAGTAATCTACACTACACAACACTACAGTAATCTACACTACACAACACTACAGTAATCTACACTACACAACACTACAGTAATCTACACTACACAACACTACAGTAATCTCCACTACACAACACTACAGTAATCTACACTACACAACACTACAATATTCTTCACTACACAACACTACAGTAATCTACACTACACAACACTACAGTAATCTACACTACACAACACTACAGTAATCTCACTACACAACACTACAGTAATCTACATACACAACACTACATATCTTCACTACACAACACTACAGTAATCTACACTACACAACACTACAGTAATCTACACTACACAACACTACAGTAATCTCCACTACACAACACTAAAAGTAATCTCACTACACAACACTACAGTAATCTACACTACACAACACTACAATAATCTTCACTACACAACACTACAGTAATCTACACTACACAACACTACAGTAATCTCACTACACAACACTACATAATCTCACTACACAACACTACAGTAATCTACACTACACAACACTACAATATTCTTCACTACACAACACTACAGTAATCTTCACTACACAACACTACAGTAATCTACACTACAAACACTACAGTAATCTCACTACACAACACTACAGTAATCTACACTACACAACACTACAATATCTTCACTACACAACACTACAGTAATCTACACTACACAACACTACAGTAATCTCACTACACAACACTACAGTAATCTCACTACACAACACTACAGTAATCTACACATACACAACACTACAATATCTCACTACACAACACTACAGTAATCTCACTACACAACACTACAGTAATCTCCACTACACAACACTACAGTAATCTCCACTACACAACACTACAGTAATCTACACTACACAACACTACAGTATCTTCACTACACAACACTACAGTAATCTTCACTACACAACACTACAGTAATCTCCACTACACAACACTACAGTAATCTCCACTACACAACACTACAGTAATCTACAATACACAACACTACAATATTCTTCACTACACAACACTACAGTAATCTTCACTACACAACACTACAGTAATCTTCACTACACAACACTACAGTAATCTCCACTACACAACACTACAGTAATCTCCACTACACAACACTACAGTAATCTACAATACACAACACTACAATATTCTTCACTACACAACACTACAGTAATCTACACTACACAACACTACAGTAATCTCACTACACAACACTACAGTAATCTCACTACACAACACTACAGTAATCTACATACACAACACTACATATTCTTCACTACACAACACTACAGTAATCTACACTACACAACACTACAGTAATCTACACTACACAACACTACAGTAATCTCCACTACACAACACTACAGTAATCTCCACTACACAACACTACAGTAATCTACAATACACAACACTACAATATTCTTCACTACACAACACTACAGTAATCTACACTACACAACACTACAGTAATCTCCACTACACAACACTACAGTAATCTCCACTACACAACACTACAGTAATCTACAATACACAACACTACAATATTCTTCACTACACAACACTACAGTAATCTTCACTACACAACACTACAGTAATCTACACTACATAACACTACAGTAATCTCCACTACACAACACTACAGTAATCTACAATACACAACACTACAATATTCTTCACTACACAACACTACAGTAATCTTCACTACACAACACTACAATAATCTACACTACACAACACTACAGTAATCTACACTACACAACACTACAGTAATCTACACTACACAATGTAGCAACATTCAATATACTGAGGATATATTCGTTGAGGATATACAGACTGGGATGGTTATATATATTGATGGTGATCTAGGTGAAAGTACTACATAATAATTCCAAGGTCACATAATTTAGACAAACATCATATTAAGAGGTAGTGGTGAAGGAAGCCTCCAGAGATAGGTAACTTTCTCTTAAGCAATAAAAGTTACCAAATCTTCACTTGGTAATTGTGTTAAGTAGTTTATATTTGTAAGTTAAGTGTCTATACATGGCTGGGTTCAAAAAGCGATGGTGGGTGTGGTTGGTGGAAGCCATCTTCCTTCTGGTTGTGGCAACCGACTTAGCCTGCCTCATATATGGGAAGTATGAACTGGGTCGACCTATTCAAGATAACCAAAAGATCCTACCGTCGTTAAAGCTTCTCATAAGTTTTACAAGTACCTTGAGGATTCTGATAAATTTATAACTGTTGATAAAGTAATTTTTGGGAACGAATTAACAACTAATGACTCAAAAGAAGTAGAATCATCTTTGAAGACATGTACCATCACACTCGCTACGGTGGTAGCAATCTGGATATTTAGCTTCGTTGCCCCAACGTTCGGTTTTACCTTCATGCAAATTTGGGTGTTGTACGCTGGCTTCTGGGCAGATAATGATGTGGAGAAAGCTGTTGTGGTCCTTCAGTACATTCAGGTTCGACTACCAATTCATGCATTTAAATCCCTGGAGATAGAAGATATGGTATGGTCTGAAGGATTACTTTTTTGGTGGTGGGAAGTAAAGGTAATATTTATGTACGCTGCTGCTACCTTCTCCATATACAACTACTTACGCAGAAGTCTTCATGACTCCAGCACTCCACAAGATGTGGAGAGTGGCTACACATATGCAAGGTTCTCTCCAGTTGATATGGAGTCTGGCCTTGCACTGGATCATGTCAGGACCTCTCCAGAAGAGGTGGAGTCTGGCCTTGCACTGGATCATGTCAGGACCTCTCCAGAAGAGGTGGAGTCTGGTCTTGCACTGGATGATGTCATGACGCCCGTCAACACCAGGATACAAAGGTACCTGGTGTTCTTACATCGACTATTCGTTACCCATCAATCAAGGAGCAGATCTACAAGATGGACTACCGATCAGCTGCCAGTACAACCCTCCCGTGGTCTTCTATGGCAGGCTCTTCAATTCTTTGCCTCCCGTATGAGGGTTCAAACACCACCTGCCAGACAAGCTCTCTAGGTGTGATCATCTTTGAGGAATAATAAGTGCTAAAACAGTTTTTTTGTGTGAGATATTTTGACCCATATTCACGGTAATCTTTATATTATAGACGGTGAACGGTATTTGTTTTTATTTTTGAGGAATATTGATCTTTTATTTTGATTTGAGGAATAATGATCTTTTATTTTATTTTGATTTGATTTGATGAATACTGATCTTTTATTTTATTTTGACTGGAGTAACTGTATTCAGTATAACAACATACATGTAGCCAGAGTGGAAAACATGGAAGTGCGGCACGAGAGAGATGTTTTGTGTTGATCTATCGTTGACCTGTTATTTAAGACGTGAGTAGAATGATAGTAGAGATATAGTTATGCGAATGTATGGAAGAAACTACAAGACCAGAGAGATGGTCATGTCGATGACCCATAAAAAGCTTTTAATACAATAATAATCAGAGGACAGTGTTGTGATCGTAGGGATGAATTCTTAACTCCCTTCGTTCCATATATAACAAACGTACTTTTCATAAGACTAATACCTTGCATTACACTCGGTAATTTATCTTGCATAACACTCCATTACAAAGTACAGTTTCTCACAACACTGTCACATTACACTATTAAGTATATTACAGTTTGGTACTTCACTAAGCATTTACAGGCCAACATAGTTGGCCTGTGTTATTGTGTGTGCTGAATAATTCTCATATATTAAAAGTATTTTTTTTTCTGTTCTAGCAAAAATATGTTATTGCTCGGAGTTGGGATGACATTATTGGTTGCAATAATATAAATCTTAAGTAATTGCTTGGAGGAGGAGGGGAAGGAGGGAGGCCAAGTTTGTGGATACACTGTACTGAAGACTTTTGTGAATGTAGGTTATTTTGACCTTGCCACAATGAATATAAGTTTTCTTATTGATTACAAATGTTACTGAATGATTGATTTAAGTGTATTGAGCTATTGATGTTCATTGTATCGCTCACCCATGCAGCTTTAAGATGTTTCTCAAAATTATCTCTCGGTCTCATTCAGTGTTGGATGCTGGTGTAGGACACATCACATGAAATCTGCCGCTGTTTTTCTGATGGTTGTATGATCTTGCATTTTGATATTTTCGTTCCAGCTCTTTGCCCTGTGCATTGCTATAGGCGATGTTTTGGGAGACTGCTTTGTTTTTTTGACCTTTGTCCAACGTTAGTTATCGTATAACTTATGCTGCCTTCCCATGTCTGTCTGGTGATGGCCGCAGGGGCGTTGACCCCCGAACACTCTCCAGGTTGGTAGACTGTCCCACTGGGCCAGTGTGTTAGCTACTGTTTTCACTACCTCGTATTGTCAGAGTATTATTTATAGCAGTGTTCTCTGCCCTTAGCTAGATATAAAGTTAATAACATTTTTTTTACAAAGAACATTTATAAATATTGAGTAAATAATGTATTGTTAATACTAAGTTAATGTAACGTACGGGAGTCAAATTAGATTTTGTTTTCTTAGCTGACTGTTAATTCTAGTAGATTCAGTTACTGAACAAAGTTACTCCCAAGACCTAATGTTACTTAGGGTTTAAACTTGAGTGCTAGAACTTTGCTTCTCACGATTCGTTGTTTATGGTTCTACTTAAAAGTTGCCAGTGATACATGGTAAAAAGAAGGTTCTGGTTCA